>JAUNZO010004429.1:0-200290 GCA_031894775.1 Chloris gayana | reverse complement strand
TATGGCAATTGAAAACATAGGAATTGAGATGAGAAGGTCTTTGATAGTCTCATAGGAAAAACAAAGGAATCTATAGCTTGCTCTTGCTCTACATGGAAACAAAGGAAAGAAAAAAGAGGTCTAACCTCTTGCTTTTGTTTCCTCCAAAATCAAGCATAGGAATCCATTTCTATAGAAAATATCCTTTGTTTTTCCTATGAGCCAAAGAGTCAAATAGGAAATTTTCCTTCACAATTCATATCCTCCAAATTTTCTTTGTTTTCCCTTCGATCCAAAGGGGGCCTTATAGCGCATTGATGCATGTAACCAAAACCGAAAGTATATATCTCCTATAAAAAAAACCCAAAAGTATATTTCATTGACCGTTTCGGGTGTATCGATCGACATCGTTTATGATTTGGTATGTTGGCTATCGAAGTATTGTTGACGAGATGTTGATGTTGTCTACCATACACGGCTGAGTGAACTACTAACACATGCATCGCTGACGATGATGAATCCTGCAGTCGAGTCGACCCTCGACCAATCTCATGCTTATTTCAAGCGAGGCCCTCTTGACGATACTACGGAAGCCGGTTCATGAGTAGCTATCTTTTATGCAATTTGTACTTTGCTCGTTTGGAGCGTTGTAATCTACACCAACTTAGAGATGCTATGTTCTAGGGAAGCTTACATTCCAGTGTTTGTAATGTGTCATTAATGAATACAAACACGAACCTTTATAAAGAAAAAACCGCATCCATGGACGACGCACGATGCTAGCTGGTTTTCGTTTCTGGACAAGGTGGAAGCGCCGACCCAAGAAAGACCGTAATGCATCTGAGTTCCTGGCTCGGAAGCATTGAACTGCACCGGCAAGTTGCGCTGGAATCCGCAAACCAGCGTGATGCGGTCCCTATCGCGTGGAGGACTGGAGGCCGTGGGAGATCGACGGGCATGAGTGGGCTCGGATGGCATCGCTCTTAGGCTAAGCTCGGAGAAGAATGACAGCATCGGCTTCGGCTCGGATGACACACGGAAAGGAAAAACGACGGACATGAAGAGAGTCCGCAGCTTGGCGACAACCCGGCCATGAAGTCGTCACGCTTCTGTCCAACTGCAGCAGCCACCTCATCTCTTCTGCGGGCCGTTCCTTTTACGGAGGGAGGTAGATTTCAGAGCCATGCGTACGGAGGATCAAGCCAAGCGGTTGTGTTCGAGAATCAACTGAATCCATCCGAGCTGAGTTGACGTATTATTTTTCGAGCGGAGCGGACGTTCTATGCACCCGTCCGATATCTCACAGCCCCGGGGCTGCACGACGCTGGTTTGCGGACGGTTGGTACTTGGTACCCTATTCTTTTTTCCGTCCCGGCGGCGCCTACTCGATTTCTTCCTCTCGCGCCCTCTTCCGCTGTTTTGGTTTCGAATCGAAAACGAGAGCGTGCGACGCAAGGAGTAGAGATATCTGGTGGGACAGACAGATTACAAGCAGTGGACCACGCGAACTCTTGCGCACGCAGACACAATAGGAAGGAGAGAGGTCGCCCGCCCGCCGCCTTTGTGCTCTCGATACCAGGTGCCATGGGTATGCTGTCGCTAAATCGCCTCATGCTCAAGCAGGATCGGAGGCGTCGCTGGCGAATCCAAGCCCGCAGTAAGCCACCTCTTGGTTAATTCACTCGACCTCTCTGTTATTCGTCTCTGCTTGTGTTCATGACCTCAATTGACATATATTACCTGTTCTGCGTATTTTTGGTCCATGGCCCTATGGGACGAGCCTCTATTGCAACCTTTATATTTCTCCTTAAAAAGATTTAACTTTTTATGGTGTCTGCTTTGTTTTGGTGTTTACTTCACGTTTTTTCTGGAAGAAGAACAAACAAATATCTCCTTTTTTTTATGAAGGAGGAAACTGGTACATTTGGATTACTGTAGTCAGTCTTCCGAGTGTTTGTTTGACCGTAAATCGACCAAGATTGCTCTTTTGCCCTATTTCATGTGGAGTAGGGGTTCAAGCCTTAGAAGGTGCGACCGTACTCATTTTTTGATCAAATATGGATTTGCTCATTACGAAATACTTTGGCTGGAGATTTCGAGAGGTGAACAAATTTACTGAGCAAGTAATGATAATTGCATATAATGGTTTGAGATGAACCAATTCCAACTCAAACACTCTAGTGAATATGACATGATTTGGTAAGCCACTGTAGGTGCCATTTGCCACATGTAAAGTGTTTAGTTGATGTAGGATCCGAGGTAAGCCACATAGGTAGGAATATGAAAGTGGTATGGAAATATCTTAATTCCACCAACTGATGAGCTCCTCCATCATGTAATTCGGGGAGATTGCCAATATCACTTGGAAGTCCTACAGTGGACACCATGTACAATCCGAAGGAGGATGGTAACACTAGTAGACGCAGGGATTTGATCTTGGAAGCACATAGAACACTTGGCGATATCAAAAGATACATCGTGGGAAGAGTCCCCTCTTCAGTTAAGTTGAATATCGGGGAGCCTTGTTGCCGGTGTCACACTATAGATGTGTAGTTATCCAGTACTTGAGAGTGCAATGCATATGCTGTTGTACACTTCATTGTTTGGGTAGCATCCAGTATTTAACTGTGCAGTGTTGCATAATTTTTTTTGGCATAACCATTTTATCTAAGCTGGCTGTCCAATGTTTATTCGACCATGAATCTTAATGTTGTGGATGCCAAACACACAAAAATTGTTTAGTAGGGTCAACAACACTAATTTATCTCCAGCCACCTGTTTTATGGAGTCCAAGAATAATTTGGAGAATTCAAGAGGTATAAAAAGAAGTATGTATCATGGTTAGTGGTATCCATAAACATGACATGATTTGAGTGAGACTGGAGAGACATCTGAGGCACCATGTGCTACATTCTAAAGTTAGCTGTGAAGCCTTCGTTGTTCAGCTAGTGTGACATATTGAGATTCATGTGAACCTTCATAGGGAGAAGATGCTTGGGAAAGGATATTGACCACATTGGCTGGCAGACTTCTCCATCATGTACTTGGGGAGATGGCAATATTCTTGCAGAGGGCTTATTGCAAATTTTATTGGTCCACTCTAGCATTTTCCTTGTATCAAGTTTCCATTTATATGCTTTGGTGTAATAACTTCCATAGTAAATAATCTGGTATTCCTGCAAAAGTTGAACAGTAGAAAAGGTTGGATTGTTTTGCACATGTTATATGATTGACTTGTTTGTTTTCTTCTGTTAATATTGATATTATATCTGCTCAGTAACATGCCTGATATGCTGCAGATCAAAATTCTACTAAAGTGCCCAAGAAAAAGGACTTGCTCTGTCAAGAAGATGATCATTCTGAGGGTGATAAAATTTCAAGATATTCAGGGTTAGACCTTCCTGAGGTATGACATGAATGTTTGTTATGGAAAGCTTATATCAAAACCAAAACATCAGTATGCTTTCTCGAATTTATCAAATTGATGGACCTATGCTAGCCACAGTAAAAGTTTGTGAAAGAGATTTAGACACTGAGGGCTCAAGTCTAGCTTTCTCAATACTGACGGCGATCATAATAAAAGTGGTTATTTAAAATATTCAGCTTACAAAAGCCTGTGCACATTTGGTTTACCTTCCCTGGGGGCTGGGGCAAAAAGATGGAAACACATAACCAAACCATATCCTTCTGTTACCTGGTTACCATCTTTAAAGATAGTCAGTAGTTGCTAGCAGATTGACATGAGTCATTAAAAGCTACTCCCTCCGTCCCATATTACTTGTCATCCTAGGCTCATCGAATTTTTCCAATTTACTTGTCATCCCCGCATCCCAATGCTGCTTTCTCTCTTTCCAATACAACTCTATCTGTATCTCTTTCCTCCTCGTTTCCTGTGCACCTACCTTTTTCACTTCTCCTAAATTCCTGTGCCTGAAGCTAGGATGACAAGTATTTTGTGATGGAGGGAGTAGCTTGTAGCACTTTGGCAGTTTTTGTTTCATGATATCACTTTAAGATGAAATTACAGGACTTTGCTTTGTGGTTCTCTGTTCCGAATTCCTGGTTCCATTTCAATATGAAACCTTGCGCTTGCTCTTTGTAGAAAGTAGGACTAACCATAGTTGTATGTTTGGATAAAAAGAAAGATAATCACTTGCTAACTAGAGCGTAAGCGAGGCACTTTACTACATTGTTTCAATGCTGTGCTGCAACCAAGTTTCTATATTTCCACGCACAGGTTTGATTTCACTACGGTCCTTCATACATCTAGTACAAATATCCTAATAAACTGCAATCCTTGTATTGGTCTGCTGTGTAGTTGCGAAGGTCTGTAACATGTGTCTTTGTTTTGTAGCTGTCAAAACTTGTTAGGCTGTTTAAATATTCATTGATACTTCGGAATTAATATTCCCTGTGATCCAAATACAACATGTCGTTTAGGACATTAACACAGTTTGTAAGATGAAGCTTTAACCTAGATATTTACATGTGTCTTTAGAAAGTACCTTACATGGTGAATCTAGTAACATCTGTTTTAAATTGTCAATCTAGGTATTTAAATTGTCAAGCAAGTTGGCATGTCAATTTTTGGCAGTGATCCAAATAATTGCCAACTTGTGTGTGCTAACCAAAAATTTGGAAAGGCTAAGATTGGAAACCATCCAAACGTGCCCTCCGTATCACTGCACATTTGTACAAACATGAAAAATCACCTGTGATAGAATTTTACTCCACTAAATCCCATTGCTTTTAAAAAAATCTGAAGAAATAATTTGCCTTTACAATTCCAACGTTGAAGTTTTTTCTTCATTCTTTTGCAGGATATCTGGTGCCAAATACATTCCCTAATACCAATTCGAGATGCCGCCCGTTCTGCTTGTGTATCTCGTACTTTTTTACGTTCTTGGAGATGCCACCCCAATCTAAATTTCACCAAGGAAACCCTATGCAGGAAACAAAATGCACGTGGAAAGTATGGTGTAGCAAGGTGTTTCACCATGAGAGTTGACCAAATTCTAAAAAATCACTCAGGCATTGGTGTGAAGACACTCATTCTTAGCATCCCTCGTTCTTGCAATATTGACATTCGTCGTCTTAATCATTGGCTTCAGATTGCCATTGCACCTGGGATTGAAGAGGTCACAATTTTGCTGGATGAAAATTCCAAGACAAAGTACAGCTTCCCATGCTCACTTTTATTTGGTGGGTGTGGAAACTCAATTCGAAATCTCTGCCTCACCAACTGTGCCTTCCGTCCCCCGGTTGGATTTGATTGCTTGAAAAGTCTGACAAAGCTGCGTCTATGTAAAGTGTGTATCACAGGGGATGAGTTGGGGAATCTTTTCTCCAATTCTTTCGCTTTGGAGCAATTGGAACTCATCAAGTGCAGTGAGTTAATCTCCCTGAAGATACCATTCTGGTTGGAGGGGCTCAGCTTCCTTCGTGTGTTTGAATGCAACATGCTCCAAGTGATTGATAGCAAAGCTCCAAACCTTCACACTTTTAAATTTTCCGGTAACCCACGACACCTCACACTTGGAGAACCATCACAAGTGAAGAGCCTAGATTTTAGTCTTTCAAATAATGGTAGCTCTATCACTTATGCTATTACTAAGCTTCCTTCCACTGTGCCAACTCTTGAAACTCTTAGAGTAACTTCATTTAATGAGGTATCCTCTGAAACTTCAGGTTACTGATATCATTGTTATGATGTAACAGCAGTCATGACCTGGAACTGGAATATAATTAACATGATATCTTTATGCAGAGGGTTAATACACCTATGGCAGCTGACAAGTTCCTCAATCTGAAGTGCTTACAGATTTATCTTTCTGGTTTTGGAGCTTTTGTCCCATCCTGTGACTATTTGTCTTTGGTTTCGTTTCTAGATGCTTCACCTGCCTTGGAGACTTTCATCTTGAGTGTAAGTTGCTTTTCATCTTGCAATTTTATTCTGAAGTGTTTATCTTGCAATGTCTGTGATTAAATTTAAGGGATGTCAAACTGATCCTGTGCAGGTACATCAGGATGATATGAAGCATGATTCTGTTTTTGGGAATGCCTTGCCTATGAGGCAGATTCTTGGGCACAAACATGATAGGCTCAGGAAGGTGCACATCCATGGCTTCTGCTCAGCAAAAAGCTTGGTTGAGCTAACTTGTCATATTCTCGAGAATGCAACATCCCTTGAAAGTCTTATATTGGACACCATATATGATGGGTTCACGGGTGATGATGTTCATAGGTGTTTTCTTCAAAAGAAAAGTAATTGCTGCCCCGTTCCCAGGTGTATGATCTTGGAAGCACATAAAGCACTCAGTGCTGTCAGTAGCTTCATCGTGGGAAGAGTATC
Organism: Chloris gayana; assembly: GCA_031894775.1. Lineage (NCBI taxonomy): Eukaryota > Viridiplantae > Streptophyta > Magnoliopsida > Poales > Poaceae > Chloris > Chloris gayana. The sequence goes on along the minus strand of JAUNZO010004429.1, from coordinate 193,959 downwards.
TCCTGCCATTAAGTTAAATGTTTGGGAGCCTTGCAGTCGGTGTCATGCTATATAGATGTCAAGTTACCTTGACTTTCCAATATTTGACCATTCTGCAGTGTTGCATAACTATTAACTTTCCATAACCGTTATGTTTTAGGCTGATCTGAGTGCTTTCTTTTGCTGCATGTGTGAGGGTCAAGTCCAATAAATAGCTATGCATCATTGTATAGGTTGACATAACTTTATAACTTTTATCATCCAATAAATAGTGTTTATTATCCACACTATTTCACTGTGCTTTATGTATATATTAATGCCCTATTGTTGTCTGATTTGCACGGCAGTTTTCCGATACACGTTGGCGTTGGCGTGGGTATCCTACTTCTACTTGTGTGTGTGTGTATCTATATATAGGAGAACGAGTCTCAAGTTTTGGGTATGAGCTGACAACTGAGACAGGGACAAATAAGGGATGAGGTTCCAGGCTGTGAGGAAATAAGTAAATTTGCTACAAAGCTGCCGCATATTCTATGATGTTGCTTCGTTTGCACTTTGAACTGTTCACGGTACTAATAGATGGGGAGTGTCATTCGGTGAGCCTGTTAGTCCAGGACCAATCAAGACTTTTGGTACTAGCAGACAGCACGATACTGTACTGATATTTGTGGGAGTACGCTGCAATTGAGCACTACAGTGCCACGTTCTGCTGCTGGAGCCATTCTTGAATGGCAGAGCGAAGTGCACGATTGGGAATCAGCTCATCGTGCTCCAGCCGCAAGTTGGTCATTGGAGATGTGTCGTGGCCACTATCCAACCAGCTCCTGATGGCCTCAGCTTCGTAGGTGAATCCGTCCGCTGCGACATGTGGATCATTCATGACATCCTGAAATTTACCAACAGAAGTAACGGTTAGTCATTTGAGGGAAAAAAAAACTTAAGCCATGTCTTGTGTTAAATTTTCATAGACAATAAAAAATCAGTTTAGTGATTAATGCCCATCTGCGTTGACATCTATTCTTAGAGCATCTCCAAGAGAGGCCCAAAAACTCTCCCTAAATCAAATAATAGGGAATTTAGTCTAAAAACTCATCTCCAACAGTCTCCCAAAACCACTCCTACATTTAGTTCTCCCCTAAAATCTCCTCACTTGTAGCTAGAAACAGGGGAAAATCGGGGCCCCCAATCCTTCTATTTGCAAGAGAATTAATGTTGTTGTGGCCCAAAATGCTGACGTGATCCAATCAAAAGTATCATTTACCATTTTTTAGGGGTGACTGTTGAAGGAAAGCAAAATTACCCCTAATAATTTTTTGGGTGCTAACAAAAACATGTTTTAAGGGTCAATTTTTCGGGGAGCTTTTGGAGATGCTCTTATGTTCACAAACTGGGGAAATTCGAATTGAAGTACAACAGATTCTGCTTTATTACCTGAGATATAGGGCAGATAAAATATGACGGCGTGCAGGTTTCACGTGGTACTGATCTAGAAGATGAGGCCAACGATAAAGTTGCTGCATCTCTCATAGCCTCAACCACTCCCCACACTTCGCCTGAAAGATCCGGACGGCACCTCCGGCTCACTTCCGTGCAACTGAGAGCAAGGTGCGCTAACTGCTGGACGTGCAAATCCGGCCACTCTCCAGCTGAGGCATCAACTATCGAGTTCAGGTCACATTTATCCAGCGCATCTTCCACAATCTTCTTTATGCCAACAGGAGGTTTTCCGGTCAAAAGGCGTAAGACCACAATCCCGAAAGAATAAACATCGGAGTGAGGTGTCAGCTCTCCAGTGGCAAGAAATTCTGGGTCCATGTACAAGGGAGTTCCTAGTGGATGCATGGTGCGATACAGGGTAGTGTTATTGGTGCTGGACTGGATTAGGAGGCGAGAAATACCAAAGTCACTAAGCTTGCTGACTAAGTGGACATCAAGAAGGATGTTGGCAGGCTTTAGATCTCCATGAACAACTGGGTGAGGTTTATTTTTGTGCAGAAAGATCAGCGCTGAACATATCTCTGCGATAATCCGGATGCGGATTTGCCATTGCAGAGTTCGCCTCTTGACAGCACAAATAAGAAATTCTTCAAGGCTTCCATTCGGTAAGTACTCATACACAAGTGTGGATGACTCTGAACACGCTCCTAGTAGAGTTACAAGGTGAGGGTGCCTCACTCTGCTTAGAATAGCAACCTGCAACAAAACCGTAACAAAACACTCATCATTCACGGTTGACCATTCATTTCAAATTATGTTTTACAGTAATTCTACTAATGAATTGGAAAGGAGCTAACGAATAACGATAACCCCCTTTTCCACTACTGCAAAGCTAATTTAAATAAAATTTAGAACGAGTTAAATAAACTACCTCTTGCTCAAACTGCGATTGTCCCTGTAAACTATCAGGTTTCAACACCTTTATTGCAACTGTCATATTTCGCAGGATACCTCTGAATACACATCCAAACCCACCTTCTCCAATCTTCAGCGAACTGCTGAAATTTTCAGTTGCGCACTCCAGCTCAGATAATGAAAACTCACAGTGCATTGATGTAACTAAAACCGAAAGCATCTGGCCTCTTTTCTGACGTAACTCTTCAACCTCACGAACAGCTCGATCCCTCTCATGTAGTAAGTGATCGTGCTCTGATAGAAGCCACTCATACTGTCCTCTGGATACAGAGAGCTGAGCTTGTAGATTCTCATTATGCTCCTTGGCTTCACAAAGTTTTTCACTGACCTCATTATGTTGTACTTTAAGTTGTTCCAACTCTTGTTGTACCCCTGAAAGAAATTCCTCCATTGTTCTAGTCTGCAGAAAGAAAAACATGTCATTAGAATAGTAACACTGAGATAGATGACATATTATGGTGAATTGTAGCATCAGCAGCGTGCAAAATTTTATTGAAAATAAGCTAATAACGTCATGGTTATTTCTAAATAAAAAACTATCATGAGAATGAAAAGGTTAATTTTCATATGCTCTGTACTCTACATGACTATTCCACTGGAAAAAAATAATGGATGATTATATTTGACCAACAAGGATGTAATCTAGATAATTTGTTTTACCATTCGTTCAGATTCAATACGTCTCAACCGCTCATCTGAAGCTTCCTTCTTGAGAATTGAAGTTTGCTCCATTGCCTTTTGAAATTTGCGCAAATCATCTTCTGAACAAAAATTTCCCTGAAAGAACCAGCAAAAGGAGTTTGAAATTAGGAAAATGGTACTTAATTAAAAAAACTACATCTTCCCAGAAAAAAAGGACTTTGCATTCATTTACTATCAATTCCATAAGCAAATTTACTCTCCAAATTCTACCTTGATTGTTCGTCATTGATCTATTTGAGTCAAGGCATGGTGGCATCAAGGAAAGGGCATGAGATCATCAAATGAGCATCTATATTTCATTAATATCCAACTGTGAATGATGACTATTTTGTCATGGGCTGGGCTAAGACATCATGAACGTCTCTATATTATAGATGCAACCACATGTAAGTCAAGTATAAATGAAACCAGATACAGCATAAGGCTTGGGCTAGAGTCAATCAGAAACAAAACTAACAGAAAAATATTTTGTGGGGTTCAGGCATGAAAAGGTGAGTGACTAGTACAGTGTCCAGTAATATCCTTTTTCCAACTTTGACATTAATTGGTCAACATTGATTGATTATGTTTCACGATCCTTAAACAGTTTGATTACAGTGAAATGCTATATGTACTGGTCCACAGTTTCTGTTAGACCAAGGATTACTATCACAGTAGGCTAGACTCATATGAAAAGATCAGACAAAAGGAACTAAATAGAAACTAGACTAACCAATAACTCTTTCAAGTCCTCATGCTCAACGTCACCTCCGTTAGCCCTTTTAATGTATGCTGCACATCTAAGTCGGACAAACAAAATGTCACTTCTCAAACAATTGCATGACAATTCGAGAATGCTAAAAGAGAACTAGAAAGGTACCTCCTTAAGCCATCAAGTACATCCAGATTGCTTGGGTCACACTTTAGACCCTCAAGGTAAGTCGCCATAGAATTTTCATAATTTTCCATCAGGAATTGAACTCTAGCTTTACGCAAATAGCCCTTCAGAAAAGCAGGATCCAGTTCAATACATTTCTCTGCATCCAGAAGACCTTGATGCAAAGCTCCCAGATAGATGTTGCATTGAGCTCTGTTGCTGAATACCTGAGATCAGTGCTAAAAGGAAGTCAAAACAAATTACCAGAACTAACCACACAAAGGGAGAAAAGGGGAAGCACCAGAACATACATTACAATGACCCATGCATGCCAAAAATACCTGATCATTGTTAATAAATCTACAAATGCAAATTTAAATTACAAAAAACTCTCTAATTTCAAAAGTGACGCAACTTTAGTGGGTATTTAGATTTGTCTGTATTTGTGAAGGGTAATAAGTGGAATTGATCAATATACTTACTCGTACGTCATTTGGATAAAACTTCATAGCTTGAGTGTAGTGCATTACTGCTTCATGGTATTTCTTCTGCTTGAAAAATTCATTGCCTGCAACAACTCTAAACAGTTAGTTACAGTAGTATATCACGATTGCATAGACTTTAATTTTTGAACTACCTAGAATCCAGATATCCCATATTTAAAAACAATGATGAATCATCGATTCAGCCTTTCTATTATGGTCTTTCTTTGCCTCTTTGGACACATGGGAACCCTTTGACTATTTCTTGCAAAGTTCTAAACCTAATCCAAACAAAACCAAAAATGGAATTTCTGGTAGTATTATATCAGTTCCCCAAAATGTGGGTTCCCTTTACAAACTAAATTAGTCCACCAACATTGGCGAATCCACAGTCGCATCTCCATTTCCATATTTAATAATGCAGCAATAGATCAAAACCCAAACCTCTCTCGCGGTGATGGTCGGCGGCCTCCTGATCCAGCCGCTCCTGCTCTTCCAGCTCCATCCTCGCGTCCACCGCCTTATCTAGCTTAGCGTGCGTCTCATCGCTGTAGTGCTCGGCCAGCGACCGTTGCAAGGCCCTGATCACCGGCTCGTAGTCCCCGGCACAGCACGCGACCTCGAGCAGCGCCGACGCCTTCCGCGACAACGCCTTCGCAATCAACTTGTGGTCAGCATTGAGCTCCCTTCCCCGGTCCACGGCCTTGTCGCAGTCCCTCACGCACTCCTTGTACTGCTCAAACGAATCAAGCCAATCAGCCGCGAGCATTTTCTCCTCACACACAAAGAAAAGGGCACCCAACCGCGAGCGAGAAGAGCGATGAGGGGGACCGACGGGGCCGAGGCGGCAGGGGAGACCTTTCCCATGCGGAGGTAGGCAGCGGCGCGGTTGGTGAGGAAGGAGACGTCGCCGGGATCGAGGAGCGCGCCGCGGGTGTAGTGGTGGACGGCCGTCTCGAGGAAGAGCTTGCGGTATGCGTCGTTGCCGGCCTCCTTGGCGCGCCGCGCCTCCTCCTGCCGCTCGCCCGCCTCCATCTCGCGCCTCACTACGACGACGCGGAATGTGTAGCCGCCGTTTTGGTGCTGCGCGCGGTGGCGCGGTCACGCGGCGACGACTTGACGAGTCTCTGGCCTGGAGTTCGGAAGCATCTGTTGCTACGCAGTGGCTGTTGCTGCCAGTGGGACCTTGGATTGGCAGTGGGGTCCACCGTGCCCACGAGGCGTTTCAGAAAGAATCGGTTCTAAAAAGGCGTTCCAGAATGAATTTTGTCTTTTGCCGTTTGGTCCTTTTTTTCATTTTCAGTTGAGATCTGTAGATGTCATCAAAATCAAGCTCTGTAATTTGCGAATAGCAGGAAGTTTGTGCCAGAGGATTCAAACAAGGCCCTGTTCGTTTCCGCTCTCTAAAATTTAAGACTGTCACATCGAAGAGAATCTTATTATTTATGAATATTTCGATCAATTTAATTTAATGACAAAAACCTTTTACAGATTGATGCTAATTTTCGAGATGAATCTAATGGACTTAATTAATCTATATTTTGTTAAAGTGATGCTACAGATAACTGTCTTCTAATCACGACTTAATTAACCTTATTAGATTAGATCTCAGTGAATTAGTCTAGAGTCCGAAATTTATTTTATAATTAAATTTTATTTAAGTCTACTTAAATAATAAGATTACTTTTTATGTGACAGTTATAAAGTTTACACCAAGAAACGAACACACCACAAGAAAAGATTTCATTAAAAAAAGAACAGGGAGACCTTCTCTTTCCTTCCACGGGATGCGCGCTTTCTGCGTCACGGCCTCACGGGCCATGGCCGCGCTGCGCCGCGCCCGTTCGCCAACCAAAATCTCCTGCGCTGTCGCCAAGTCCGAGAGCGACATGAGGCTCAATCCCGATGGATCAGAGACGTGGTCACGCTGCGCAGCGGCAGGCAGGTTAGCCGGGCGTGCGCGTCTCCTCCGTCCTCTTATCCCGCCCCCACGCCGCGCCGCGAGCCGCACAGCGATGCGCACACGACGAGCGCGCGCAGGGGATCGGCGCTGTGTCGTTGATGCTGCCGAGGAGGGTCATGGCGCCCACGCTCGCGGTCGCCGCACTGGCGCTCGCTGCCATGTGGCCCCCGCGCGGCCTGCTCGCCGCGGACCGTGCGCACGTGCCCGTGCCCGCGAGGAAGGGCCGGTATTTGATGGACCATCAGCGACTTGGCTGCCGCACCCGTTCCAAGCAGAACAAGCGCAGTTCGAGTTCCAGGAGCCCCGAAGTCGCCACCGGAGCTGCGGGCGCTGCGCTTCCGGGGAGAGAAATGGCCACTAACGCAGAAGCCGGCGCCGGCGAGGGACTCAGGTCTGAGTTCCTCGAGGTCCTCCTTAGCCGCCGCCTCGGCCTCCAAGGTTAGCCCTCATCTCTCACACCCTCACCGCGCGCGTTTGCTCTGCAGCACGGGAGTATCAGTTGGAATCGATTGTTAGAGTCATACGCGTCAATCTGCTAGTGTGCTTTTAGTTAATTCCTGTCAAATTGTAAATTAGAGAAGACCTTACTAGCATTTAGATTTGACTTTTTTTGAGAAGCAACAACTTCAAACTAATCGTTCATACAGGTAGATATCATATCTGAAAGTAGTGAGTAGTGAGTACAGTCTCAAATGTGCTGATCAATGGCTGGCTTTGAATGCATTTGCAACAGTGCCTCTCTCGGTGGAGCAAGGAAGTCCAGTGAAGGAACCGATGTACCAGAAGCCTCTGAGGCTCGGGGAGAGTGAGGTCAGGATGCTTGATTTGAATGAAGATGTTTGGCAACAATGATATGGTTTGTGTCGATTAGCTTGTTATTTGAATGTTTCAGGCGATGGAGTCATGTCCGAGGAAAGAAGTGGAGAACTTCAAGGAGAAGCTAGTTGAAGAAAATTTCTACTTAATCACGGAGGTGTGTAGCTGCGTTAGTTCAATTATATCTTTTAGCTGCTGGATATTACAGTGAAGTGTGCTTTATTACAATGTAACCTGTGACCTAGGGGAGCCAATTACATTTGAGAAATCTCAAGAGGTAGTAGATGAGTTATTACAGTGCACCTTTACCATTCATGTGGCCTTTACATGCCAGTAGGAATTTAAGCTGGCTGCACAATAGTCAATGCTCACTGCTGGCTGCACAATAGTTAGTCTATAAATCAAAAGGTGCAGCTTTCAGGATGAATTTTGGTGGGTGATACTGATTTAAGGATGATTTATAAAGTTATAATCATCTAATGGCTGACATTTTTATGCTTGGGCCTCCCTGGCATTTTTTAGGTTCTGAGATCTAGGCTCACGTGCATCCCATACTGATGCATCATACAGATCTAGAGTCAACGCACATGCTTGTTTTTTTATTATTTTGTCTCTCTTTTCCTCAACAGAACCTATTAATCGCTATTACTTTTTTCTAAAATAGCTGGGTGAACAAGGGCGGGTACCAGTACTTCTGCTGAAACTTGAAGACACTGTCCCTAAAAGAAAACCAGTCATTGTATTCTTACACAGCTCATACAAATGCAAAGAATGGCTGCGCCCACTACTGGAGGTAAAACAATCTCTTATGTGAACTCTGGTTAGAAGCAGTGCACACCACAATACATGCTAGTTGCTATTTTTTATTTCATGACTTTACTTTTTCAGGCATATGCCAGCAGGGGTTACATTACTGTTGCTATTGACTCCCGCTATCATGGTGAAAGGGCCAGCAGTAATACCACTTACATAGATGTAAGCTATTTATAAACTATCTTACATGGTGTAGGTTCCATGAAAATTTGACAGATGTATCCATTACCTTTATTTGTCTTGATCTTGACTCAGGCACTGAAATCAGCTTGGAAGAATGGGGATACAATGCCTTTTATTTTTGACACGGTACTCTATTTTATTGCCACTTCTTGCACTTAATCATAAGATGGATCATAGTTCTCAATGTAGATGGCTTGAGACTGTAGTTTAGTCCTGCCTTTTAGGCCTTTTTGTGTTACATACATACCTTTTTCTTCGATCGTGATATTAATCAGATTTAGATATTTGCAGGTGTGGGACTTGATAAAGCTTGGAGACCATCTAAGTGAAAGGGAGGATGTTGATCCTTGTAGGATTGGGATTACCGGTGAATCGCTTGGAGGTATTCTAGAGCACAGTTGCGACGCGATATTGGTTTAGGTCATGGATTTATTTCAACTAACTTTAATAGAATACAGGAATGCATGCATGGTTTGCTGCTTTTGTGGATACACGATACAGTGTGATTGTTCCAATAATTGGTGTTCAGGTACATTTACTCTGCATGACTTTATAGGCATAGGCATATACTCTACGTATAGTTGTGTGATTTGCTCTGTGTAAAGCTATAGTTTTTGTGGTGACTTTAGGGATTTAAATGGGCCATAACTAACAACAAGTGGCAAGCTCGAGTTGATAGCATCAAGCCTCTATTTGAAGGTGAGACTCAATGCATCAGCTCTTGTGTCACCTGTTGAAATTAGTGACTTGTGTTCCAATACATAGTTCAGGTTTTGTGTGCACATTTGCATTCAAATGTGATTGGATTCTGCTCTACTAATTCAAAGCATTTGCATACAAAATATGTACTAACTATTTATCTCTTGTAGAAGCAAGAATTGATTTAGGAAAAAGCGAAATAGATACAGAGGTTGTTGAAAAGGTGCGAATTTACTGTTTCCTCTTAGTTCTGATGAATATTTATGATACTTTTACGACTGTGTATTAACATATTTCTAACAGGTTTGGGAAAAGATAGCACCTGGTATAGACTCACAATTCGATGCACCCTACTCAATTCCTTTGATTGCACCGCGTCCGCTTCTCCTTATAAATGGTAGGTCAGCATATTCTTACTGAATGATTTCGTAGTAAAAAGTAAAAACTCGTCACCTCTTTCATGTATCAGGACCTGTGTCTATGAAGTTTGGAACATACAGTATAAATAGTTGTTGTGCCAAAACTTTCACTTTTTATTTTCACTTGGTCCAAAGAAATAGCACTAGTTAGTTTTGTAAATATCATATATCCCGATGCTTGAGTTTCATTTACTTCAGGTGCTGAAGACCCTCGTTGCCCAGTTGCTGGGTTAGAAGAGCCTAATTCAGGAGCTGCGAAGGCTTATGACGAATCTGGTTGTGGGGAGAAGTTCATGGTAGCGTGCACATTGTTTCTTGCCCCCTTCCTTTTATCATTCTTATTAATATGGATTCTCTGAGATGCAACTTTGTTTGGAAACGAGTCTATCACTAACCTAATCGTGAAGTAAGTTTGGAGCTATAGCAAGACTAGTGATAATTAGTTAACCTGAGCCCAAATGAAGGACTTTCCAAGAGTAGTTATTTGCCTAATATGTTGGTCTCCCACTAAAGGTTTGCTGCATGCAAAATAAATACTCGTTGCATTATAAGGATGGATGTGATGTCTGTGCTTTTGCAACAAAGAAAAAAAAAACAAATCAAGACTTTTGAGTTCTGCATATATTATTGCATTCAAATCAGCACATTCTTAGAAATAATGCTTCACGCTTGATGCATAACTGATTATTGATGGTAACTGACTGACAGAGTGGTACTACTGATCACCAGCTATGTCTCTGGTCCACCAGGAGTATTAGGAACACTTGCTGGATGCCTGGACTCCTGTATATGTTTTCATTTTCAATACATTGCTTTAATTCATGTTGAAGAGTCGCAGGATCTATCGTGTTTAGGCATCTGCATACTAGGAGGGTGGGTGTTCAATACATTAAGATTGAAACAATCTTTGGCCATTACTGATGTTTGTTAGTGTGGTTCCTTCACTCTTGTGTGTTGTGTATTACTCTTGCAACTCTTTATTTACTTCTTTTTATTTGAGAAAACTTTCTCCCTCTCCTCTGAGACTCGTATTCTGGTAATTTTTACAGATTTTTTTAAAGATAAAACTCTGGTTTATCCCTAAGAGATGAACATCTACTCTTGGAATGCTAACATATTGATCTCTACTATTCAGTTCATAGCAGAGCCTGGAATCGGCCATCAAATGACAGCAAACATGGTGAATGAAGCAAGTAATTGGTTTGATCGCTTTCTCCCTGTCTAAATGTTGTCATTCTTTACCATACTTCGTGAAGTGAAAGACAATAGTACCCTTTCAAATAATATTTCTCTTTCGATCTCATGTAGTTGAATGTAACTGATAAATCCAAATTCAGTAGAATTACCTACTCTCTGTCCTGTATACCTTGATTTTTGTGGAAATCTTGAATACCTTGATAACTGTCAGCCGGACAAATATAACAGAAAGGGTGTGCCCAAATTTCATAAACTTTTTGTTCATCTGGCAGAGGTTGAGTGCAAATATCAATCTGTCGAGATTTTCAGGAAAGATGACCCATGCCTATTGCGAAGGGAAGGCTGTCGATGCCTGAACCTTTAGTTCAACCCATTCAGAATTTCTGTTGGTATGCGCATCAAACAATGGCTGTTAGGGATGTTCTACCAATCTTTAGTCCATATGTGCAATTACTACAAATTTGTGTCCCCATGCGGAACTCGTCGACAGTCCCGACATGTCAACCACACCAATCATGGCAAGATGGTCCACTGATTTGGTGACGTGGACTGTTTGATCACTTGTGGTTGTGCTGACAGTGTAGTCAGGAGCTAAGTGTGATGCGCCTGAACCGTCATTTAGAATCCACATTTGGCAGTGTTGTCATAGGCACAGCTGGAGCAGGGAAGCACTGCAGTATGATTAAGGAGTTTCATGTCTCTGCGTCCACCAGAATTATGTGTCTTTCGAATCCGGCTATGTTACATGAAATGCACATTGTCCCTGTTTGAAATGCGGTAATTATGGGATTCTTGCGGCATTCATGCACCGTTTTATGTGACGCAAATTAAGTTATGGTGAGGATTATTACCGGTAGTATTTTAGAGGGCAACCTAACGTTCAAGCTGACAGAGCTCCACACGATCTTCAGATCCTTCCTAGTCCGAACGCTCAAAAATATTGTAACCCCGCATACCATGAGCAGATCAATTTGCAAAAGAAAAAAAAAGGAAATCCAGCTGTTCATAAAAATGAGTTGAAATGTCAGTTTCACCTATTCTTCTTCCCTGCAGTAGGCGATATGTCACTTAGAAGATTGAACGTCTCCTAGCAACAGACCGGCCGTTTTCTTCCTACAACTGGTTCGTTGCTAGGTCATTTTCTGGAATGCTTAATTATTTCAACAAAAAAGGGGTTATTCTCTGCTACTTACGTGTATACTATTTTTTTGGGGAGATGCTAAGTATAACCTGTTCCTGTGTGTAATATTGTATCTCACTTCAACTAACCGTGACGCACGCGCGCCAGTGACTGGAATTCAGTATTAACGTTTAGACGACTCGTAAGTAAGACCACATTAAAATAAATTAAATTCCTTAGAAGTAGTACCAGCTTTGCGATTTGGTCATAATACAAACATTTGGACATCCGTGATGTAAAGAGACCATGATTCGTGAGTAATGTAGGACTTCACAAAAATTAACATGAATTGCAATTTGAAATCATCGGCCTTTCTAGACGCGCCATGTAAAGAATGAGCTCGTGCTATATAATTCTTTCTTTTTAAAGAACTATTTTTTAATATAAGTTCTGAAAGAATTATCAATTTCTAAATCAAAATGCGGCATTAAAGAGCGTCCCCATGTCAAAAATGACTTAGCTAGTTTCGATCATAATGACTTCAATATTTTACAGTTATTACGCTGAATTAGCGACCCTGGAGCTAGTAGGTAGTACCAAGTACATTCTCGTTAAGTGTGAGAGACTCCAAGTACTCCATATTTTTTTTTTTTGAAACAAGTACTCCATATTTATATCATCAGTACGGGGGTCATCATAATTAATACATGTAGAGTCCAAATTTTTTTCACTTCTCACCCTGTCCTTGCTACATATCGTCCGTTTGGTCACACATAAAAGAACCTAGGATATATTTATATTTTACAGAAAAAGAAAGAAAGCTAGTGGGAACAAATTAAGAAGAGAAGAGAGGAATAAGGAGAATATAGCATCGGCGAAGGCACAAACTGCCAGGACCGACACTCGCCGATGGCGCCGCTTTACCAAAGGCGAATCTAACCAGGTAGAATATCACTGCATGATTGATCGGTTGCTTGATTGGGTCTCTTTAACTAGATCGATAGACCACGCAGCCCCGTGTAATAAAATGTTCGTTGCTTACCAGAAACGCCAGGGTCATCGGAAGAAGCTTGTTTATCTGCATCCAAGTTATGACGAATTCAATCTTCTTTTTTGCAAATGTGCGATGCAATGCAAATTCCAATAAATTTACCATGTCAAATGTTTCTAATTTATTAGTGAAATGATGCGAAATGTGTAGTGTAGTATATACTGTACGCACTAGTGGCGAAAAGTACTTGCTCCGTTGATAATCCTTGCAAACAACGGGTATTTATTTCCTTGCTGATTCTTGCAAGTAACGTACGTGAGGAGGTAAGTCATACCTCCTTTTCACCACAAGTCCGATACGTCAAATTCACAAGAAACGAAATGACACAATCTGTTAGCTAGTAGTAGTATCATTTTTTTCTTTTCTGCGAAAGTACCATTTCAGGTCTCCATTGCGTCCAATCATTAATAACCATATAAACCGAAAGTCGGAAACCTAACTCCGACAGCTCAAAATCACCATCCCAATCCAAAATTACCCAAATCCCCACACGCACGATGGGCCCTCGTACCTTGGGCAATTGTCATTTCTTCAATCACAAGGTGATGTGCTGATGGCTGGATGCTCTTATGCTTAAAGGGTTTTAATGATTTGGAGAACATTGATTGTCATGGCAAAAGATGCAATCGAAGGCCGTCCGTGCACTGCCCTAGTACGGCAGTACGCCAGTACCCGTTGAGTGCATGTCACAAAGCGCCATGCCAGCACGGAAAGCTTTTGGATTTTCTGGAAACTGACGCAATAAAATTCTGCTAAAAAAACATTATCTCATTTGAAATGCAGAAATCACTCAGGACACCAGGTGAGAGAATTTTACTGCGTTTGGGAGAACTACCGTGTCAGCTTGGTGGGGCGAAAGCACGAGCACGAATGCAGAAAGCATAATCTCTGGGCCACAGAACACTCATTCCCCCGTCGCCGCCGACACTCCGGTAATCCACGCCCCCCAGTTACCGTATTCCCTAACAGCTCTTCGGATCCTCTGCGCCCGCCTCATCCAGGGACCACCGTCGCTACGCGCTCCCGCCGCCACGCATCGAATTATTATCGGCCAGTTAGGAGCCTACTGTCCACAGCGGATCCCGTGGAGGTTGCGCCTGGCCTTTCTGCTGCGTTACTGCTCGCTCTCACACTCCGCCTCTTTTAGTGCTGCGCGGTGCTGCGCCAGTAGGGAGAGAAGAGGAAGAGGTGCCTTCCCTACTGCTCCTCCAGCGCGCGCGCTGCTCCTCCGCCGGCCTCACGCTTCCTTCGCTCGCAGGTGCGTGTGGATTGGCTTCCGTTTCGCGCGAATTGGTGTGGTTTTCTTGGATCGATAAACCCTGTGAAACCCGCCTCTGTTTTTGATCAAAGTGCTGTTGGCTTCGATTTTGATTGGGCAGGGAGGAATTGGAGCGGAGATGATGCACGCCAAGTCGGAGTCCGACGTGACGAGCCTGGCGGCGTCGTCGCCGCCGCGGTCGCCGAAGCGGGGCGCCGCCGCCGGGAACTACTACGTGCAGAGCCCGTCGCGGGAGTCGCACGAGGGCGGGTACAAGTCCTCGTCGATGCAGCCCACGCCGGTGTTCAACAGCCCCAACGAGTCGCCGTCGCACCCCTCCTACGGCCGCCACTCGCGCTCCTCCTCCGTCAGCCGGTTCTCCGGCAACCTCCGCGACGGCCGCAAGGTCGGCTTCGCGGAGCGCAAGGCGATCAACGACAAGGGATGGCCCGAGTGCAACGTCATCGAGGAGGAAGGGTCGTACGAGGACCTCGCCGGCGACAAAGCGCTCTCTCGCCGGTGCCAGATCATAATGGGCTTCCTCACTTTCGTACTGCTCTTCATCACTCTCTGCCTTATCGTCTGGGGAGCAGCGCGGCCGTACGAGCCCGAGATCACCGTCAAGGTACACAATTCGTTCATGGGCAGTCTGAGCCTGAGCTTAATTTACCTCTTGAGCTGATGAAATACTTGTTTCTATTTCGTTTCCTATCCAATTTGTGTTTGTGGATTGATACCTTGCTAATTTGTGTTTCTGAATTGATAGGTTCCTAGTTAACCTTTCAATTGAGTAATCAACTGTCGGTCTGTTACTCAGTCTGACCTCTGTCTCTCAGTTTCAGTGGTAGGCGATAAGGGTTACATCATCAAATTATTGATGGTTCAGTGTTGGAACCAAAAAATAAGCCAAGAATGTGGATTTGGGATTTGAAAATTTTAAGTTGGGTGAAATGGGTGCTATTCTTTTGAAGGTTCAGAGGACAAGTTAGAAGGTTCTGCTGATGCTTCTTTTGAATGTATCGCTATTCTGGTTACTCTTCTTCTGAAGAAATCAAGAACTGTTTTTTTATGTGAAATCTGAAATGAAATCGTATTGGTGAAAAATAGAGTAGACTGGGATAATGAAGATAGTCAAAGCAGTACTAGTAGCTTAGCTTTATTCAATCGCATATTGTAGTGACAGACAAATAGATGATGGGAAAGGAAACGGCTGCCACAAGGAGAAATATAATTGGTTTTTGTTCTGTTTCTAATAGGAGATGTTTTTTGGCTCACACTTCCTATCCTTGCACGTGTTAACAAAATCATAATTTATACAATTATTAATACCATTGATTATCTGCAGTAGCTTGGCATGGTAAACTTCCTCCACACCAATCTGATCGTGCTGATTACTTGATCATGACCTTCTTTTGCTTTGTGTTGCACAGAGCCTGGTGCTGGATGACTTCTATGCTGGTGAAGGCACAGACCATAGTGGGGTACCAACAAAACTGGTGACCGTGAACTGTTCTCTGCACATCGGTGTGTACAATCCTGCTACAATGTTTGGGATTCATGTCACCTCTGGCCCCATTCAGATGATCTATTCAGATATCTCAATCGGGTCCGGACAGGTACGCCTAACATTCGTCCTTCCTATTTATTAGTACTACTATGCCGTTTGTTACCAAGAATGCAAACGTCATGGTAACTGGAATTCTCTCTTTCCTCCTTTCTGTTTCATTTCATCATTAGCTAGAGTCAAAGGCTGAAATGCAAGTCGTTCAAAAATCGTCAGATCCTATCACGTGTTTGATTGAACTTTTCTCCTACTTTCCCCATCAATTGTGATGATGGTCCTAAAAAGGTTCATCTAGGCAAGAGTGAGGTCCTTATCCCTGATTCAATCTGACATAATGCAGAAGCAAAGGGTAAACTAGGACGGTTGGGATAGAAATTAGAGACAAGACTGAATGCCTGTGATTCAATCTGACACAATGCACAGTCGAAGGGTAAACCTGCATGGTGGGGATAAGACAGCAAAATAATATAAAAGATTGAAATTTCGTGAATATAGCAATGCGCAATCATGCTAGCAAGTAAACATAATAAGTCTGACAGTGTTCATCATGAAATCAGAATTCATGGTCGAATCTGAAATTCTGACATCTCCTGTAATCGCAGCTTCGCAGGTACTATCAACCGAGCAAGAGCCACCGGGTCGTGACGGCGGTCATCCACGGCAACAAGGTCCCCCTGTACGGCGCAGGCGACGGCCTAATGCTGTCGAGCACCGGCGGGTCGGTGCCGCTGAAGCTGGACTTCGGCCTCATCTCCCGGGGCTACGTCATCGGCAAGCTCGTGAGGGTGACGCACAAGCTGCACGTGACGTGCCCCGTCCTCGTCGACGCCAAGAAGACCAAGCCCATCAGGTTCGCCAAAAAGGCCTGCGCCGTGTACAAGGCCTGAGCTGAGCTGCTTTTTCGTGGCCAACCAAAGGGTCACAGTGTGTTCTTGCAAATGCATGTACTTAGCTGTTTGTGTTGATTGTGAAGAACAATAAGCGCGAAAATATGGTTTGCTTGAGCTTCGATTTTGTCTATAAAATTGCGTTGAAACTAGACTAGTGTTGTTTCCCTCCTCCCTCTCTATTCTTCTCTCTCTCAGTTAAGTTCGCTGATGCTAGTGGTAGTTGTAAAAATAGTGGTGGTTGAACAATGGGTTGTTTGAGAGCATGTCGAGCAGCATCAGTGTCGTTCCCGTTGAAGACATGAATCTGCTAAAAGAAACAGGGAAATGAAGCATCCTCCAGGCTCAACTCGCGCTAATATGGAGTTCTTCACATTGCGCTAATTGCACTTGGATCCAGATTTTTTTTAATTGTGCAATAAATCTTTCCTGTGAACTTTTATAGGTTTTCTGCCTTTTAATCGTTCAAGTTGGGATGAAGAAAACACTTCGATCTGGATCCAATTCCCCCTTTGACTTAGCAGAGTCGAATCTTCCGTCTGAAAATGAAGTCTTGACCTTCAGACACTCTAATCACATGCAGATGCAGCTCCGCCACTCTGCTTAAACCCCTGATTACGCGGTCGCAATCCACAGCCCATGTGGCCCATATGCTCCCCTCTCCGACGCGGCCGACACGCCGTCACAACAGCTCACACACTGACATATGGCCCCTACATTCTCATGGTCCCACTTGTCACTATCTGTACTACAAGTCCGCGGTGCCTCCCGGAGCCGCGCGGCCGCGTTACCGTCTGAGCACTCGAGCTCGCCATTTACGGCATCACGCCGCGCGTTCGTGCCCCCGACTACTTCGATTTCGATCTCCTCGTGGCGGTGGCGCGTCGTGCGGTGCGGCCTCTGCTATCGCTAGATCTCGGGTGAGAGGGAGCCAGGCGCTGCGGCATTAGGTCGAGCTGAGCACGATGAGGGCGTCGCGGCGGCTTGCGGCGTTGGCGTTGGTGGCGGCTCTGCTGGCCATGGCTCTGTCCGTGTCGGCGGCGCGGCTGGACCTGGATGACGACGACGACTCCGGGGTACTGGACGAGCTGTTGGCCGTCGACGAGGAGGCGGAGCGAGGCGGGCTGGACGCGGCGGACGGCGTCGGCGCGGAGGCGGTGCGGCGGGCGCAGTCGATGGTGCTGGTGCTCGACAACGACAACGCGCGCCGCGCCGTTGAGGACCACGTCGAGATCCTCCTCCTCGGGTACGCGCCCTGGTGCGAGCGCAGCGCGCAGCTCATGCCCCGGTTCGCCGAGGCTGCCGCGGCGCTGCGCGCGATGGGCAGCTCCGTGGCCTTCGCCAAACTCGACGGGGAGCGGTACCCCAAGGCTGCCGCCGCCGTCGGGGTCAAGGGGTTCCCCACGGTGCTCCTCTTCGTCAATGGCACCGAGCACGCCTACACTGGCCTCCACACCAAGTGAGGACGCTGCTTACTTTTATCTATTTCGCTGTCATAGGAGCTGCCTTTAATCTGCTCGAAGAATTGACTGGGAATTGTTCTCTTGTGATAGGGACGCGATAGTTACTTGGGTAAGAAAGAAGACCGGCGCGCCGGTCATTAGACTGCAATCCAGGGATTCAGCTGAGGAGTTCCTGAAAAGGGACCAGACATTTGTTCTTGGCGTTTTCAAGAATTTTGAGGTACGTCAAATGCTTGATGTGGATACGCGTTTAATTTACAGGTTGATGCTTTGCTCCAAAAGTAGAATTTGAGGAATACATATTATCTTTTGGCAGGGAGCAGAGTATGAAGAATTTGTGAAAGCTGCAATCACAGATAATGAAGTACAGTTTGTCGAAACTAATGATAGGAGCGTTGCCAAAATTCTTTTTCCCAGTATCGCATCTGAAGAGCAATTTCTGGGCCTTGTGAAAAGTGAACCAGAGAAATTTGAAAAGTTTGGTAAGTATCATTTGCATATATTCCTATGTACTATCATGTTTCCTCTGACTGGTTTGTACTATGGATTGTGAATTGCTGAGTGACTTCCATAATTGAAAAACTAACATTTACTTGTGTTGATAGTTTGAATGTGTGATAACAGTATTTTCCTTCCATAATCCAAAAATAACAATTCGTTGCGTTCACCATTCGGACAGTGCTCAAATAATAAATTATCACTTGGGGAAGTACTATAATACGTCCTTAATAATCTGTATTTTTTCGGATAGTATTGCCTCTTGCCAAATCTGCAACAGGTAAAATTCACTAAAAATAATCTACTGGGTGCGAACTGTGTTTTTTGCAGATGGGACATTTGAGGAAAAGACAATATTGAAGTTTGTGGAGCTACACAAGTTTCCCCTAATTACTGTATTTACCGAGCTTAATTCAGCTAAAGTCTATTCAAGCCCTATTAAGATGCAGGTTTACACTCTCACAATTTTTTTTGGTGGATCTATCTAGTATTTAGGATCCAAGAATAAAACTTGAAAAAGGTACCTTATGTTTCAGTAAACTGCATTAAGCTAGTGTTCTGTATAATTACACCAAAAAAATCATAGTAGTCTTACGATCCTTATGTCAGGACAATTGTGTTTATTCCTTGCGAATTTGCTATAGGTCTTCACCTTTTCAGAGGCTTATGATTTCGAAGATCTTGAATCTGTGATTGAAGAAGTTGCCGGAGCATTCAAGACAAAGGTGCTACTTAATTTTGCTCCTGGCCACTATCGCATCAACTGTGTTATTATTTGGCTGTAACTGTTTCTCTTTATGGTTGCAGATAATGTTTATATATGTGGACACTGCTGAAGAAAACCTTGCAAAACCATTCCTAACCCTTTATGGCCTTGAATCGGACAAGCGTCCAGTAATTGTGAGTGTCAAATTGCACTCAGGTTTAATCCATATGTCCCTTTCCGAGTAAATGCAGGCTTTCAATTATGTTCCATGGCTAGTGTGTTCTTAGTAGGTATCAGATGAATCTATGCTAGGAGGGACCTAGGGAGTGAAATTAGTTGCCTAATTTGATCATTTTCTGTTTGTCGATAGCAAGTGTTATTATATTTAGTCTGGGGACATGACATGTCAAAGATATTTTTGATAAAATTAGAAAGTTCACCAGGTTACAGCATTTGATACCACTAATGGAGCAAAATACCTGATGGAGGGAGATATCAATGCAAAGAACATACGGGTATTGACTTATTTTATGTTGTATTTAGTCACTTGACTACTTGAGGCAAGTTACTTAACTATGTTATGCAATGGACAACAGGAGTTCTGCTTAGGTCTTCTAGATGGCACGCTCCGTCCCTTCCAGAAATCAGAACCAGTGCCGCAAGAAGTAAGCTTCAACTTTTTGCAAACTTTGAAAATTGTTAATTGTATGCATCAGGGTTTGCCTTTTCTTTTAGTTTCTTACGACTTATCTTGCTGGTTCTTGCTGCCTTGTTGGCACTTGCGGGTTTCATCTCTAGCCTACCCCAATTTACTTGTTTATATGCATCAGGATTGGAATTCCTTAAGCAGTTTTATATGGTACATATTTAGTGTTGAATGTCTACTGCTTTTATCTCCTTCCCTTGTTAATAAATTATTGTTTTATTGTTTACTATTTCTGGCGTGTAGACCACTTCCATATTTTCTCGTACTTAGTGTGTATGTTGATATTTAAGGAAAATTAACTTGTTAAGACTCATATTGATGAGGGGCTTACAAATCAGAAGTGTGAGATGTGGTGGGTGACTCCTGAATCCATGATTCGATTCTAAACTTATCATGATCTGTATGCTACCGAGCGATTGAGTTTGAAATGTTCTTGGTATGTTTTTTTGGGTGAAAATTATGTAACCAGTATGTTTGCCTTATATTATGCAGAAGGGACTTGTTGAAAAGGTTGTTGGACGCACATTTGATTCTTCTGTACTGGAAAGTTCTCAAAATGTTTTCCTTGAGGTATATGAAGTTATTTCTTTGTGATATCTTTTGTTCTCTAAAACAAAACTTTTCTTATTTTCAGTATATATATATATATATATATATATATATATATATATATATATATATATATATATATATATATATATATATGTAAATGGCCTTACACTATTTTATACCTTATAAAACAAAGGTTCATACACCGTGGTGCGTTGACTGTGAAGCGATCAGTAAAAATGTTGAGAAGTTGGCCAAGCATTTTAGTGGGTTGGAGAGCCTTAAATTTGCACGCATAGATGCTTCTGTAAATGAACATCCAAAATTGCAGGTGAGTCAATCTTTGCATTATCATGATACCATCACATGCCAAAGGCATAGTTATCTTGAGTAGGCATCCTTTACATCATTCTTGCACTAGTACTATTGTGGAGCTGGAATTCCGTGGTTTAAGTTGACTGATCAAATGCAATATTTCACGCATGCTGCACACTCTGCCTGCTCTGCAAACGCATTCACACTATCTCACACTCTGCCTTCTTATTTGCTTTTGACCTCAAAGCAAAGAAGCCGCCTTGAATGGTTTGCTTTTGATTCGTCTAAACATACCTTATGCCTTGGCTAATTTATTGAAATTTTTACTACCAAAACCATTAAAAAGTGCTTTGCCGCACACAGTTGGCTCAACTCCTCTTCCCCCTTATTTACCCCCTTGCCTTGATGGAAATAATTTACCTGGTCATTCGAAGCATAATCTTATTCCTAGCTGCATGTCCATTTGATCAACCCTCAGTTGTGGCATATCGTCAATTATAATTTTTCCTGAGTTGTCTATGCTTTCCATGCAGGTGAACGATTACCCAACACTTCTCCTTTATCCTGCTGAAGACAAAAGCAAGCCGGTATGTCGTACTGAAACAAATGGATAAGTGATCTATGTAATTCTGTCACATATTACTGATGCAGTGCTGCCGTCTTTTGGAATGCAGATCAAACTTTCAAAGAAATCAAGCGTCAAGGCTATGGCAAAACAAATCAAGGAGAAGTTGCAGATTTCAGATGTTGAAACTGTAGTGGCTGCCGATGATGCCAAGGCTTCTGACAGTTTAAAGGATGAGCTATAACGTATAGTAGATTGATCAGCTTACAATTACAAAGCATTAAAGCATGCTGGCCGAGTACAGTGGAGGAAACTTGTAGCATAAGCATATGTTGATACGATGATTATAGAACTTGTTTGATTCGGTTGTTGTAACTTATAAGTCAGAAGAAACAAAGAAATAGAATAGGCACCTTAAAATTCAAAAGGACATCTGTACACTGCCCAAGGAAAAGAAAAGGTAACTTCCGGATTAAGGACAATAAATAAAATAGGAACCAGATAAAATTGTATATCGAAACAACTTCTAGCATCACTGGAGGCATCGAAACCACATTTGCAGGCCGAAATTTTTTCTAGATAGACTGAACAATTGGAAACAAATGGAAAAGGAACACGGAGTGGGATCAAAGAAACTAGCGGACTGGTCACTAAATGGACACAAATAGGCGTAAATTCTGACGTCACCAAAGCTCACTGTCTCACTCTAAAGGACATTCAGATGTGGATTCAGACCACTGAGTCCTTGTTCGTTTTGTCACGGAACATGGATTACAGCCTAAACTACATAGAACGGTAGAACGTGGAACTGATCTAAACAACTTGAAATGGTCGTTCGTTTATGCATGGATTGTATGGAAATTCACCTTATTTCAGGTCATTCCATGCTCTCGAAGTCTAGCACCAATCTATACCCCTACTCTATGAAACGTAGCCCCAACCACTCGATCAGGCCCATTCGAAATTCATTCCCACACAAACAAACAAGACCAAAGGATTTCAAGGGCAATCCCCTCTTCCCACAAACAAGCAAAAAAGAATTTCAAATCCTTCGGTAACCAAAACCGTCCCAAAGTCAATTTCTTCATTGAGTGGGTCAAAGTGAAAATTAATATTTATTAAAACATACTATCATGGACGAATACCCGCCGTATGCTATAATTTGACAATGAAAATTTTATTTCAGATTTGTAGGGCTTTCCCCTCCCCGAAGAGAAGGAGCCCTTCCAGAAATTCTCAGTGGCCCAGAGGGCCAAAGAGGGGGTTTGGAAATAGTTTTCAACCAGCAATTGACGCGCCTCGGTATTACCTCACTAGCTGCGTCATTGCCCCAAGCGCAAAGATGGTTTCTAACGCTCTCCAACCCCCTCATCTTATACCCGCCTCCTACTCGCATTCCTCCGTCCGCAACCGAGGTGGGACTAAAAATCAGGACCAGTCACCGCCTCTTGTTGGTGTTCAGTTCAGCGGTCGTCTTTCTTCATGGGCCGACTCCACTCGCGGTGTCTTGCATCGTTACTCCTTTCATGGGCTTGGGCTGGCCTTTCCAAGTACTCGAATCATGAATAAGCCCAGTTCATGTTTCGAAAGAAATGAATAAGCCCAGTGCCTTTTTATACTTAATTAATGACTTTTTGTAGTATATCGCTGTTTTAAACGTTAATTGCTGACACATGTGTCGTCTAAGCGCTCCATTAATTGGCTCCCACATAGCGTGCGAGGTAGCGAGAGAGATGTGGTCAATGCACCACCTAGTGATGAGTGACGAGAGTAACCGTGACCTCCGCGGTTAATTAACCCCGCGTCTAGTCTGCGCCCCGACCCGCCCGTTGCCGGCGAGCCGCCGCGCGATCTCCGGCGGCTATACCTGCCCTCCCCGTCCTCGCTGCGGTTCCCGCAGCTGGTGTACCAGCGATGCCGGTGGAGAAGCGGCTCGCGTACGCGGCCATCCTCCCCGTGCTCCTTCTCTCGCTCCGCATCCTGCCCTCCGACTCACCCCACGGCTTCGGCGGTGGTGGAGGTCGGGCACAAACCCTAGACCCGCCGGCGTCGAGGTTCGTGGTGCGGTTTGTGGAGTACCGCCACGCGAACGAGCACCGGGAGTACCTGGAGGCCGGGCTCCGTGGCGCCGCGCCGCCCGCGGAGTCGTGGCAGTGGATTGAGCGGCGGAACCCCGCTGCCGCGTTCCCCACCGACTTCGCGGTGCTCGAGATCCGCGACGCGCACCGGGACGCCGTCGTGGCGGCCGTCCGGGCGCTCGGCCGCGTCAGGGACTTGCACGCGGACGCCACTTACAAGCGGGGAGCCCTATCAGCGGATCGGCTGCCGCCTGGGCGGGGGAAGTTGTTCACCGCCATGTCTTTCGAGGATGAGGGGGAGAAGGAGGTGGTCTGCAGCCCGAGGGGTTACTCGTCTTCCGCAGCTTTGAGGCGGAAGCTTTTAGTTCAGGTACACCTCTTTTGTGGTCGCGGTGCAAACATCAAATATTTGTGCAAGATCGTTTCTTTGCCATTGAGCGTGTGTCATCGTAGGACATTGCAATGGCTCTGAACACTAAAGATGTCATCATCGTTGCAGTTATCCTTGAAAGCAATGAAACCTTAATTGAAATTTACACTATGCATGTTTTGACTATCCACTACTCACTAGTGATGGAGATTGATATGTGATTGAGGTTACTTGTATAGTTTTCATGATATTCTTAAGAGATGGAGATTGATATGTGACTATTGCACAGAGATGCACTGTCAGCATAGTGTTACATCTACCTGATGGTGATATGTAACAACTTGATGTCAATAACACTGTCTGTAACTAATAATAATTTTGAAGTTGACAGAGCTATGTAATTGCTATCATGTTTTATAGCACTGTATGTGTTATTTAACAGAGATCACAAGTCACATCTCTTTTGGGAGCTGAACGGCTATGGCAAAGAGGATTCACTGGTAGCAAAGTCAAAATGGCAATTTTTGACACTGGCATTCGCGCCGACCATCCACATTTTCGTAATATTAAGGTATATATGCTATCATTTCTAGCCTACTGCAAGTTGCTTGAGACTCTAAGGCTTTGTTGTTGCAACTGTCATACTCAAAGGTACTCAGCAAAACATGTTACAACTGATCATGATATAACATGCATGCATAAAAAAAAGAGAACTTGAAGGCAGCAAACAAAACTTGAATGCACGGGCCTAGAATACCATGCGCAGGTGCTTTCCTGGCATTATAGTTGCCACTTTAATTAATGCCTTAGAGGATTAACCAGCAGATCCTACTGCAAAGTAGGTGCAAATTATCATTGTTTTCCTGAATATAGTATTTCATGGTTCTCTTTTTCTTGCAGCGTGGTTAATTCATTAATTAAGAGACTAATTTTGTAGGAGCGCACAAATTGGACAAATGAAGACACACTAAATGATAACCTTGGTCATGGAACATTTGTAGCAGGTGTTATTGCTGGCCAAGATGCAGAATGTCCTGGATTTGCTCCTGACACCGAGATATATGCGTTTCGAGTGTTCACAGATGCTCAGGTACTGGATTTGGCTGAATATCTAGTACTGCACAAGGTTTTTCTTACTGTCATCATATCCTATTTAATGTCATAAATGAAAAGCTGTCCCACTACCCCCTGCCACCCCTCAGTTGCCCTTTATTAGTCACAAAAATATGTTCATGGGATAACATTTATTGAACTATAGGCAGAAGCACAATTTTTTACTCACAAAGAACTGATGTGGCCTTTGATAAAGTCTACAAAACCTATGCATATTTAATCGCATTCATCAAAACCAGAATAATAACTAAATGGGATCATAGTATGTTGTGGACTCGTTTGTGGGTCTCAAGTATTGCCGTCGTAGAAGAGATAAGGAAGCTGGCAAGAGCAATAAGAAGACGGCTGACGTGCAAAGTGGCTAAACGTCGGCCGGTGTTCAGTTAGAGGAATAATAGGGAGCATAGCAAGTTTGTTAGTTGGTTCAAGAGTTGTTAGTTTCTGTTCAGAGTTTTGTTAGATGCCGCCTCAATCTATAAAGGCCGCAGGTTGTTAGGGGAATCGATCTATCGAAGAAATATAGTCTCCCGTTTGGGCGAGACTGTCTTCGGTCGCCGTGGCTGGAGACACCTTCCTGGCCGGTGACGACGACAGCCTCGCTGCGACGCCATTGCCTCGCTACCCAATCCGTTCCAACTCGCAAGCCCGCTGCCTCCTTCGCTCTCCTCTCCGATCGGCCAAGCGCCCCTGTAGAACCCATAACATAGTAATTTCAGAATATTATGAAAGCCATTTTTATAGAACTTCCATCAAAATCATAAAAAGAACTAAGTTGTATTGATTTTTTTTTGTTAGAAACACAGTAAATTCAGAGTTTTATGAATATCGTTTCTTTTTTTAAAAAAGGAATACAGCATGGAAAGCCCCTTCTGTTATATATAAATAAGCAAAAGTAAGAGAACAAAGTGCGGTTGTACATTCCCTTTTGAAGGGCAAAACAAGAGAAGTGGCCAAGGGCCAGAATCAACGAGGGCACTAATTACAGTATACGTCTAAAAGGGAGAGAAAAGCTTCTTTCTTAGGACTTTTCAGTCTGTGAGCTTGCAGTTGAGCTTATGTACAAAATTGACACTTCCAGTCTTGGACGGATGGCTGCCCTCTGTTGAAGATGTAGTTGTTCCTTTGTTTCCAAATATTCCAAGCTGCTAGGATGAAGATTTCCATGGAGAATGCATGTTGAGCTTGGGAGCGCGCTCTAGCTAGCATTGCATAGAATAGAAGTGGATGCTACGTTCCCAGTTAATGTCCAGGTGCTGCCAGCAGCTTTTACTGAATGGACAGGAGAAGAAAAGATGATAAGCTGTTTCTTCCCTTTGCTCCTGGCAGAAGATACAGATGTAATTATTACCCTCAATCTTCTGGTTCTTCCTTCTGAGATTATTCCTCGTGTTCAAACGATCCATGAGCAGAAGTCAGGTGAAGACTCGCATTTGTTGTTGCACTTACTATCCCACAGCCAAAGGAACGGGGCTGGAAATTTCTGAAAGCAAAGTTATAGAATTTGGAGGCCGTGTATGTTGCATTGCCCCATTGGTAGTGTCAGATATCTTTAGTACGTTTGTGCTATCTGTAGCTGTTGAATTTTATCTTGAAGTGCTATGAATATCGTTTCTTGATACAACTTCTAACAAAACAAAAGAGAAAAATTCTATTGAATATTTTTTTATAGAATTGTAAATGCAGAATATTATGATAATATATTTCCTTTAATATAACTCCGCCAGTGTTGACTGGAAGACTTTCTTGAGTCGTCTCAACACCTGCCGGTCCCAAGCCCGGATAAAGGAGGAGGGGTTGTGTTAGGCTTGGCGAGCCAACAACTATTTAGCCACTCAAATGGATATGAAACCCACAAGAAATTCGTTGGGGCGTTCCCTGTCGAGCGACGCGCCACATCGAAACCCGGGTGTGGTGTTAAATGAGCAAGGGCCGGGTCGCCGCAACCTTAGTGGCGCGCCACATCGGAACCCGGGTGTGGTGTTAAATGAGCAAGGGCCGGATCGCCGCAACCTTAGTGGCGCGCTACATCTACGCCGGGTGTAGTGAAAAATAAGCAAGGGTCTTTGCACCTCCCTCGACGGGTGCAAAGGGTAAGGAAGTTAGCCGAGCCAACTAGGATTCGCCTAGGTAGTTGGAATGTAGGATCCCTAACGGGTAAGTTACGAGAGCTAGTCGATGTAGCAATTAGAAGGCGGGTAAATATCCTATGCGTCCAAGAGACTAAATGGAAGGGTCAAAAAGCGAAGGAAGTGGAGGATACCGGCTTCAAGCTTTGGTACACGGGGACAACATCCGGTAGGAATGGTGTAGGCATTTTGATCGATCGGAGCCTTAAGGATGGAGTTGTAGATGTGAGGAGGCAAGGCGATCGGATTATCCTTGTTCGGTTAGTTGTTGGAGATTCGGCTCTAAATGTGATCGGTGCCTATGCCCCCGGGTAGGTCTTAGTGAGAGCATCAAGAGGCGGTTACGGGAAGATCCGGATAGTATGGTTAGTACCATACCTATTAGTGAGAAACTCTTCATAGGAGGAGACCTTAACGGCCACGTGGGCGCGACAAATGTAGGGTTTGAGCGGGTACACGGGGGCTTTGGATATGGTACTAGGAATCAAGAAGGGGAAGAGATCCTAAGCTTCGCGTTGGCCTACGACTTGTTGATAGCGAATACCCTATTTAGGAAGAGGGAATCCCATCTAGTTACCTTTAGTAGTGGACGACACTCGAGCCGGATCGACTTTGTCCTAGCTAGGAGGGAGGACGGACGTGCTTGCCTAGATTGTAAGGTGGTACCGGGGAGTGTGTTGTTCCTCAACACAAGCTTGTGGTGGCGGACTTCCGCTTTCAAATACGTGCCCATCGGGGCAAACGTGCCAAAACCACGAGGACAAAGTGGTGGAAGCTAAGAGGAGAAGCGTCACAAACTTTTAAGGAGAGGATGCTAGATGAGGGACCTTGGGAGGAGGGAGAAGACGTCGACGACATGTGGTTAAAGATGGCAACATGTGTTCGGAAGGTAGCTTCGAAGTGTTTGGAGTGAGTAGGGGAGGCAAACAGGAAGCGAAAGACACCTGGTGGTGGAATGATGAGGTGCAAAAGGCTATCAAGGAGAAGAAGGATTGCTTCAAGCGTCTACACGTTGACAGGAGTGCAGCCAACATTGAGAGTTATAGAATAGCGAAGAGGGCAGCAAGGCGAGCGGTGAGTAGAGCTAAGGGCCGGGCATATGATGACCTTTATCAACGGCTAAGCACGAAGGAAGGGGAGAAGGATATTTACAAGATGGCTAGAAACCGTGAGAGGAAGACAAGGGACATAAACCAAATCAAATGTATCAAGGATGGTGCAGATCGACTTCGGTGAAGGATGAGGAGATCAAGTATAGATGGCGAGAGTATTTCGATAAGTTATTTAATGAGGAGAATGGGGGCCCTACCCTTGAGTTGGACGCTTCATTTGATGATACCAACAGGTGCTTCGTGAGGAGAATTCGTGAGATAGAGATCGGGGAGGCCTTGAAGAGGATGAAGGGAGGTAAAGCGATGGGTCCCGATGGTATCCCCATTGAGGTGTGGAGATGTCTCGGTGCTAGAGCGGTAGTATGGTTAACTAAGCTTTTCAACCTCATTTTTCGATCTAACAAGATGCCCGAAGAATGGAGGAGAAGTATATTAGTACCGATCTTCAAGAACAAAGGAGATGTTCAAAGTTGCACTAATTATCGTGGGATTAAGTCGATGAGCCATACGATGAAGCTCGGGAGAGGGTTATCGAGCATCGCCTAAGAGGAGTAACAAGAGTGACCCAAAACCAATTTGGGTTCATGCCCAGGAGGTCGACCATGGAAGCGATTTTTCTAATGCGACAATTGATGGAGAGATATAGGGAGCGAGAAGAAGGACTTGCACATGGTCTTTATTGATCTCGAGAAGGCGTATGACAAAGTTCCGAGAAATGTCATGTGGTGGGCTTTGGAGAAGCACAAAGTTCCAACCAAGTACATTACCCTTATACAGGATATGTATAAGGATGCGATGACTTGTGTTCGGACTTGTGATGGGGACACCACCGACTTTCCAATTAAAATAGGACTACATCGGGGGTCAGCACCGAGCCCTTACCTATTTGCTTTGGTGATGGATGAGGTTACAAGGGATATTCAAGGCGATATCCCTTGGTGTATGCTCTTTGCCGATGATGTGGTCCTAGTTGATGAGAGTAGGGCGGGGGTTGATAGGAAGTTAGAACCGTGGAGGTACACGTTAGAGTCAAAGGGTTTCGGACTTAGCGAGGAACAAGACCGAGTACATGAGGTGCGATTTCAGCTTGACTACACATGAGGACGGAGATGTTAGCCTCGATGGCCGGTGGTGACCAAGAAGGATACTTTTCGATACTTAGGATCGATGCTACGGAAGGATGGCGAGATTGACGAAGATGTTAGGCATAGAATTTCAGCCGGTTGGTTGAAATGGCGTCAAGCATCCGGCGTACTTTGTGATCGGAGGGTGCCACAAAAGCTAAAAGGTAAGTTTTATAGGACCGCGATTCGCCCGGCAATATTATATGGTGCTGAATGTTGGCCTACAAAAAGACGACATGTCCAACAATTAAGTGTAGCGGAGATGCGTATGCTACGGTGGATGTGTGGACACACAAGAAGGGATCGGGTACGGAATGAAGATATTCGGGATAAGGTAGGAGTGGCTCCAATTGAGGAGAAATTGGTTCAACATCGATTGAGATGGTTTGGACATGTCCAACGTAGGCCTCCGGAGGCACCGGTGCGTAGTGGGGCTCTAAGGCGGGCCGATAATATAAAGAGAGGTAGAGGTCGACCTAACTTGACTTGGGAAGAATCGGTCAAGAGAGACCTTAAGGAGTGGAATATCTCCAAAGAATTAGCTATGGATAGGAGCGCTTGGAGGCAAGCAATCGACGTGCCGGAACCGTGACCTTTATGTTGCTCTAACTTTGTGTCTTATGGGTTTCATCTCTAGCCTACCCCAACTTGCTTGGGATTAAAGGCTTTGTTGTTGTTGTTGTATATTTCCTTTAATACAAAATCCGGGGAGTGTATGCATGCTGGTAATATTTTGAGAATTTCGTCTTGTTTTCAGTGCAGATATCCTACACATCATGGTTCTTGGATGCATTTAACTATGCGATAGCAATTAGTATGGATGTCCTGAATTTGAGTATTGGTGGACCTGATTATTTGGATCTCCCCTTTGTGGAAAAGGTACGCCATTTGATAATCTCAAGATTATTTTCCTTATAGTTTTGCTTCTTTTGTTATTGCCGCATTTTGGTTTGGTTGTTGTAATCCATAAAATTAAGAATTAACACATCTTCTATAGCTACCTGATTGTTCTAAATTCTAATATTCACTTCTAGCTGTATTAAGTTATTGGCACAAGAGGTTGAATTACAATATCCATCTGTTGTGGACTCTTTCTTCTGAAAGGTCTATCAGCATCGCTAGAAGAAGCAGGACTTTAGTTAAGTTTGTTTAGACTGTAACTGTTTTACAGTCGGATTCTATAACCAACAGATATTTCCAATTAGTAGATGAGTCGGTTAGGTAGGTGCTTATATAATTGAGCACCAGTTGCTAGGTTCAGGCAAGCAGAAATACATCTCCAATCTCAGAGCCTCCTGCGTGAGGGCGAGTTGGGAGTTCTGCCGCCATTGGTGTTATCTCATACTTCATCAAATAAAGGAGTCCTAGCCCATATCACCATCGCTGTCCCCTTAATATCAAATACTACCATATGTTGGTTCTTTCATGTAGCCTTTTTCCTTACCCTTTCTGGGTTTTGATTACAAGGATAGTTGATCACTCTATCTTGCTCTTGTTTTTTGTAGTTTCCACCATCCATGACTTTTTCCTCCATACTTCATGATCAATGCAAATATATCCCATCCTATATACTGCTTAATAAGTTAATTTTTGTTACAAGTTTTAATCAAGAATTCTAGTGGAAACTTGAAATTCTTATAAATTGATTCTGTAGGTCTGGGAGCTTACAGCAAATAATATTATTATGGTATCAGCCATTGGAAACGATGGGCCTCTTTATGGCACATTAAATAATCCAGCTGATCAAAGTGATGTCATTGGTGTTGGTGGGATTGATTACAACAATCATATAGCTTCATTTTCGTCTCGAGGAATGACGACCTGGGAGCTTCCTCATGGGTACATTATTATTTTTCTATTGCATGTTTTTTAGCTTCCTCTTTGACTGGGCAATATTGACATTATAGCCCTTGAAAGACTAGCTGTTGTTTAGCTTTTATATTTTAATTAGACCACAACAAATTGTAAAGTCTATGAAACCAAAATCTTTGCTTGTAGGCCTCAAGTGTATTTTGTACGTCATTATTTAATTGTATATCTTTAAACTATATTTGACATTATTTACCCACACATATTCATATTTTCCCCGTTTATGTTTACCAAACTTAGTTGTCCTGCACACAGAAGGGTCATATTATGACTCTTTTGAATAAAACTTCAATTTTAAGAAACATATGCCTTTGTAATAGTCTTCATTCTTCAGGGTTTATCCAGTATCCACCATTTTTATGATCTTCTGACATTTCATTGAAAGTGATGAAGCATGACCCAGAAATTATGCTTTGCAGTATATGAGAACTTTTTCACAAGATTACTCAGTTTTAGATAGTTTTGGTGGTGTGTGATGTGAAAGTGTGTCTACTTCCTGCTTTTAGTCACGACATTATTTGTACTGAACTTGTAACTATTGTGGGAACTATTGGAGTAATTAACGTGGCATTGCAAATGTGAATAGTTGCAGGCTGATTAAAAAATTGATGGTTCAGCTTCTATTGTACCCACACATCTTCTAGGAATAGCATTCTCAGAATTTTATATTCAATTATGCAGCTATGGTCGTGTGAAACCCGATGTTGTTGCATATAGTCGTGATATAATGGGTTCGAAGATCAGCACAGGCTGTAAGACCCTTTCTGGCACCAGTGTGGCAAGCCCAGTGGTCGCTGGTGTTGTATGCCTGCTTGTTAGTATTATACCAGAAGACAAGCGAAAATCCATCCTTA
Organism: Chloris gayana; assembly: GCA_031894775.1. Lineage (NCBI taxonomy): Eukaryota > Viridiplantae > Streptophyta > Magnoliopsida > Poales > Poaceae > Chloris > Chloris gayana. The sequence continues at coordinate 162,110 of JAUNZO010004429.1, read as the reverse complement.
ACCCTGCTGCTATGAAACAGGCCCTTGTTGAGGGTGCTTCTAAGCTTTCAGGGCCAAACATGTATGAGCAGGGTGCTGGCAGGCTTGATCTGTAAGTTTCTTGTTTCCTTTTGCTTACTTTGTCAATGTGGCAAGATATATAGATACAAAGTCTGGCCTGTTTGATATTTCAGAAGTCTCTTATTCATTTCTGTTCAGAATACAGAGAGAATATTGTGCAGTGTCATAGTCATTATTGTTACTGTTTTGTTCCAGGTGGCAATCATATGAAATCCTGAGGAATTATGAACCACGTGCAAGCATATTTCCTACGATGCTTGACTTCACTGACTGCCCTTATTTCTGGCCTTTCTGTCGTCAACCTCTGTACGCTGGAGCCATGCCAGTAATCTTTAATGCTACAATTCTGAACGGAATGGGGGTGATTGGTTATGTTAAGGATCAACCCCTATGGCAACCCTCTGAGGATGTAGGCAATCTACTTAATGTTCACTTCACTTACTCAGATGTCATTTGGCCTTGGACTGGGTACCTTGCCCTGCACTTGCAAGTTAAAGATGAAGGTTCTCATTTCTCAGGCATAATTAGTGGCAATGTTACTCTTACAGTTTCCAGCCCGGCAGCTCATGGAGAAAGCAGCCCACGAATTAGTACATGTGTTCTTTCCTTGAAGATAAAGGTTGTGCCAACACCTGTTAGGTCGAGAAGAATACTGTGGGACCAATATCATAATATCAAGTACCCATCAGGATATGTTCCAAGGGATTCCCTCAATGTTCATAATGATATCCTTGACTGGCATGGTGACCACTTGCATACAAACTTTCACATATTATTCAACATGCTAAGAGATGCAGGATATTATATTGAGGCACTTGGTTCACCGCTTACCTGCTTTGATGCTAGCAATTATGGGACGTTGCTCATGGTTGATCTTGAAGATGAATACTTTGATGAAGAGATTCAGAAACTTAGAAATGATGTTGTAAACAAGGGACTCGGTGTTGCTGTTTTTGCTGAGTGGTACCATGTTGACACAATGGTTAAGATGACATTCTTTGACGAGAATACCCGTAGTTGGTGGACTCCAATTACTGGGGGTGCAAATATTCCTGCGCTTAATGAACTTTTGGCACCATTTGGTATTGCTTTGGGGGACAAAATACTAACTGGCGACTTCTCAATTAATGGTGAGCAAACCCACTATGCTTCTGGAACTGATATAGTGCAATTTCCAGCGGGAGGTTTTCTGCATAGCTTTGAACTTCAGGAGAGCTCAAAGACTGCACAAGATCACATTGGAACTCTTGATACACAACAAACTGAGGGGAAAAGCAAGGTGAGCAATCGTTTTTCTTTTAGTCCTTTTCTTTTTGCATTTCATTATCTGTGAGTGTAAAACTCCGAGATAGTGGATGAGTAACAGTCGTGATGATTCGATATTGATAACCTCTATGTTTCCTGTAACACTATGTCTGTTAAGCAGAAATTTCAGCTGCTTAGTGCTTAGACCACCCCATGTATCAATTTACTACTTTTTTTATATATATAAAAGAGTGCTCGCATATATTAACGATTAGAAAGGAGTACAAAATAAAGGAATATCATCCCTTTTGAGAAGGTTGAGAGCTGGGGAAGAAGGAAGCCTGCAGTGGAGCTTATCCTGCGACGAGTTGTTAAAGCTGATATATGAGCAGTGGCGCGTTAGGGATGGCAACGGGGCGGGTTCGGGGCGGGTGGAGCAAAAGCCCACCCGCGATGAGATTTGCAACGGGTGAAAATTCGCACCCGCACCCGCACCCGCGGGTGGAAATTCACACCCGCGCCCGCACCCGCCGGGTTTTGGGTGGGTGGCGGGTCCTTCGCGGATCTTCCATGTACATATTGAAATAGATAATAAACATAATAAATATATATTTATAATTAAAATCAACACATAATTAAAACATATATTTATATCTAACATAAGAAAAGATTCAACAAGTAAATAAATTATACAAATATGTATAGATTTGGGTGTCAATATTTGGGTGAGCCCCGGGTGGAAAAGTCCACCCGCACCCGCACCCATCGGGTGCCAAACCCGTCGGGGCCCCGCACCCGGGACCCGGATTGCCATCCCTATGGCGCGTAGAGGATGGCCTTCGTCATCTCCGCAAATGGGCGATGAGGACCCAGATGCTTGGCATAACGGTGAAGGGATGGCTGTTGGCCTGGTGAAGCGGATGGTGCAGCGGCAAGCGGTAGAGATGGAGTCCATTCATGCCGGGGAGAGATGAGATTGGGCCCATGGTGACGCTGTCCGAGCTTCTCCCGGAGTCTCACCAGCTATGGAGGCAAGGGATGTGGGTGGAGGGAGGATCCCTACCACTTTATTTGGGGTCACCTTCCACTCCGAGGAGCCAGCAAGGGAAGAGGCAGCGGTTACAAGCACAAGCTTAAGGACGATGGCCATGGCTGTCCAGAGGAGAGACCACTTATCGTGGAACATGGCTCACTTCAAGACTGCTACCAAAAGAAGGAAGGAAGGCTAAACAAAAACAAGGGGGTGGCTCCACTCCACCTGGCCGTCGGCAAGGTCAGGAAGGAGGGGGCCAATCTAGATCTGAGAGGGAGGACGTCATTGGGTGCGGAGGCGGGTGGGCGATTGCTGTCAGTTCGGCCGTGGGATCAATTTACTACAATTTGATGTCCTATGAAGTATTGATATAATTTCAATCATGATATATCTAGCTTGAAATCAATTTTGTATAAATTAAACTTTCTACAGTAATGGTAAACATTTCTGGTGATGAAATCAATATTAAATCTTTACCCCTTGAAGAGAAGAAAAGTAAGCTAATGAGCTCACCAGCCTATACAGTATTCATTCTTCTGGTAAATTAAATACGGATGCTTTGGTCATACCATTTCGCATACAAAGAGCTTAATCTTCTGGCTCCCGCTTTTTAATTGTTAAGTTATATAATATTCTGTCATATGTATATGGTAAGGCTTATTGGTTTCTCCTTTGCAGCTTTCCTCGATTCTTGGAATGATGGAAGCAGGAGAAGGGAGGATCGCAGTGTATGGCGATTCAAATTGCCTTGACAGTAGTCACATGGTCACTAATTGTTATTGGCTTTTGAAAAAAATTGTGGATTTTACTGGCAATCGAGTGAAAGATCCCATCCTCTTTTCAGAAGCAGCCAAGTTAAAATTTCCAGTGTTTGAGAATATACATCAGCCATCACGTAGATCAGATGTAAACTTTTCAATTTACTCAAGGGTTATTGGCAAGGAATTGTTGTGTCACCAGGATTCTCGGTCTGAGTTTTGGGGGAAAAAGGTTATGGCGTTCAAGCATCAGGAACAGCAAGAAAGCTACCAGCATACCAGAGGGATGAAGAATCGAACACACCCAATGTTACAAATGCTTCTGAAAATAGACATGATGGAGGTGTCTTCCAAAATTATAATTCAACACCCAACGTTGCTAAATTTGATGAGAAAAGGGACTTTTGGGGCATTATTGGTCATGAAGAGGTAATACATCTTTCTCCTTATCGATGAACTGAAGTCTTCAATCAAATGGAGTGTAATGCATGAAATTGTTTAACTGGCCCGTATTACCCAGTCAAACAATTATCTCAGGGCTAGCATATTACTGCACACACTAATGCAGCTGTGTTATTCTGATAAAATTTACTCCGTCCATTCTCAAATTGATATGTTGTAACATTTTAAGTAAATTTGGAGTAATTGACTATGCTCATCCTACTGTTATATTTGTTACGTGTGCAAATAATTAAATTCTACTGAGAAGCTGGCTACACTTGACTTTAAATGAATTAGAATTTAGAACCATTAATTAGGGTTCAATATATTGTGTTTGTATGACATCTTCACTTCTTCAGTTTCTGTTCTTAAAGTATTATGTGGTGAAGCTTCAATATTTGAAAGAGAAATTTCTGCAAATCATAGTGGAACAAAGATATTTATGGAGAATTAAGAACTCGAGACTAGAGAAATAAAAGTGTATAGTGAACACTGAACAGAATACCTGTGTGCCATGTTCTATGTATGACATTGATGGTAGAAAGATACTTTAGAGTGTAGTTTCCATAGGAGTTTAGGTCATATAGTAGTGGGTAATGTGTACCACTCAGCACTGATGTTATTTTGGTCAGACTGACTTGTGATGTTTGTAACTTGAAAGAACTTAAATATGCTAGCTCTTTTAGAGAACTTAAATGTGTACCACTCAGCACCTCTTTTCTTCTTTTCCTTCTTCCTTTTGTTTGTTTGCCCTCGTGCTTTGGCTCTTCAGGGTTTCATCTCTAGCGTACCCCAACTTGCTTGAGATTAAAGGTGTTTTTTTAGGAATGTACAGTATGGGAAGCTCCTACTGTTATGATATTATATTAAAAGGAAAAGTGCAGAAACTGTACAACTACAAAACTGTACACAGAAGCCAACCAGCTATTGTTGTTGTATTTATTCATTATTATTCTGTATGCAGGCTGACATAGGAATATTAATGGCAAGCCAATGGATGGTACCTTGTTTCGTTGCCACTGCTTGTAAGTGATAAACGACAGTTATGAATTTATATATACCCATGGTGTTTGTTACCTTATTCCCTGATCCAACTTGCAGGCCTCATGTTGTATCTCAGTTGTAGAGTGCAACAAAAGCGGCGTAGACGAAGGAAAGGGTCAGTGGCTAATCGACTAACAAGTATGGTGTAATATAAAACATTGTTGGAAGGCTGAGGAGTTTAGTAGCTATTTTATGGCCTCCAGCTATGGTGACAGCAGGTTCATCACGAGAATTTAAATTTCTGGAGGTTCCTGAACTTTCCAGCGGAATAGACATACTTGGCTAACATCTTCAGAGCTTGAGAGAGCTAAGTCGTCGCTTGTTCCACCGCATGGAAAACTCTATATCAACAGCAGGCGCCGCTGCTTCGCCATGTAGCTGCAATTCAAAATTTTGTTCTTGATAGCACATTGGTTTAGCAGCCACATAAATATAACCATTGAGAGCTAATTCTGCAGTAGACAGGCTATAGCTAGTTCCTTCATTGCAAGAGTTAGGATATTTCTGAGGTGAAGGAGATTTGAGCCTGTATGTAAGTCTATAAAATTTTGTATTCTTACTTTTAAAAATAGAAACAATTCGTTTGACACAAATTTTATTTATATGCTAACACAAGGATCTGCTTTGCATTTGTTGGCCTTTGAGCATTCCATCTCCAGTTCTTTAGTGTAATTACTTGAAAAAGGATAAATCAAATGGCACTTTACTCAGAACAGTGGAATGATTTGTTATTATTTATTATTGCTTCCATCTGGGGAGACAAAGGATTATCTCATTTTATCACCAATCACAACGCTAAGCTCTCAACTTTAACGAAGCTAAAACAAAGGCTTTCTGCCGTTCAAAAGACCCATCAGATGCTCGAAAACATGAGAGCCGCTGTCGCGTAGGCCTGAATGCATGTACTCGTTGGTCACCCACATCCGAATCCCTGCAATCTGGGAGGCAGTCTCCTTTGCGATGTTGAAGTTCACATACATGTCCTCGTAGTACACTGCAGCAGCGACTGGAACCTGCGGTCATGTGCAAAATAAACACCCGTGCTACATTTGCTAAATCAAGTAGGACCGTGCAATTTTTCCTTGAAAGCAAAGTACCAGAAAATAGCATGTCAACAAAATCTAATATACCGAAAATCAGAAAATTAAGGCAGTGTCTTTACTCTTTTGAACATTATGACGTATCATATTTATCTGCAAATTCAGGAATTATGGCACATTTAACAGGAGAACAAACCTTGTTATTGTTCAACACACTAACATCATATAGTGGAGGCCAGTCTTCCTTCGCAGCTAACAAATGGGCAGTCTCCTTCAGGTTTCGTAAAGCGTGGATCTCATCAAACATACAAGGAAACACCATCTGTATAATCAGAAACAAATAAATGTCAGAATATGTAGGACAAAACTCAGACAATAGCTACAATATAACTATTTGTAGCTTATCTGAAAATTTTACCCAAGGGTTCTGCAAGATGAGAGAGAGAATTGACTATAATAGCTACCATACTAAACTACGAGAGCTTTCTCACTCTGACTACCATCCCTCAACAACCAACAATGCCAACCCAATCTATGGGCTCTTATGAATGATAAATTCGTCAAAGATCCAAGAGTACCTCTCCAGTAAAATATACCGGTCGCCCTTCTTCAATAGCCTTTATAGGATCGAACAAATTTTCATATTCACTACGTATCTTTTCAGCAGACCATTTTGAAGAAGAACCCTGTGTCCACAAATTATAGAAATACTTGAGAACAGTGTTATACCATGAGCTAAACAGTACTACTATTAGATTTACAAGTTACCTGGCAGTAGATAGACTCATGCAAGAGAGCATAAAGAGGATTTTGATCGAAACCCAACCACATTTCAAACTTCAAAACAAAGTGTTAGATTATCAGCACTGGAAGTACTGTAGTGTAAACATAGAACATTGCTTTGCTAGGAATGTGCTGCATTTAGAAAACAGCATTCAGAACGGTATGGAGATTTTACCTCTTTCAAGAAGTAATAACTTATGCTTTTCTTTGCTCCAGGGACCAGTATAGGATCCCAGATTCTCTCTAACCTGTACTGGACCAAAATAATGTGGATGGTGTAGATCAGATAACCTGTGTTCTTTCGTAAAAATGTGTGAATTAAGAGAATAAAGCATTTCTTACAGATAATGCAGCCTTTCAAATCCACCACCAGAGCCTAAACCAGACAGCCCCAGGCATTGCAGCATCTTAGGGGTTAATCTGCCACCTGATGGAAGAGGAACCTGGTAAACAAAATGTTACATTATTACTTGCAATGCAAGTTTTCAAAAATTCAAGGAGATACACAAGTACTCGGTGAAAAAATGACTTACCCCACCACCTTCAGATTCATTTAAGTATCTTACAACCTCATGTATGACTTGCATATCTTGAGGATACCTCTTATAGTACTTATCGTTTTGCTGTTGAACCTGTTTAAAGCAGGCTCTGTACACAGTATCTGCAGTGCAGGACTCACCAAGTGGTGGAAGCCCTCCAGTTAGAAGAACAGCTTGCAGGCCTTCTGGGGCAAAACTCAAATATGTAACAGCACAAAATCCACCGTAACTCTGTAATGAAGGAAAATATATATGGTGGAATCAGCTAGGTGCTGATGTGATACACAGCCAGAAGTAAACAAGAACACAGTCTATCAGCGATCTACTCCATAATCATGCGACAAACATCAAATGAAAAATCAACAATTGCTTTGCATAGCTCAACTAACAAGGGAGCACGATTTTGGAACAAAGCCCTTTTTATTTGGCAATATTTTACATAGCTAACATAGCCACTCTGAGTAGCAAAGAGCAAAAAGAATGGTTTCTTTCATCCTCCCATGTCCGATCACATACTTCAGAAATGTCAAAAACTAAATAAATCAAGAACTTTGAAATAATGTTGAGGAGTATTTCCCGTAGTACAATATTATGTTTGCTGTTTAAACATTTAATGGGTCTAGATAATATAGATGGTCCTTAAAGGCTTATGATGAGACCTTAAATCCCAACCAATAGTGAGTTAGGTGGAGTACCTGTCCTAAGACAGTCCAAGGTTTGGTGCCTGGTACAAGACGTAGCCGAATAAATTCTGCATCTCTAACAATATTATCTGCCCTGAAATGCTTCAAGTACTCCACCTGCTCTGCGGCAGAGCAAATTTGTGAAAGAGATGATGGTGTCAGCGGTGTAGATAATCCTGTTCCCCGCTGAATATATGAATGATTTCATTAGACGGTCAATAAGACAACAAATGCAAAGAGAGCATGATAAATTCGACCATGTCATCTAACCTGATCAAGCAGAACAAGGCGGTAGTCTTCACATGCTTTCTTTATCCATCCACCTGATTCTGTAGGTCGAGGACTCTCGAATCCAGGCCCGCCTTGTAGGTACAGTAAATAAGGCAAATATGTGTCTTCTTTCCCAGCTGGAACAGTATAAATACGAGTGCCTCAAGATGTCGTACAGGAACGATATTAATAAATCAGAGAAGCAAGAGAATAACAAGTATAGTAAAGTGAATAAGGTCCCAACTTAAGATTGACTTACAGAGAGGAACGCACTGCGTTCATTTAATCATAACTTTGGGACAAATTTTGAAATATGAATAATTCATTTTGATTGCCTTAATGTTATAATTAAAAGAACAGAAGGTATTGTAAAGTTTCGTTCTGCCTCTTAATGCAATGGCATACAGTTCTCATGAGAAAAAATTCAGAGTCTGCACAGTAGAACATTACATCAAATTTATTTACTATTACACTTTGCACATCTACTATTACATTGGTCATATTCATAGAAATTTAACAAGCCAACCTAAAGCATACTTCCCTCCGGTCTTCTTTTCCTATCGCTAAGACAAGCAAATCAGCACAAATTTGCAGTAAGTTTGTCCAAACGACAAGAAAAAGAGAACACAGGAGTAGTCGTCAATCTTTCCCAGAGTGTCACCACTGTCATGTTTCATATTCAAATCTAGTGTGAATTATAGTCCCGCTGTCAGATTCATGTTCAAATCAAATCTAGTGTGAATTATAGTCCCGCTGTCAGATTCATGTTCAAATCTAATGTGAATTTTAGTCCCGATGTCATGATTCATATTCAAATCTAGTGTGAATTATAGTCCCGTTTCCAACTAACAGGCTCAGGCATCCAGCATAAGCTACTTAGCTACTGGCTCGACAAATGACACTGTATGCGTGGATCGCGGACAGGTGAAAGGGGCAAGCGCGACCTACCAGCGACGACCTCGCGCGCGAAGACGGTGATGGAGGCGGCGTTGGGATCGGAATAGTCGAGCGGGACCGCGAAACGGTGGTCCCGGAGGCTGAGGCCTGGCACCGCGTACCACGAGCCAGCCTCGTGCGCCGTGCTCATCACCAACGACGGAGTCATTGCCGCGGCAGCTCTCCGCAGCTGCGGGATCCGGAGGCGCGGGACGCTGGGGTGGAGACGGCCAGCGCAGAGGAAGGCCGGGTAGTGGCGGAGCGGGAGCTTGGCAGTAGTGGCGACCGAGCAGACGGCGATGGCGCTCGCGGAACGGAGGATGGCTACGGCCATGCGAGCGGCCGTTGCGGGGGCTATATAGCGCACGGGATAGGTCGGGTGTGCGGCATCGACGGCGACGACCCAGTCGACCCTCAAACAATCGACAAACGACAAAGCTAGTTTGAGTACTGGGAGGTACTTGCATTTTGTTATCCTCTCAAATGGGGGAAATTTTCAGTACAAATGAAATTTAGATGTAATGGTGCAAACATATAATTCTTTCCATTTAAGTGTGATAAATCTATACCCGCAAATTCATAGCGACTCACTAAAAACTGGGCCTATGTACTCATGTGAAAGTGCCAAAAAGTTTTTCAAAAAAATGTTTCTTACAGAGTCACACTAGACGTGACAAGCGCGCCGAATCGAACGAGCATGAGTGTTCCTTAGTATTCGTATATCCAAATGATGGGTAAATCATGGTAGATCAAGAGCGAGTCGAGTAGAATTGTGCGCTTCCCAAATACTTCGCATATAGCTTCTTGACCTTAAGACATGGTCATTAGTTCAGGGAGCAGATGCAAAGCAAAACCAGGAGTCATGTAAGGTTGCAAACTAGAATAAATAGATTTTGGCGCCAATCGTGACACTCTAACACCAAATCCAAAAGCCAAAACGGGGCCGAGAGGAAACCTTGTGCACGAAACTTGAAGGCAGTTCTGGCAAATTTGCAAAACGAAGATGATTAACATCACAAAGCTTTGCCCTTTACAGCAACCGGCCCTAAGCTTGACGACTAAATACAGAACCTGCTACAAAAACAAGTCAGCGTAGCACGGTCAGCACTCACTAATCTCTTCTAACACTACGTGAGGTCATCAGAGTTCAAATGAAAAGATCAACATTCTCGAACACTTAGCAGCCGTGAACCTTGTTTGATGGGACCGTTAGTGTGAACTTCGTGCATCTGACGTACTGGGAGGCGGGGTTTGATTCTGCTGCTGGGCAGGCTGGCCCAAATATCGATCAATTGCCCTACTGTAAGCACTGCCTGTCAGGCTCCCTCTCATCATACCTGTAGGGCGCCAGTTTTCGTCCACGGGAAGCTCTGGGAGGCCATCAGAAATTCCAACCTGAGTGCTCGAGGGGACACCAGTGGTTACACTGGAAGGCAGCAGATGTGGTGGTGCCCGCGCTATAGACTGTGGGGTTGATGCTTGGGGCACGGCTTGCGATCTCAATGCCTGACTTTGCTGAGCAGGAAAGACATGACTTTGGATATCTGCTTGAGCTGGTCGGACATGCACATCAGCACTGTTCTGGCCCGAGGCAGCCAACGCTGATTGATTCATCATTCGGTTCTGCAACGTGAGCTGATCAAATAGAGGCCCAGATCTGTAGGCATTGGCTCCTCCAGCCTGCCCTAGTACTGCTGGAGATTGTCGTGTACCCATCATGTGTGGTACTGGCAGGCCAACAACCCGACTGGAGAGATGGCTCGATGAGTTGCGCATGTCCTGCCAACAATTATAGTTTTGTCAATAGATTTTACCATTATACATACAGTGAACGCGTCAATATAAACATAAAAAAGCTGGCCTTTTCTCGTGTATGTCAATAAAATGCCGCTGCCTTATAGCACAAGGCTCAATCAATAGACAGAATTACGCCTATACACTTTCTGGGTTCTAATGCCACCACTATACTTGCTAGTATATATTCTTGTAATTGTTACCAATTTCTACTGTTATTACTATGACCTACTATGGAGCTCATGTAATGTAGGTATCACTGCAGTCAGATTGGATAAGCCTAAAGATGTCATATAATATAGTTCCTGGGACTTGTTACTGTCATGCTAATATGTCAAAGCAACTACTGGAAATGTGGAAAATAAAGCTATATATAGTATATGTAATGATTAGCCACTTGAAAATATCATTACCACTGTTGTTGATTGTCGATGCAGCAGCGGGGCAGCACTGGAAGTCCTTGGTAGACCATTATTTCTTGGAGTGATGACACTATTTGTATTTGTAACATGATGTCCTTGATATGTTGAAGATGCTGGATTGGATAGCGGACCAGGAGGTCGACAATTGAAGGTATTTGGCTGCAACCTTCTGGATGACCCAGGATTTTGTTGTGGCACTGGTAACGCCTGGACTCCTACTAGCTCTCTCCTGGGATTTCTAGGTATAGGAGGTCTCCTTGCTTCTGGTACATGTAGTGGGCCTATTTGTGGTTGCAACTGCACAGTATTTGAAGCATGTTGCATGCCAGATGCTGAAATAGAGGTTTCAAAAGAAGGAGAGATAGCATCCGTAATAACAGGGCACAAAACATTTTGAGGCAGAATCGATTCCAAGGTCCCAAATGAACTTGAGCTGAATCCACTAGAAGGTAGTAACAAATTTTCACAAGAAGTCAAAGCTACGTTGCTGCTACCCCTGTTATTTTCATTCCCTAGATATAGATTTTCCACTTGGGCAGGAGCACTGGCAGGCAAATCAGGAAGGTAATCTGCCACAGATAAACCTTGGCTATTTAACAGAGGCTTTGTATCTACCAAAGGTGATGTCCAATTCATTGACTCATCATCATCATTCCCATTTATTAGATCTATGACTTTGGAAGATGTCTCAGTTTCTACACTGCCTTCAGTCTGCTGGATGGCATCACCCGTGTGTCTATCTGATTTATCAGCTTGAGCTGGAGCAACTTTCCAAGATCCATCAACATGTATAAGGACATCAATGACATCATCTCCAGTTTCTTGTAGAATCTGAGTTAAGAATATAAAGAAAACAAAAAAGTGAGATCGCACAAATATTCTTTAAGATGAAAATATGTAAAAAAAATACTAGCTTGCCTTGGTCATCTTCTGATCAATACGTATATCAAGGAAGCTTGAAGGAGTATTACAACTTGGACAGCGCCAGATTGGTGTCCTCAAGTTCATCTCCATGTAATTATCATAATCAAAACACTAAACAACACAAAGATGTAATCATTTATTCAAGAAAGAACATTTAATCAAGATAAATAACATAAAGATTAAACAGTACTTGATAGTGTTTGCAAAGGCGTCCTTTGATGGGAGTTTTAATGCGCCTACGACTGCAATAAAAAAACGTAAATCAGAATTTTAAATTAAGCAAAGCATCAAAAGGCAACTCATGGCATATTTATAATCAAATATATTAATCCATTCATATAAGTCAAATAGATTTAAAACTATTCAAACCAAAATGGTGTCCAAATACATACTAAAGCCTAGAGTGACAGACATAATCAATACAGCTGTTACATCGTTAATGAACAGTACAATATACAGCTAGGGACTGCAAGTGCACAGAATCACAATGTTCATAGGCACACAGGTCAAAATTATCTTTTCTCCCTTTTTCATGATTAGGCCATATCAAAGTCAAAATCCTTTCTACCTGCAAGGCACAAGGAATATGGTTCTCCATCTTTAATGCATCCAATTTTATGTTCGAAACATGATGAAGCAAAGCATATTCCAAGAAGTTTAGGTCCGGAAAAATTTCTATGAAGAATGCAATACAGCACCTTATGGGGCAATTTAGGGAAACCCTCGATGATCCCTCGAGCACATCAGAATCTGCAGGTAAATCAGAAGTATTCTATAATCATGATGAAAGGTCATTAAAAATTAGCTATCAGTGTGAAAATATTTGTAGTGCACAAACTATTTTCAATGAATGCATAGAGGTCTTGGAATATGTATTCAAATTACAGCCAGAATGCATAACAAAACAAATAGGAGAATCGAAGAGGATGATAATAGAACATCAAAGTTCAGTTTTTACTATCTCCTAACATGAAAATGATAGCTATAAAAAACTACAAGGTTTAACTTCCAAAAGATATACTTCCAAAGAACCTAAACCTTTTCCTTGAATATGGAAGTAAAAGAAAATAAAAGGAAGCATGGAACATACTCTGTAAAGAAAAAAATTAAAAAAAAATCAACTTACCAGCAGGACTAACATTGACTGGCTGGGCATAGTCATCAAGTTTTGGAGCACCAAGGGGAGTTGAATCATTTACAAATGCTATTGCTATTATATAGTTAGCTGCGATATAAAGTCAGATCAATAGAATCATAAATAAATTTAACTGGGCAGTCTAAAGTAGATTTCAGAGAATAAAAAGTGACCAAGCATACCATTAAAATATCCAACAGCTTGGATAATGTTTGCCCCGTATTTGAGCATTTTAGTGATATCAGTAGGCAACTGGGGTCCCGTTTCCTGTTCCATTGTTTGAAATGCACAAGCACAATTTGTTAAGAAAAAACTGAATCATAAAAACAGAAAAGAAAAAGAGAATGGAAGTCAACAAAACTAAGTAACAAGACGCTAACCATTGTAATATTAGTCCTCTTGTCCACGCCTTTTCCGTTGACCAAAAAGCTGAAGCAGAAAAAAAACGCATGACTTTTGGTTTAACCTAGGCACATTGCAAGTATTAAAGGTGAAAAAAGAAACATAATACGAAAAAAAGAGACATACCTGACATGTGGTGGGCTTGTGATACACGATGAGACTTCTAGATTTTCTTTTTGTATGACAAGTAATCTCTGTAAGAGGATTAAACAATCAGGAAGTTAGCCATGCAAACCATATTGAACGATCAAAAAACATTAAGCATGCTAATGCCACTAGCCTGTCCAGCGAAGTTCATTACGCAATCTATATTAAATGAATTAAGCACTCCTGCCACTAGTCTGTGATATCTTTGTAACAATCAGTATAAATATAAAAATATGCACATCAACAACACGAGGGTGACCTAACAACGAGCTTGCATTAATTAGCATGCATGCAAAATCTATGCAGCCAGGATTTTTTCGTTAGGCACCTAAAAGAAAAGTACTCTCAAAGTTGATTGGTACTAATATTTTCAAAGAGATATCATGGGCACCGAAATTGCATTCATTCAAAAGATTTAAGCAAGTTTATATTGGAGGGATCGGAACTGGACAGCATATAGAACGAAGTCACATGTCCAATATGCAGTATCGTTTGCTCCATGACATATGCATGCCAACAATGTACAAAGAGATAAAAGGGTTGTTATTTGCTCAAATTATGTGTCTGGTAAAGAAAGAGGATAGGTAACTTAACAATGAGGTGAATTCTTTAACTGCAGAAGCACTAGCGTCAGTACACAAATATTTTAAATAGTAAACATATTAAACAGCAGCAGCAACATGCTGAGAAAGCCCACTAGGTAACAAACAAGAGAAGCACGCCATTTGGAGTGATACTTACAATCTTTTCATCTTGAGGTATGTTCCTCTCAATAAAGAAATCAGATATTAATACATCATAGCCAACCTGCATATGATAACCAAATATATCAGAATTACATATTTGGTGCTAAAACAAACCTTCACTATCCATCAAGAATGAATTCATATACAATTATTTCAAAAAACAATTAAAAATGACATAGTTCCTCTTTGCAATAGCTCCAGAATCAAGAATTCTTGGAGTTGCTCATCCCTAGCTCAAAAATCTTGGGATCTGGAATCTGGATATGCAAGAGGATTGAGGGTCTTTAGTTAAGCCATCTTGTAGCCATTTTAGATTAAAAAGAAAAGTTCAAACTTATTCTACAAACTCCAAATCCAGCATGGATAATTGAAGCTCCGCTAAAGAGGGCCATAGTACATTATAAATTGGCAGGTACAATAGGACAATTTTTAGTTTTCAATAATCAGAGTAACAACCTTTGCTTCCATCGAAGTGATGAGACGCTCAAACTTCATATGTGGATAATACCTACAAAATAATATGTGAGCAACTTAGTAAAAGGTAAGATCATGTTTGAACAATAGTATTTGTCTTAATCTGATTCTGTATGTGTTGTGAAATTCAATTCGACTTTGGAACATTAACCTACAAGAGAGAGAGAGAGAGAGAGAGAGATTATCTACCTTGGCATTACTTTTAGAATTGTTTCAAGCACAGTAATTTCATCATCTGCCTGGCCAAGGGATGTGCAGAAATTGCCAAAGAGCTGCATGGAAGAGGGAAATTACAAGTAGTCGTAATTTGAGGCCATGCCACCACAATGGACCCCCAAAGCCAAAACTGCTCATGAAACAATAAATGTATTATTTCAAAATAAAACAGAAACTGAAAAATTATTATATTCACACCTCGTTAGCCATTCTAAGGATGTCTGTTCTATCTGTAGGTTGAAACCATTCTTTGACACAAGCATTCTGCAGAAACACAGTTTGTAAGTGACTATTATAAACTTCATTGGTAGATTAACCTGCATATCTCGACAGGGCAATATGCTCAAAGGCAAATCACATAGCTTGGGAGCCTATAAATGTAAGACATAATCAAAATATAACAAAAATTCTTCTCAGTTGTAAAAACTCTAAAATTCATATTAAGAAATGTGCAAAGTCAAGTCTCTGTGTTTGGAAGTTGGAACACACAGAGTTTCGAAATAAAACGATGGGAGAGTAGTATGTCATATAAATGGAGAAAGGTGGAAAATTTACCTTGCATGATATGATCAGTACCAGAATAGACGATTGCATAATTGGGTTTCTCCTCAGCTCATATACCTGTTAAGACGGTAGATTGAAATCAGAACACAGCAACTGGTGGCCATACTTAAATTTGCCAGCTAGGAATATGATCCCCTTAGTGTGAGAAACCAAAAACACAGTTCAATTTTTGTAAATTTATTAACGATCTGTTCAGCAGGTCACATAGCATGCCATCAAGTGGTAGGCTGCAACGTCTTAAAGAAAATAAGTGGTAGGTTGCACTAACAAATAGATATTGAACTATATGACACCTTGAATGGGGAAATAGTGGAATAAAAGGTATGGAATACTGGACAACAGGGAGTGCACGAGTTGGAATACACCGCAGAGTAAGCAACTGTGTAAAGGTATGCGGACACGTACGAGGTATCTGAACAGGACCTCGAGTTTGATGGACCATATGATCAAGTATACATAAAAAGTCAAGATGATAAAGTGTACTTTAAATCTAGAGAATTTCAAGTGCATGCTTAGCTATATTATTGTCTAATAGGAACATATTTTGCTTTACTTCACTTCAGATTATGTTATATATCTGGTTATAGGAGCTATGTTTTTTTCTGAGGGAAAAGTTATATGAGCCATGTTGGTGAAATAAGTACTTTAATGGAGTAAATTTCCCTATTAGTTATTGCATAGTATTTGAACAGGGATAAAAGATTAAAACCGGTTTGATTACAAACACAAAATAAAAGCTGAGATATTCTACCTTTTAGGCCAAAAGGCAAAAGATAACTAGCTTTCAACTGAAAACTAGAATTTCTTATATGGCATTAATTTTATAATACTGCTTTAGCAATTATGAAAGTCTTAACTGGTAACCATCCTAAAAATAGCAATTCAGAACAAATAATTAAACAGTAGAATGCGTTAATTCATAGAGGGTGAGAATAAAAGCCATTACCTTCCTCAAAACATCGGGTATATTTTTGGCCATTGCAGGAACATCACCGGCTGAAAGCGCGAAGTCAATCCCTCTGAAAGAGCAAACACGAAGAGTCGTTACACCGTTGACGATTAAGGCAGCGACAATAAACCCTAACCACTAGGGGGCGGAGGGGCGGGCGCGCGGGAACGGCGGGAACCCTAAGAAGCTCTAAAGCGCGGAGGCGGGTGCAGACCTGGCGAAGCAATAGACGAGGTGGGCCAACTCGCCGGGGAGAGGATGCCCATACCGAGCAAATGGGCCCCAATTCGATCGCCGATCGCATTCAAGCGGAGCGAGTTTACAGCCAGCGCCTTCTGCTGCTGGTTATTGAGCTGCAATGGCGGCGCCTGCGGGCCCGGTGGCGGGTGAGGCGCCGGAGCGGCGGCGCTCACCATCGCTGGAGGGTTTTGCGCCGCCGTGGAGGGCGAACGGCGAGAGTGGAAAGGGAGAAGTGTCTTTCCCTGCCTCTGTGCGGACTGCGGAAGACGAAAGGAAAGGAAACGAAACTCCGTGAAAAAAGATTCTCGGGTAGTGGTGGCCTGGTGGGCAGTTGGGCGTCGAAATTGGAGGGGAAATCGGACTAGGGCGTCGCAATTGGAGGGAAATTTGGGCCTTCGGGGGCGGTTCGTTTAATTTCAGTCATTGTTTTTTAGATTAAGATCATAATATGACCTTTTTTTACAGGGGCTTTGTTATCTTATGTCAGAGCATCTGCACGACGTTTGGCGTCCGTGACATCTGCACTGGTGGCGGAGGCTGAAACCTGTCGTGATGGTGTCCGACTGTTAAACCCAATACCGGGTTGTGGTGTTGTCTTGGAGAGGGACTCCCTTGAGCTGGCCTCGGCGTGGAAGGCAAGAGGAAATCAACGATCAGAGATTGCAACATTCCTGACGGAGATACAAGAGTTAGTGCAGGAGTTTCCATCCTTTGACGTGGTACATGTTAGGCGATCGGCTAAATCTGGTAGTTTAGGAGCATATCCCACCTAGCTTTTTGTGTAGGGCTCTGCAATTTGATTGTAACATGGTGTCTGAATGATTGAAAGAAGTTTCCCCCAAAGAAAAAAAAAACTTAGAGCTGTCTAAAAAAGAACTTTGTGAGCAACTCCTTCCATCAGCCGTCAGGGCATGTCAGTTAGCTTCGTCATTTCCTATACGACCCTGCTGCTGCCAATTAAAATTTAAAAAATGTATCGTATGTTACAGGAAGAATTGTTTTTCATGCACTCAAGTTCATTTTACTCTCATGAACAGAATCTTGTTTTTTCTACTCTCTCTTTAACAAATTAAGTTAGTTTAAATTACTCCCTTATATAGCCTATTTTTTCTGTTTCTCTATGTGCAATTTGAATTTAGTGCTCAAATTTTGCACGAAACAATTTTCATAGAACCTTACGCTAGAATAATATATTTATATTTTAAATTTATTTTATATTTTAGTAACATCTAATATTACGAAACAATTTTCATAGAACCTTACGCTAGAATAATATATTTATATTTTAAATTTATTTTATATTTTAGTAACATCTAATATTATGTTAACTATATAAGTAATCCTAAAATTGTATACATAATACTAGTGCTTAAGAAAAATATAAAATAATTTATTTTAGAATAAAATAGAGGATAGTCATCTGGTTCCTAAGTTTCAATTTAGCCAATGTATTCATGAAACTAAAAATTATGGTCATTAAACTAGCTCATACGTGCTAACTGCTAATACGGTCATTACTTCATATATGTACATACGTACTTTGGTGACATGGCATATGTATATTCGTGACTCAGGATCCACCACGTGGATCCCTACTCATCTAACAAGTACCAGATCTATTTCTTCCTTTGCATTTGCACCTCTCTTTCTGTACTTTCCAATAATACATGAATTCACATATGTTATTTATTTATTCATTTATTTAAAGGAACATGACAATCGTATGTCAGTGCTTGAGCCATGAGCGGCAACCAATTGCAAGCAAAGTGACATTGATTGAGTGATGGTTAGGAAGTAGCGATGATGGTCTGCAATGACTTCAGTTTGTTTCCATCAGCTAGGAGCAAGAACACCATAGCTGCAAGTGCTCAACGTCAAGAAAGTAATGTCATAGGAAAAGACAGTAGATGATGTTGGCATTAGGCTTGAGGGCAAAGAAGCATTAGGTACTCCAAAGTGAGAAAAAGAAGAACTCATAACTATCTAGGGATACAAGTGGACTTGTCAGCGAACCCATATCTAGTACAAATTTTGTGAGTTACCCACGGAAAATCAGTAAATTTAGAACTAGATGTGGGTTCGTAGGAAGGCCCACTTGCATCCCTATAACTGTCAGGAACTTGTTGATCATCCATGTGAGGAAGCAATTTTCAGTTTGGGCTTGATTTTCTTATGTGGTTATGTTATTTTTGTTATGTAAAAAGTTCTTCTTATATATGTTTCAACTAAATTTGAAGTTTATAAGTTAAATTGAGCTCGACCTGATAAATTTGTACTAATTTATAATTAAATTACAAATCTCTTTGTGCTCTTGTTTTCTTAATACTCCTTTACTTCCTTCGATCTCAACTCTAGGGTACCAAAGTATGTGTAGGTGAAAGATATCAAACAAGAAGTTTTAGTGGCAAGTTTTTTTTTCACTGAGAAGATTATAAAATATAGAACATGTGCTACAGTTTACTTGCAGTTCACATGTGGGCATCTATTTGAATGGTTAGTCATGAATATACGTATATCATGTCATCAAAGTATGTAGAGTTATGAAGCTAGTGACTGTATTGATGTGAATAAACTAGTTTAGAGACCATAATTTGTAATTTCATAATTACAGTGACCAAATTGAAACGGCTAGAAAGGTACAATGACTATTCATGTATTTTACACTTTCTTTTATATGAGATTGATATTATCTGTTATCATATAAGATTTGAGCTTGAAATTCAAATCATACAAAGAGAGCAAAAAGTTAAAATTGCATTATAAAGTAGATTGCACCGGTTTTAATTGTCTTCTGAAAAAGTAAAGTGAGTCAAGATCTTAATAGGGAGTAAATTGAACAAAATGAATTATTTAGGAAAGTAAGATAAACTTATCCCATTATATACAAACAAGAAAACCAAGTACATAGGAAGTTCTCAGTAAGATGCAGCGTTGTCTCTCCGACTCGCTAAGAACACTGCTAGTCAAACTCAAGATTGATTAGCAATAGCTAGACGCAACATCAGTGGCATTTCATCAGTATTAAATGAGGTGCTGTATAAGAAAAGGAGCTCATGTGACGTAGCAATTAATATGAAATTGGATAAATAGATTTCATAGGGATGAAACTCATTACACACTGTTTCATAGGTATGAAACTCCACTAAAACTCCCATTCAGAACATAGAGTTTCATTCCAATGCATTTTGATCAATCTTAATGTAATAAATAGATGGTACTTGTATATGAAATCATGAGATGAAACTATGCATTGAAGGGAACCATTTTACACATCATACTAAATCACCAAATCTGATGTGATGCCTTAAAAAAAATACGAGATGAAACTATGAACGGAGACGCCTAAGGCTATCTCCAATGAGCTACCCATTTGGATACCTATCCCTAAAATAGGTGTAAATTTGCAAAAAACACTCTCCAACGAAGCACCTAAATAGGAGACCCATTTTGGAAATGCTACAGCAACTGCTGCACATTTGAAGCAGCTCCAAACGCTACCCAACCGACGGTGTGGAGAAAATAGAAAAGGGAGACGGCTGCGGCGACAGGCGACGGCAGGGCGGGCGCGGGCGGCGGCGGCGACGATAGCAGTGAGGGAGGCTCGACCCTTCACGCCGGCCTCCGCGCTCTCCTCCTCCACGCCGGCCTCCGCGGCCCTGCTCCCTCGAGTTGGAGCAGGAGATCGGGCGCCCGCGCGCGGGAGGGACGACCTCGACGGCGGCGCCGGGAGAGCACGCTATCGGCGGCGAGCGCTCCTCCTCCGACTCCTCCTCTCCCGACGCTCCTCCTCCGGTACTCCTTCCACGCCAACGCATCCGGCCCACCCGCTGCCCGCGCCGGTGGCCGCCGCACCCTTTTCGGGTCTCTTGTTGGAGAGAGCAAGTTTGGGTGATTACCCTTCAAGCTCCAAGAGCTACTGTTCATGCTCATTTTGGGTTTTGGGTACCCTCCACCGTTGGAGATAGCCTAACGTCTTACAAGCAGTCATGAGGTTAGGTCCGATATTCAGGTCGGATGCAAAGCATTTTGGACTCAAATTTCTAGTAGAGTGAATTACCCGAGGGAAGGCATCAAAAATACCTATAAAAAGTTAGCCACGGACTAGCACGGAAACGGATGCATTCAATATCCTCATCGAAGATAAAAAAGGCTATCTCGTCTCTAGGACGGGCTAGGCTGTCTATCTCCTCTCGGAAACTCTCCGACCTAATTTCTATAGGTCTGTTCTTAGGCTTCAGCCAGCATAAGCTGCCTTTGCTTAGTTTTTTGTACTTTGTTGTAAGACATCTGTATTTTTCTCTCTTTTGCTCCTTCTATAATAAAACGGCAGAGCACTTACCTTTTACCTCAAAAAGAAGATAAAAAAATGGATTCTCTTTAGGTTTTTCGTTCATTATAATCCCTTTCTCTAAAAATAACTGGCTAGTGCTCTATACTGACTACGTGCGTGACAAAACTATCTAGGGAAACTGCTCTAGTTGCAGCTTGTAAGAGGACAAGGACAGAGCAATAGAGCCGATGGATAAAACAGGACAGCAGATATCAAGAGGCACAAATGCGCGTCCAGATCACTTCAGGATTTATGTATCATATAATCGACGAGATGACATCCAAAAGTAATAACTGTTGTATATGTAGCTACATTAACAACGACAGAAAAAAAGGAGTGATGCCACCTTTAAGTTTTAATTGTGAGCTGTTGCCAACACACCTTCAATCGTTTACTTCTCTATCTAGTCAGTCGTTCTCTCGAACAAACTTTACAGGGTAAAACAGCATACAAAAATAACATCTAGTACAAAACAGTACAACCTCCACCACAAGAGTAGAAAACACTTCCCCATCCACAAACATTTGACATGTGCAGATGATATGCAAGGGAGAAAACAGACAATTCTAATGCATACTCTTTGTTGTCCATTTTTTGTTGGGATAATGGCAAGGTGGTATATTCGTCTTGGACCTCAGACTAGTTAACAAAAAAAGGTAGGCTGGTTGACATTTCAACATTGTGTTAAGCACAACAATATTTTTTTTACCATAACAAGTTTGCAGGGGAGGGTGCTTCATCAGAACATCTCAGCTGAGTTTAGAGAACATCTGGCTAGACAAGTCTAATTTTTATCTTGCTAGGAGGTGTTCCAGGTTTTGACATGTTCCCAATTCCTGCTTTTCCTTTCTTATCAGAAGGCTTAAGAATTTGGAATGAACATGTGAGAGAATCGTCAATGCTCATCATAGCACCAGCATTGTCGAACTCGCCGCAGTAGTTGGGCGCAGAAAATATGGTTACAAGCTGGCGCTTAGCAAAGAATTCATAACCATCCTCTACAACCTGTAAAGAGAAGATCCAGTTACAAAGCAATGCATGGCAATGATGGAAATGCACAGTAATGAAAAATTATAACAACAGAGATCTACTTGAGTAACGTGCTTAGATATGCTTCTGTTAATTCCCTGGAACAGTAAACCAGTAATATCAAGATATCGTATGCTTACTAAATAAGGGTAAATACTTTCAGCATGTTTGATTCATTGTAAAAGTCCAAACTGATGAACTGGATCATAATACCAAGTAGTTCAACAGGATTCAATTTACAGCAAAGATTACCCATGACCTTCCAGAGTTCAGCAGAACTGCTAGCGAAATGAATAACAATATAGTACCAGCTGTGTCCCATACCAAATAACAAATTCACCCTATGAAAGAATGCAGTTTATTTTTTTCTAAACAACTAACATATTTTTTTATATAATGGACAGTATGTTGATGCTCTGAAAGAGTAATGATTGATTGTAACGGTTAATTGTCCAATACAGAACAGAAGTGCATCTTTACAACAAATCAGAATACCTTGGATAAAGGGTAAATAATTAGTTAGAGAACATTCAATTATAGGAACATGTTAATAATAAGTTCATCAGGTGAACAACTTTGATATGATAGTTACTTGTAGAAAACTCACGTCCAACTGAGCTGACTCATGAAATATAAACTTGTAGAAAAATGTGCATGTGGAAGATGAAGAAGTCCTAGCGGAACAGTAGATCTGACTTCTTAGAAAATGAATTTACGGATCGTTATATATACTTTCCTTAAAAAAATTGTTATGGATACCTGGTGGGCCCTGCAGATCAGGTCCAAATCATGTTTCTGAAGAAACTCCGCGACCTTGTCAGCCCCAAAGGTGTAGGATACACCCCTGTCATTCTCACCCCAACCTTCAACTTCTTTATCAGGGTCAGACCATAGCAGGTCACACAAGAGGCCATGATCAGGCACATCCACGGGACGGGCAATGTTCCGTATCTGGTCCATATTCTTCAGTTCAGGAGACAAACCCCCATGCATGCACAAAATCTTATCATCGATAAGTGCAGCCACAGGGAGGCAGTTAAAACAGTCAGTAAAAATCTTCCACAGACGAACGTTGAATCTCCTTTTGCATTCGTCAAAAAAACCATAAATACGGTTGATTGACGCACATTCATGGTTTCCCCTGAGAAGAAAGAAATTCTCTGGGAACTTTATCTTGTAAGCAAGGAGAAGACATATAGTCTCTATACTCTGTTTTCCTCGATCGACATAGTCACCAAGGAACAGATAGTTTGCCTCTGGTGGGTAGCCACCATACTCGAATAACCGAAGGAGATCCGAATACTGTCCATGGATATCACCTGTCAAAGAGTCAAGAAGTTGTTAAATGTGGAATATTGTTTCAGTTAATATCTCATTGCACATTACAAATTGGTTATTGGTAGTCCATTCCACGTGAGGCAAACTAAGGACCTATCAAAAGAGGAGAAAAAGTGTGACAATGTAAGATCTGTTCCAGGCCTTAGCACTAACCGGGTACACAAGGCAGGAAAAGATTCTTTGCATTTTAAAACAATATTCACCCTTCACTGTAAAAAATGTCTATCTTTTGCATGCAAATTGCAATTCTGATCATACTTGTACAATATGTAAGGAAAAGATGGGTCAAAGTAGCACAAGAAACAATATCCAGTTATCTGTTCATATTAGAGAAGGCATAATATATATCAACCTCCACTGTTCCACTGTCTTTAAATAACAACAGAGGATGTTTGCGGCTACAGGGGATAAAATGCCACAAAATACATTGTATGAAGATTTCAAACTACAAGTTTTTCTTCTTTATCTTTTTTTATAAAAAAAGATGGACCTTACATTTTCATGATATAAGAAAGTTGATATAGCAGTCAACATTATGAGATTGTGCAACAGTCAACCCAAATCAAATAACTTACCGACAAATCAGCGGAAAAACAGGGAAATGAACGATACTAACAATTTCCTCCAACTACTCAAGTGAGAAGTGGATAATCCAAAATCAGATAACTAGGATGCAATGATAGAAAAATACGGTACGTTCAGTTGACAAAGAAACCAAATGTCTATTCTGAGAGTACAGAGGTGCTGATAGCTTTCCAGAAAAGTGAAACTCATACACATTAACAGATGAATAAATAGTGGCATAACGGTACGGAATACCAGAACACCCTTTCCTCCGACCTAGTTTGAATCTAGACAAAGAAATCCAAACGCGAGGCTCCTCTTGCGCTCATACAACTTGTTCCAACATTACACCTCCAGCTATTTTCATTGCCAACATAGTATGTCAAAGCCTTACGGGGCTCCACGAAATATCAAATTCGGATAGCCTATTGTCGATGTTAAGGACTACTGACGCAACACAACCAAAACGAATAGCGCTCGGCAAGAAAAAAATCGCAAGACGGAAATAGACGAAAGTGACGGCCAAAAAGGCCAAGGCGCTTGCAAGAGTTGTGCTGAGGCCGTTCTTACCGCATATCTTGATGGGGGCCTCAAGCTCGAGGAGGTTGGGCTGGGAGAGGAAGACGTCCTTGGCGGCGGCGCAGAGCTTCCGGATCTCCGCGTCCGTCAGCTGCGCGTTGCGCGGCGTGCGCCCGCCGCGGGCCTCCAGGAGCCGCCGGATGATGTCGTCGACCGCCGCCGCGTCCATCGCCGCCTCGCCGTGAAGGGAAGGGAAACCCTAGTTCAGCCGCCGCCGCCGCCGCCGCGCAAAAACCCGCCCAGAAATGGAAGCCGCTAAACCCTAGCTCAGCCGCCGATCGACGGGAAGACGACACAGAAAAGGGAACGTGCAGCGAGGAGCGGATTTGCGGCAAGTTGCTAGTGCGGGGTCGCGGAGATGAGATTATTATTGCGTCGAGTCCCAGGCGGGTTTCCAGTCTTTGCAGTTTGCACTTGCACCCCCAGCGTGTAATCTGGACTATTGAAATATGGGCCTGCATCGTCAGCCTCTCAACGGGCGGTGACTCTGACGCCCACAAGACCGGTCAAAGTGATTGGAAATTGGATTTGTTAGCCGTTATATTCCACTTGAACAACCTCAGTTGTACGGGAGTCCAAAACATTCATGCCTAGGATAGTATTAGTATATTGTAAGTAGCATAAAACTAAAAACAAAAGGGCATGTAGATATAGACAACTATTCACTGTTGTATTATTTACCTCTGAAAAACATTGATCTGAAATTTCTTTGTGTTGTTGTCCCTGTCATAACATGTATTTCCTCCAATTTAAAGTATAGGTCAATTCAGATGGCGATCCAGTCAACTACAAGAAAAATGTTAATTTAGTCCTTAACACTTTGACCATAAAATTCCATGTAAAATGGACTACATTCTATGAGATAAATTCAGTTTTGAAGTTATAAAACTTTGGCTAATATGAGTTTTAAACAACTTAAAATACTACGGTGTAGGATAAGGTAATAGTAATAGACTAATAGAATTTCTATATCGCTATTTAATTGAAGTCAAATGTTGGTGTATATGTTTCCCTATGAAATAAAGGCACTTATTTTCTTTAGCTTTTAATTTGAGCACCAAAGGATTTGTATTAGTGGAATTTCAATAATATGGTTAGTAATCTTGTTAAGTCCGAGGAGATGGAGCTTTGGTGGCCTAGGAGATTAGAAAAAAGGTAAATGTGTGCGTGTGTACGCGGGGGGGGGTCTTTTTTAAATGCATGCCAGTGGATGTTCATATGTAGATTTGAATGTCAGCAAATAATATTTCTAGTAATGTGTCTTATTTGCCATTGAAAATTAAATCCGATGGCAGATAAGAGAAGTGTAAAATTTTGATGGCAAATAATAGAAGAGTATAATTTTGGATGGTAAATTAGAAATTTGCTCATTCACTAAACTGTCTAGGGCTAAACTCTTTAAGCACATTAAAGTTGAGCAAAGGAGTACTAGTATAACATCGGCAATGGATTTTTTCTAGAACATATGGTTGGTAATCTTGTTCGACCCTATGTCCGACGAGGAAAGTGCTTTGTTAGCCAAGGAATTACTTACTGAAAATATAAATGTGGTAAGCAATTGTATCAAGCATTAAGATGCTTGAACTTCATATTTTGGCCTTTTTCGAAATGCATGCTAGTGCACTTCATTTGCAAAATTACAAGGTTATAGTGTCAACAAATAAGAGTATTGTTAGTACCAAAGGCTAAGCTCTCCGAGCATATTCAACTTCTCATGATCTTAGTTTGATATAGTTCAACATGTCGCATTATTCCTATGGACAAGCATGGCTTAACTATCATAAAAAAGTTCAATTGAGAACCATATGTGTATTTACTGGTGATTTTGTTTGATTTATTCAGCAACCATTGTTAGAACTTTGAACCAAAAAAAATCATACTAAATGGATGATGCAGAGTGTAGTTTGAAACGACAACAAGTCAGCAATCACTGCAAACTTTCGCGTTATTACGTGTCGGGTTAAATCCGAGCTGTATGGAAAAGGGAAACGAAAAGGCAAAGAAGAAGTTATACTCCAATCAACCGGAAAAATAGAAAACGAAAGGCAAGAGAGAGAACAGCACGCTACAGGCTTACACCACAGAGACGCAGACGCAGAAAGGCAGAATGCTGAAGTCAGCAACCCAAGCCCACACACAACTGAAAGGCAACATAAATGCTCACCCGCCGCACGGACCCAGAGGCAGGACAGCGACCGGCCCCGCCGCGCTAGGTGACAACACCGCGGAACCTCGCGCGCACGGGGCAAAGCCGCCAAAGCCCCATGGAAAGTCTCGGGAAAACCAGCCCAAAGCGGGGCGCGGGCGCGGGCAAGCAACCGGCCACCCACCGAGCTCGGCTCCGCTCAGCGGCAGCAGCACGGCATGGGCGCAAACACTAAAAAGAAAGGAAGCGGCCGCGCTCCCAACCCAAACCCACCCTCTGCTCGCATCCTCTCCCAACCAGTGCTCCCCTCCCTCTCTCGCCTCGGCGGTGACGTCGGTATCTTCCGAGGCGCGGGCGGGATGGACGAGCAGGGGCTCGCCGGCTTCGGCGGGGGCCGCGCGGCGGTGCAGGGCCACGGCGGCCGGGACGCGATGCTGCTCCTGCAGCAGCAGCAGCATCGCCAGCAATTGGAGCAAGCAGAGGAGGCGCGCCGGCAGATGTTCGGCGGCGTGGCGTTCCCGGGGGCGCTGGGGTACGCCGAGCAGGCGGGCGACGGGGATGAGGCGGCCGGGCTCGGCGACAGCGACGCTGGCGGGTCCGAGCCTGAGCCGGCGCCGGCGCGCTCGCGCGGGGGTCCGGCAGCAAGCGGAGCCGCGCCGCCGAGGTGCACAACCTCTCGGAGAAGGTGGTGGCGCTGTCGTTCTCTTCAGTTTGCATCTTGCTTTGGTCTGATTTCGCAGCGGGAGTGCTAAAATCGTTCCTTGATTTATGGGCACAGAGGAGGAGGAGCAGGATCAATGAGAAGATGAAGGCGCTGCAGAGCCTGATACCCAACTCCAACAAGGTCAGTAGAAAGCAAGAAGATCTGTCCCTTCCATCATGAATTGCGCTTGTTAATCCGTGTTCCTGCTCAAATATGCACTCAATGTGTTTGCCCGGTGCTCGTTTCTGGAGTGCAGACTGACAAGGCGTCCATGCTTGACGAGGCCATTGAGTATCTGAAGCAACTGCAGCTCCAAGTGCAGGTGAGCAAACGGCACCTGCCTGCATGATACAATTTGCACCTTTTTTTTATCTAAACTATATAGGAACTTTTATCACAAGATCGAGTATCTGGCCTTGGTGATACTCCTTCCAACCCGTGCTGACACACTTGCATGATGCTGATGCTGGTCACCTTATAATACTGAGCAGGTGGCCTTTGCATGATTCGCTGATGGGTGCTCCATTACCTTGCAGATACCATTCATTTTTATTTGTTTGCGCATCTCCACATGATTTGGTTGACGGGATGCTTTGTCTTTTTAAGTGTTAGACCGTTACACCACCTCAATCAAATTATTCATCAATGCCAAACGTGCTTCTTATTTTGTTAAGTCAAAGTGTACCCCTATATAGTGTTGGGCGGCAATTTAGGCACTGGTTCTTGTCAAATCTTTAACACATAATCTCATCAGCTTGTGTGACCTCAAAATAAATAAATAATATAATTATTAGTGACCTGGAAGCACTGCCGTGGCATACTACAGTGACAGGCTAATAGTATGCAGCAATGGGGCTAGTCATCTAGTGTTTAGCTTGTTACATATACTCCACAATGACATTAAACTATTCCTGACAGTGAGCACCTAATATGGAGCCAAATGTTTGTATGCTCTGACTAGTTCTCAGTAAGGTATTTTGGTTCTACACGTGCCAAACCGACATGATATTCTAGTTGCGCTGTAATGATATATGTTGAATGACTCCATCGCAAAGAAAAAAGAAATTAAATGACGAACTGTGATTGGTAAAATTAAAGGTTTTTCATTTGGATTATTATAGATGCTGTCTATGAGAAATGGTGTTTACTTGAACCCACCATACCTATCTGGAGCACTTGAGGCTGCGCAAGCATCACAGATGTTCGCTGCATTAGGTGGGGCCAACATTACAGGATCAAGTTCTGGGGCAGTGCTGCTGCCTGTAAACCAAAATTCAGGAGCGCAGCATCAGGCGTTTGACCCATTAAATCCTCCTCCACAAAGTCAACCGGCATCTCTTATCTTGCCAAATGTTCCAGAGAAAACCATTCCAGAGCCTCCTTTTCACTTGGAATCATCACAGGCTCACCTTCGATCATTTCAGATGCCTGAGTCTTCTCAGGTAATCCTTTATATTGAGTAAACAGCAGAATAGTTAACCAAACTTTACTGTCTTTTAATACTGCAATAGCAGCTTCACAGGAGTTGTTGCCCTAACTTGTAGTATTTTTCTTTGCTAGATGATGCTTCGGGGGAGATAATGGCAAAACATCAGCTAAATTCAGCACAAGAGAGAGTTAATTTGCCAGGTTTTGTGACAATTTTATTCCATTTGTCCTGCACCATACTTCTTTCTCATCATCAACATTTGGCTGACATTTCTCTTTCATCTTTTTTGTGACAATTTTATTTCATTTGTCCTGCACCACACTTCTTTCTTATCATCAACATTTGCCTGACATTTGTTTATTACCTCTTACTGTGACATTTTTATTTCTTTTGTTCAGCACCACACTTCTTTCTCATCATCTGTATTTTACTGACATTTCTCTTTGACATCGTATAGGAAATGATATGAACCCCGTTAGGCAAGATTTGTCCATCATAAATACTGATCACTTTGATGGTTGCTCACGTAGCAAAGAGGGCTCGCATGATATGGTGCCAAAAGCACAGGGCATGCCTAGGTAAAGCTGATGACTAATTGTTTAAAGACATGTGAATCCCACACCAGTCTAGAATAGGTGTAAACATACTAGTATCATCGCTGACCATATTATCACTCTGATAACTTGACATTCCATATCAAGAATTTGGACTATGGTTCATTCTTGGTTGAGCTGTATTGTCATTTTTATTGGCATGCTACCTAGTGTTTGTTAGACAATTGGTCTTACGTTGTTTATATATTCATGTGACACTTACAGACGAAGTAGGTTGCACAAGAGTTCATTGGCATCACAATTTTGTTGTTTGTTTCATTGCTTCAAGCATATCATGAAAAGGCATATTCCTTCTGATAGTTGAACCAACCACTCTTGCTCAGTAGTTTTCTTTTAAAAAAACCCACTCTTGCTCAGTATGCCTGCTAGGAATGCAGCTCTGCACCATGCTTCCTGATCAAAAATTGGAAATTTTCTTGTACGTCTATTATGTGTCAGTAAAATTATGAGATCACTGAGAGATCGTAACATTTCTTATGTTTTCATCTTGGGCAGATTAGGAAGTGGTGACCGGTGAAACTGAGTCAGATACCAAAGCAGGATGACATAGTTCAGCAACCTAACTGACAGGCAAGCTTTCCAAAGTAACCTCTGTCTCTGCAATAGCAACTTTAATTTCTGAAGCTACCTTGAAAGCTTCACTTAAGCAGGGCAGTATTGATAGTAGAAAATCATGTAATCCTTCTCTATTGTACATTTCACGTTTTATGATAAGCTAGCAGGTCAATGGGACTCTAGTGCCATATGACATGCATTTTAGCGTAAGCCATGCGTAGTTAAGCAACTGCAAGTCGGCAACCACCACCGTTAATGTTGGCTGAGTTAGGTAGCTCCCTATTAACATTGTAATGTTGTACTAGATCAGACATTCAGACTATAGTCTATCTGAAGGCAATCTGAGATTGGGAATGTTTCATGCTTTCACTTGTTGAAAAACGTCAAAATATTTTTAGGAGGATTGGCATGAGTCTATTTATTATTATGATAAGATTTTGAATCACCCCGAGTGTGCTAGGCCGTCATATATATGTGATCCCTGAACAACAAAACGTTGTAGATTCGGAGCAAAGCAAGAGTAAAACTGGATTTTGAGATACGAACATGCTTATATTATAGGTGAAATGTGGATTTTTTTTTAGATAATGGAACCGAAGTCCCTGCCTCTACAGAAATGTGGATGAACACTGACATCTGATCACCAAAATACACACGGCATATCCAGGCCCCAAGGTGGATGTGCTTGCACTAGAGAATCCTTAAATCAGCAAAACATGTTAGTTACCAGGCAGATTACAGAGCTTGAGCAGGAAAAAACCATATTGGGCGGCCCTTGATGTCACCTTGTGGGCGTACCATTGCATCAGCGGCAACAAAGGCGTGATTACCTCGTTTCTCATGTTGAACACACCAGAGTCATGTAGAGGATCTGCACTGTGATCTGTCCGATCGTAGTCGTCGATGAAGTAGATGCAATCCTCCTGAGCTCCACATTCACAAGCAGGGAGGGACCTGGAGGACGGGCCAACGAAGAGTGCTTGGCCTTCCAAATTATCGACCCTTCTCCACCGACAACGAGGAGAAGCGCTGAACTCTGCCTCAAAGACCTCGAATGAAAATGTACGGGCTTTTTCCCATCATATCATGGTGATCCGATGACGCGCCGGGTACGGTACGGATTAGCCGTCTCACGTGCAGCAATCGACCGGCGGATTCAACAAGATAGACCTTCCTGTGAAAAAGCAACTGGGACGTCCATTCCGGATCGATGGTGGAGGCCATTACGGGTTCCATGATTCCATCGACGAGACCCTCGGCTTGCCCCCTCCGGGCGATTCGATCTCCACGACGAAGAGCTTCGTCAGCGACAGGGCGTACAGTTTCCCGTCGTAGAAGGCGATGTCGAACACGTACTCGTCTTTGGGCACCCGGAACTCGTGGGCGCTCGGCGGGCTGCAGATGGAGATCACGGTGGTGTCGCCGCCGGTGTCCCTCGCCAGCACGGCGGAAACGCCATTACTACAGATTTACAGTATGCGATACAATCGGAATCGAGTCCTCTACACCATGACCTACTACCAAGACTTGATGGCTTCAAAGAAAAAAAGACTTGATTTATACTGTTGGTACTTGAGTCTTCGAATCAATTTCAGATGACGTGTTTAGAATGGTGATGAACGTTACAGTTCCATGGCCTATCATAGACGGAAAAAGCATATTCCGTGAGGCAGCTGAACTACTAACCACTCTCGCTCAATAAAGTAGCATTTTCATGGATATGCACGATTGCTATATAAGTTTTTTCTTTGCTCTGTTCGTTTCCTGTCCTCTAAAATTTAAGACTATCATATCGAAGAGAATCTTACTATTTATGAATATTTCGATCAATTTAATGACAAAACCCTATTGACAGATTGGTGCTAATTTTCGAGATGAATCTAATGAGCTTAATTAATTTAGATTTTGTTAAAGTGATGCTACGAGTAACCGTCTTCTAATCACAACTTAATTAACCTTATTAGATTCGTCTCGTAAATTAGTCTAGAGACCTATAATTTATTTTATAATTAAATTTTATTTACTACTTCTAAATAAGTAAGATTCTTTTTGATGTGACAATTCTAAAGTTTAGACCTAGAAAACAAACACACCCTAAGCCAATGGTGCGTGTCATCTGCTCCCTTCATATGAAGCAAGCTGCTCCACTATCAAAATTGTTCTGGATCACACGTATCAGAGAGTCGGAATATTTCTTTTTCTAGATTAATGGGAGACTCGGAATAGAGTCCATTGAAGGAAGCAATCAGAGACAGGAAAAGGCAGCGTTTGCCGAATATTTTTCAAAAATACGGCACCAGTCAAGATGGATTCACAAAGATGAAACGTTTTGCTCGACTCGGGGCCACGGCGGAAGCTTTACATAAATTTAATGAGATTAAAGTTACAAACATGAAAAATTGACAAGATTTCTCCAGAAATGGAGTGGTTTTCTCGTCAAATCAAAGCTGGCGCAAACGGGCGACGGCGACCGTGCACGGCATCATCGACGTCGCGTCACTGCGATCGCCCCCCTCCATACGAAATCCTCCTCCCGTATTTCGCAACACCGACGGCCCAACCACCGCACCACCACCACCACCATGCGCGCCCGCCCCTCCCCATGACGCCCCCGCCCGCCGCGCCCCTCCTCCTCCTCACCACCACCCAATCCGCCGCCGCCGCGGCGCTCCTCCTCCTCGACCCCTCCTCCGCCGCCGGCGCGCGCAAGCGCAGGCGCCGCGACGACGACGACGACGACTCCTCCGGCCCCGGCGAGCGAATCGGCCGCCAGGGCGACGAACCCGTTCCGTCAGCTCCACCGGCGCCGCCGCAACAGCCAGTGTTACCGCTGCCGCCGACGAGCCCGGACCACTTCCCGCTCGCGTTCCGCGTCTCCGCGCCCACCTTCCACTTCCTCGCGGGCCTCCTCGACCCGCTCCTCTCCCACCCATCGCTCCCGTCGCCGGTGCTCCTCGCGCTCGCGCTCGCGCGCCTCGCGTCGGGCCTGCCCTACCCGGCGCTCGCGGGGTTCTTCCGCGTGCCGCCCTCCGCCGCGCGCGCCGCATCCCGCCGCCTCCGCCGCGTGCTCCTCGCCAACTTCCGGTTCTGGCTCGCCTTCCCCACCGAGCCGAGCGCCGCCGCCTCGTCCTCCTCGACGCGCCCCTCCTGCCGCGGCGCGCTCGGCTGCGCGCGCTTCGCCGGCCCGGCGGGCCGTCTTGCCGCGCAGATCGTGGCGGGCGCCTCGTCCCGCGTCCTATCCCTCGCCGCCGGCTTCCGCGGCGACCGCCCGGACCTCGAGGTGCTCAGGCTTTCGTCTTTGTACCAGGAGGTCGAGCAGGGAGGGTGCTTGACTCCGCGCAGTACTTGGTCGGGGATGGGGCTGGGTACCCGCTGCTGCCCTGGCTCATGGTGCCGTTCCCCGGGCCGGTTGTGCCTGGCTCCCCAGAGGCTGAATTCAACCGTGCGCACAAGGCAATGTGCCGTCCGGTGAGGCGTGCTGTCCGGAGCTTGATGGGGTGGGGGGCCATTGCGAGGCTCCGCGAGGAAGATAGCCCTCGGGCAGCTGTGGCGTGCATTGGGACGTGCGCCATGCTTCACAATGTGTTGCTCACAAGGGAAGATTACTCTGCTTTGGCACCAGAAGAGGAGGAAGAGGCAGAGAGTGATTTGGGTGGAATGCAGAGGCAGGGAGATGGTACCTATGCTGCAGCAGAAGGATTGGAGGTCGATGGGCGTGCATTGGCGGTGCGGAGCGCATTGGCTGCAACAATGCTAGACCTGGGAGCGCCTGATTAACAATGGTGATTGTTTTGCAATTTCTGTCATTGGTGATTCTTTTTAAGCATCTAGTCTGTATAGTGATGAATAATAATTTGATTCCATTGGGTTATTCATGCTCCAGTTTGTTGCTTGCTCAATAAATCAAGAAAGAAAGAAATTAGACTCTGACACATTTATAGTGTTGACTTGTTTGCATAGATTTAATATTTTCTATTCAGTCATGAACTCATCCACTTTGTTGAGATCCAACTGTGGGGATTTTTGCACCAAAGAATGTAATGACACAGGGTAACTGAATACATTTAATACAGAAGAAATTATTCATGATTTTTTAAAAGAACATATTATCCAAATAGATGTGCAGGAAATACTATTACTCCTTAAGAAGGATTTTGGATCTTCATAAATTTCTTTAAACATACAGAAAGATAGGGATCAGGTTACCGTTATTCACTCTCACTGGAAGCACATGAGCTAGGTGGGACAAGCAATTATCTTGCTTGATATTGTTCCACTGGTGAGAGCAGAGTATCAAGGACATGTCGCGTGATAGGTCTTTTGCTCCTCTTCCACAGGTGATGCCATCATGTTTAATATTAAGGCTGTTTCTCAATAGTTGATTTCTCTATCCAGTCTGCAATCAACAAACTCCAGGAACCATGATTGATCTTGGCTTTGCCAATCCACCTCCTCCTCCCTCAACCTACACTAAATCAAGGAGAACTACACCAGAGATGTAAACATGGGCCTCAACAATACTAATGATTTAGAGGTACTGTGGAAGTGGATGGGTCTTTATGTAGAGCAAAATTATCCAAACAAGTGAACCTGCACCAATTTTGCTGCTGGACTAGAGTATAGCTAATCAGAATATTCTTTTGTCATTTATAATGCGATTTTTTTCAGATCCTAAAAAGTTGCTTCTGATGTACAATGTCACCCCACAGTAGAAGTAAATAAGCACATTTGAAAAATTATAGCAGTGCCAAATGGAGCTTAAGCATGCACATGGTAATTCGTTAGACAATATGTATTAGATAGGGATAATTCGCCAAGACCCTCCTGGCGTACCGGTTAGAGCGCCCGCGCAAAGGGTGTGTGCGCTCCCAACCTAGTTTCGAGTCGCGGCACCTTCTTAAGACGAAAATCAGAGGGACGTCTCTCCCCTTGGTCGAGCCTTTTGTTTTAAATAGGGATAATTCGTAATTCTCTCTCTAACTTTGCTGTGGAACAACAAACAAATTTTTTTCACAACACTCCAACACGCATGTATGTAAGCTACAATAATCGCAGCAACTACAATACTCGACATTATTCCATAACTGACAGCAGGGTTCAACAACAAGGCTCATGCTTGGTCTTCTTGTCCTCTCTTCTTCCACACATGACACTGCTATCTTTACCATCATGGCTCCTTGTGAGTAGTTGAAATCTCCATTCAGTCTGCGGTCAACAATCTCCAGGAGCCACGAGTGATCT
Organism: Chloris gayana; assembly: GCA_031894775.1. Lineage (NCBI taxonomy): Eukaryota > Viridiplantae > Streptophyta > Magnoliopsida > Poales > Poaceae > Chloris > Chloris gayana. The sequence goes on along the minus strand of JAUNZO010004429.1, from coordinate 126,737 downwards.
TCGCTTTTCAATTTCCCTTTAATAATCTCAACAGTGTGTCCAACAGCCATTTCCATCTCGCTCTCGCTCACCTCACCCACCCAACTGGAAACCTGAATCCCCTTCACCAACTCAAGGAGCACTACTCCATAGCTGTAAACATCGGCCTTGCCAGTGATTGGGAGATTTAGAGCCCATTCTGGTGCAATGTATCCTCTAGTCCCATGCACTTTTGATAACATTTGTGCTCCTGCTCCTCGGCTTAGCAGTTTTACCAGTCCAAAATCTGCAATCTTTGGCTCAAAATCTTTATCTAACTATATGTTCTCTGGTTTGATGTCACAATGCACAATCCATTCCAGACATTCATGGTGGAGATAGGCCAGCCCTTTTGTCGCTCCAAGTGCAATATTGCACCTTTGCCTCCATTGCATCACAGAGAAGCTCTCATTAGCAAACAGAACTTTATCTAGCGAACCATTGTCAACAAACTCTGAAACCAATATTCTGTTTCTTTTCTCGGCACAAAATCCCCATATTCTGGCCAGATTCATGTGATAAATTCTTCCTATGACACTTAATTCAGACCTGAATTCATTCTCTCCCTGTACCATATCATTTAGCTTCTTTACTGTGATTTTGCGTTCATCACCAAGAACTCCCTTGTAAACCACTCCCGAACTGCCACTTCCTAGCTCTTCTTGGAAACACTTAGTTGCCTTCTGTAACTCCTTGTAGCTGAATCTACGGAATTGGCTAGAAATGATCATGTAGCCTTCATCTGCAATCTCTGGCCTTTTCTCCCAATCATAAACAACCTAGCACCCAACAACGATTAAAACCACTTCAATGAGAAGCAGTGATCAATGAAGAAGAAAGGAAGTAGCCAATCTTGAACTTGGAAGTGCCACCCTTGAGCATCTGTGATGAAGAATAGGCTTCTTTTTCGATAATTTTGCAATCATTATCTACAGTAGAAGGATTTCTTGGTGAAGACATTGCTGCTTTATAAGGAACTCTCAGATAGATATCATTGTAAGGATATGAGAATTTCTTGCCTTTGAAAGCAAGGCCTTGGAATTCACCTTTTCCTTCCCGGTAAGCAAAAGCTTGACAGTCTTGTTTGTCCATGCACATTTTCTTGCAGATATGGAATGGTACCGTGGCGGTATAGTTAAAATCATAGCCCCAGAAGTCACTTCCACGGAGCTTCCTGAATGAATACTTCTGCTTGGTCATGCTATTTGCCATGTCCTTGTTACCTTCGCTCCAATTGCCATTGATGATCATCTTTCCCTTACGCCTACATCCTTTGCTCCAGTCACTTTGTTCAACCATCTCAAAGCCTTTGAGGCATCGAACACTCAAGCTTCGGTATGTATGCGCAGAGGCTATTTTTGCCGCACACTCAATGAATTTCGCAAATTCATGGGAATGCCAGCCAAGAAATCAACCAGCTCCCATCGATCCTGATTAGGCTATAGAGTCTAAGGTTGCCATCATAATCCAGAGTCAACCTCCTCATGACCTCATCACCAAAATCAGAGGATTCAAATTCAAGTTGGTCACTGGCTAAAAAATGGCCCTCCTGGTCAAGAACCCTGTGTTGGCTACTGTTATAAGTACTCCTACCAACCTCCCATGGTTTGTAGTAAGGATTAGGCCAATATATGCTACTAATCTCAGGGCCATTGTATATAAGAGTGAGCATACTGTTACTGTCAAAGAAGAATGTATAGGAGCCTGAATAGAGCAAACCATTGGAGATTGCAGGTATTCCGAGTCATTGGTTGCATTGGCAGGAGGGTGTCAGTTGGGGAGTCGAAGGTCCCCCAGAGCGGCTGATCTTGTGGATCCATGACAACAAGGTTGCCACTGTCAAGAAGCACTGCACGGTCGGCAAGAGTTGCAGTTGTGTTGGTGCTCCATACAACGGTGCCATTGTAGTCAATAAGTTGCAAGCTTCCATTCTTATGGAAGGTGAGCTTGGAGCCCTTGCCATTCACTGGGGCATCACGGTTGGCTGTCCAGGCGACAGTCTTGTCTGATGACCAGGAGTACCAGATGGAGAAGGTGAAGGCGTTGGTGGCCACCTTGTAGAAGCCACAAGAGAAGGCGCCATTGGACGAAACCATGATGGTGGTAGTGTTATCCTGGGTGGAGATGGAAGAGCCTCTAGCAAGGTACCTTTGTTCGTTCGCTCGAGCAGTGGAGGACACGAGAAGGAAGGAGAACAATATCGCAGTGAAACTGGAGATTTCTCTCATGGCAATGGCTAACCTGGCAAACTTGCATAAGCAAGCCAATGTGCGCGAGGATCGTATATAATGCTCCACCACTGTATACAGGAAGGGCCATAAGTGCTGTGGTGACTTCACATGGCTTCTATCAGTGTAGCATGTACTATGTCAGTACCAGTTAGGGAAGGATCCAGACGGCCAGTCCTTCAATTCAACTTATCCAGGACGGCGATTTAGAATGTTAGCTGATATGTTGTTGCTGAAAGTAAACAAAGACGGAGCCCTATCTTGTTTCCATTGCTATCCTAGCTATACAGTCATAGCTGGTAGGCTGGTTGGTAATACTAGTATACACTACTACCAGTTCATCAATCAGCCCGTCCTGGACGGCACTGCTGACTGCTGAGAAATTGGCCACAAAGATATGAAAAGCTGAAAATCTTGCCTAGTTGTGCCATTGTATTGATGGCTGGTGATACGTGAAACTCTTTTTTCAAAGTTACTCCTTCAGTTTTTATTTTCCTATCGTTATGAAATTTATTTTAACTTTCTTGTCATTGCCACGTGAAAACTAAAACAGAGGGAGTATGTAAAACCCTGTTTACCAAGTTATGCATAGATCGAGTATGCAGCCAGGCACTGTTCAACGGCAGAGTGAGACGTTTGGTTTGACTGTTGAGGAGGCGGCATATAAGATTGAAGGTTGTTTTGCTGTCTGCTTGAGTGAAACTGATGTGTGAGCTGATACTGTACTACTTTTCTGCTTCGCTTTCAACAAAAGCGGTGCCAAAGGTCTGGTGAGTACTGACATGAACATGACCTTGCATTGCTCCTAGTACTCAACCTGTAGCTTCTGACCAGGACATTGGAACCTCAAGGCTTTCAGCCTGTCAAAGACGGCAATACTGAGGTAAGCTTGAATGTGAAAGGTGAAACGCGTTTAACTGATTCATTGGACGCGGAAATTATGTCGAGATAGTGTTTTTTTTTCCTACTTGAAGCTGATTTTACTGCACAACAGCATGTATATACCAGGGCTGTAACTTCGGCTCACAGAGAGGAAGGAAACCTACACTTGGACAGTTCATGACATTGATTACTGAATTCAACCACGTCTTGCTATGTTCGGTGTTTTGGTTCTTGTTTTACTCCTATCTTTTTCTCTCTGAGGCAAAGGACCCTGTTGCGTTCCGTGCAGCAAGGAACGGGATAAAAAAGATGAGATGACTGCTTAGTGCGTACGGTGTACCTGGGCCAGCACCACCTCCGTTTTCTCTCGTCCTGTTCGTGCAATCTTTACTGGGACAAAAGTTTGTGAAGTCATCTTGAATAGTAGTGTCATTAGTCATTAGGCTTGACCTGACCATGCTCTCCTTAGGAATTTGACACGGCGCCGTCGACCAGCGAGTTGCACGTGCTCTCAACCAGCCATCTGCCGCGCACAGCTCACGGCGAGAGAAGAGGCTCCTCTGTGTCGTGTGTTAGTGGCAAGCGAGGACGTGCTACTCTGCTTTCGTGTTGAATGAGGAAGAGGGCCAGATGATGCTGGCACGGAGAGATTTTTGGCTGAGTGGATAGCTTCCGTATTTTCTCGGCGGTGCGCACTCTTAGCGATGTTGACTCGTTGAGGTCCTTACAGCATCTCCAGCAGGAGACCCGAAATCGGGCCCCGATCACCTGATTTCGGGGGCAGCCCGAAATTTTCGGTGCTCCGGAACCGACGTCAACTCCAGCAGCTTCCTAAACCAGACTCCTAAATCCCGTACTCGACAGGTGGGACCCTCTTGTCGGTGAAAGCATCCAAACTGAACCAAATCTCCGAGCGTTCGCTCGCGCCGCCGCCCGTTCGCCTTGCCGAGCCGGCATAACCTCGACTCGCTCTGCCGCGCCGGTCGCCGCCGCCTGCCGGCGCGCGAGCCGGGAGCGCAGAGGCGGCGGCGCGTCCGGCGTGAAGAGAGGAGGCGGGTGGCGGTCGCGCGCCCGGCGGCCGTGCGTGGCGGGCGATCGGCGCGGCACCGGGCGGCGGCGGCCTCCCCGCGGGCGTTCGCGTTTACCGGCCGGACGGAAGGGAGATGAACGCGCAGATGCGGTGCGCAGCTAGGCGGCGGAGAGCTCCGCCCGTGCCCTAGCCACCGAGATCCGGCGCGCCGCAAAGCTCGCCAAGATCCACGGCGGCGGTGGCGCACGAGCACGGGCAAGAGGGAGGCGGCGGCGGCGCACGGGCGGGAGGAGGGCGGCGGCACACGGGCGGGACGGGAGGGGGCGACGGCAACGGCGAGAGGAGGGCCCGGGCGGCTCGGGCCGCCGCCGGCAGCTGCGGCCGGCGGCGGCGCGCAGCCGCGGCCGGGCGGGGTTGGTAGCGAGCGCAAGAGAGACGAGATAGGGAAAGGTTGGAGAAGAGAAGAAAGGGAGAAGAGAGAGGAAAAGAGAAGAGAAAAATGAAAGAAAAAAAAATAAAAACCGTGGGGCCCACGCCACTGGTGTTTTGGGGGAGGATGGGAGTATCCTATTTTCGGGGGGTTGGAGGGGGATTTAGGAGGGTAGCTATTTTAGGAGCTCATATAGGAGGTCTCGTCGGAGTTGGTTTTTTGTCCAAACTCCTAAAATTTAGAATTGGGGGCATTTTAGGGGATTGTCTGGAGATGCTCTTAGCCATTGCTCAGAGCTACCGCCGAAGACGGCAACGGCGTCGGGGAAGAACTTGTCTTGTCTTCCAATTCTGATCAAAATCGGTATTCGGGCTTACCGACCTACGTGCTTGGACTTGATCAATGGGCCCAATAGAGCCTCGGTTTCTTTTGTTTCAATCGGATTATTGCAACGCGGTAGATTTACTAGTCGGGAATTGATTAGCACTGTTGTGAAACAACCGAATCAGCTAGGTGATTACTCTACTAATGCACGCACAAATGAATAGATGAACACAGGATATGGAGTAGAACAGGAGCTTTGTTTATTTCTTTTGGAGAGAGGATTACAACCGAGAGCTCTCTTGCTCTTCCCGTCACCATCGGTGACTTCTATTTATAGCAGGAGCCAAGGGGGCAGCACCAACGGATGAGGATGCCCCCTCCTCAACTCTCAACTACCCCAATTAATTCGCCCACAAAATTACCATAGTTATTTCTAGAAATAACCTCGCTTGTTACCGTGGTTTCATAACACTCCCCTTGGGCGAATTACCACGCTATGTCTATGCCTCGTTAAAAACTCCTCCAAAAACCCAAGTGGGAAAAATGGCAGGAGAAAAGAGTACATAGCATGCGCAAGTCGTGTTGCACCTGTTGCCTCGTTAAAAACCTTGCGTGAGAAAACCCGAGTGGGAAAAAAACTCACCAAGGGAAAAAGAGTACAACAGTTTGATGTCGGGATCCGGTAGTCGTCAGGACTACGCAAGTGATCTGCAGGATCACTCCCATGATCTTCGGGATCACGGATATGGGCCAATCCTTTTGGTGATCTTCGGGATCACCTCATGATCTTCGGGATCACGATTTCATCCTCCCCCGATCCTTGCAACTCTCTAAGTCGTCTCATGCCAATTCCCCGAACGCATCTATAGAAGCTAGATGTCTGGCAGAGACTTAGTGAATAAATCTGCAAGATTTTCACATGACTTAGTGTGCAGGATATTAATTTCACCGCTCTTCCGGAGCTCATGGGGGTAGAAGAACTTTGGAGCAATATGCTTCGTGTAATTGCTCTTCACATAGCCCATATGTATCCGTGCAACACGAGCAGCGTTATCCTCATAGATAACGGTGGGGACACCGACGGTGTTCAAGCCACATGACTTCCGGATGTGGCCAACCATCCGTCTCAACCAGGCACACTCTCGTGTGGCCTCATAGAGTGCAATGATCTCCGAGTAGTTGGTTGACGTGGCAACCAGGGTCCGCTTCACTGCACCGCCAAGCAATGGCTGCACCACCACAGAGAAACACGAAACCGAGTCCGGGATCCGGCATTATATGGGTCGGACATGTAGCCGGCGTCCACATACCCCACCATGGTCGGATCTTGGTTCTTCGGGAACCACAACCCAAGGTCCTGCGTACCTTGCGGATACCGGAGAATGGTCTTGACGCCAACCCAAAGCCTTCCGGTTGGGGCAGCACCGCACCCGGCCAGCAGATTGACCGCGAAAGCAATATCGGGCCTCGTGCAATTCGCAAGGTACATCGGTGCTCCAATGGCGCTCAAGTAGGGAACTTCGTGTCCCAAGCATTTCCTCATTCTCCCCTTTAGGTCCGAACGGGTCCTTTTTCACATCAAGTGAACGGACCACCATGGGGGTTCTTAGAGGGTGGCAGCTTGCCCATATTAAACTTTTCAAGTACCCTCTTTGTGTAAGTAGACCGGTGCACAAACACTCCTTCAGGGAGGTGCTCGAGCTGCGAGCCCAAGCGTAACTTGGTTTTACCCAAGTCCTTCATCTCAAACTCCGTCTTGAGGTAAGCCATGGCTTCCTCAATGTCCCCTGTGGTATCAATGATATTCAAATCATCGACATAGACGGAGATGATGCAAAATCCACTCGGGATTTGTTTATGAACACACAGGGGCAATCATCATTGTTTGTGTAACCTCTCTTCGAGAGATAGTTACTCAAACGGTTGAACCACATCCTTCCGGATTGTTTCAACCCGTACGAGTGCAAGCTGCAAGCGCACACTATACATGTTGCGATTCGGATTCGGACCAGTGGATCTTGAGTCCTTCAGGGACTCGCATATAAATTTCCGAATCCAGTGACCCATACAAGTATGCGGTCACGACATCCATCAACCGCATTTTGAGATTCAGATTAGCTGCCATAGATATCAAATATCGGAACGTGATCCCACTCATGACGGGAGAGTATGTTTCATCATAATCGATGCCGGGTCTCTGCGTGAACCCTTGTGCCACCAGCCTCGCTTTATATCTTACCACCTCATTATTTTCGTTCCTCTTCCGAGGAACACCCATTTGCATCCCACAGGGATGACCTTTGGGGGTGTTGGGACTGCAGGCCCAAACACTCTTCTTTTATAAAGCGAGCGCAACTCGCCTCGATTGCTGCTTTCCATTTATCCCAATCTGAGCGCCTTCGGCACTCCGCCATGGACTTTGGTTCTGGATCCGGATCCATTGAGCAAGCAATCTTTGAGGCAAAGTTCACATTCATAATGGTGGTCTTTCTCGTTGAATAACTCTCCCGTGTGCACATAATTAGTGGAGATCTCATCCATATCCTCTAGCTCGTCGTGATTTCCCGTAACGACGGAGCTAGGGTGTTCCGATTTCCCAGTGCGCTTAAGTGCGCGCGATGCACTCGGGACTTCCATCTTCAGGATGGGGTCCTTCAAGGACCATCCCAACTTCAGGTTGGGTCGCCTCTTCAGAGCTCCGTCTTCGGGACGGTGTCCTTCAGGGACATTCTCAACTTCGAGGTTGAGCTTCTTCAACCGAATCTCGGAGTGGGACAAGTGGCTCGCGGTCGTGCCTCCGCGGACGTCTCCGTGGGGCTTTATCCCGAGCACCCGGAGGTCTCCCCTCTTCCTAGGATGGGGGTGACACCGAGTCGCAGCCTTCGTGGCTATCCGCACTCTCTCCGGCGCATTTATCGCGGTATATACGACCTTGTCACTCCCTTGTGATCGGTGAAGGCATCTCGGCAGCTTATTTGCAAGGTTTTGCAAATTTATAATCCGCCGAACTTCCAGCTCAGCCTCGCTAGTGCGTGGGTCTAAGGACCGTATCCCGGCTTGCATTCCATTCAATTTTCCGGCATTCTTCAGATGCCGGTCTCCCCTAATGCTCGAGAAATTGTCCTCATCAAATATGCAATCAGCGTACCGAGCCGTATGAAGATCCCCAGTCATAGGCTCTAGGAATTTGATTATGGACGAAGTCTCATAACCAACATATATCCCCAACTTCCGGTGGGGTCCCATAGAAGTACGCCGAGGAGGTGGTATCGGCACATATACTCGCACAGACCGAATTTTCGTAAATGGGAAATACTTGGCACTTTCCCACGCACTAGCTGCAAGGAGGATGTCTCATTATATGCAGTTGGCTCGAGTTGGATCGGTGCTGCTGCATGCAAGCATCGCATGGCCCCAACAACCGGTTGGGAGCCGACAATTCTACAATAGTGGACGAGCAATCCACTTTATCCTTTTGATCAAGGATTCAGCTAGGCCATTTTGAGTGTGGACATGTGGTACTCGAATGCTCTACCTTAATGCCCATAGCCATGCAATAATCATCAAAGGCCTTCGACTCGAACTCACCAAGCATTGTCCATACGAATGGATCGTATGTGGTTATCGTGGAAACTTGCCTTTAATCCGATGATTTGAGCAATGAGCTTAGAAAAGGCATGATTCCTTGTGGACGAAGGTCCACATGACTCCATCCGGTAGAAGCATCAATCGGTACCATGAAAGACTCGAACGGCCCCGAGAGGGGCTGAATAGGTCCACATATGTCCCCCTGTATCCTTTGCAGGAAAACAGGTGACTCATCCCTAATCTTCGGGAGGGATGGCCTAGTGATCAACTTCTCCTTTGCACAAGCCGTGCAAACGAATTCTTCAGATTCGGGAAGTTCTTTGGCTCAATTTCATGGCCAGCAGAATTGTTGATGATTCTTCTCATCATCCCCAACCCAGGGTGACCCAGCCTTTCATGCCACGACTTGAAGGCATCCGGGTCACGAAATACTGTCTTCATCGCAACATATTCCTCGGCGGGTTTAATGTACGTATGGTACAAACCCGATGGCGATGAAGGGAGCTTTTCAACCACATGCTTTTGATATCCATCAAATTTTGTGATGAGCAGGTATTCAATACCATGCTCAGTCTCGGTTTCCAGTGGAAACCGTTTGCCCGGATATCTTTAAAGCTCACAAGGGTACGCTTGGATTCCGGATAGAGGATAGCATTCCTCACGAGTATCCGCGTACCCATAGGGAAAACTAGTGTGGTACTTCCGGTGCCAACAATATGAGCATTGCTTTCGGCAATGGTCATAATATTTCCGGACTTCTTGGTTAAAGTATGGAAATATCTAGTTTCCCTTAGTATGGTATTGGTGGTTGCGCTGTCTACGAGACAACACTCCTCATCCGCCATGGGACCCAGCCGAACTCGTATCAAATATCCTGGACATGATAAATAGAGATGCAGGAAATATAAACACATAAAATGATAACGATTCGGGAAGACTGTTTGTAAAGACTTCGGCTTTACAACAGCTGCTCTTCAGAGCATACTCATGACCCAAGGTCTGCTTCGGGAGCACTATTTACAACTACGGTTCTTCAGGAACCGTGTGCTTTCGAGAGCACGCCCCATAACCGTGGTTCTTCGAGAACCACGAGCTCTTCAGGAGCTTTTATTACAGATATTCGGATCATGAATCGGCGGTATGCGGAACACCGCACTTGACATGGAGGAGACTACTCGAGGTCCCCGAATATGTCAAAGTCATCGTCAAGAAGGTCGTCCTCGCCGTCGTCCTTTCGGACGTCTTCACCACTCGCAATGACCATGTCATTGGTGTGAGCTTCGTGCTCGGTGGTGAAGTGGGACTCGAGCCCGTCCTCGTTCTTACTTCCGAAGAACGACGACGAGCGTCAATCAGTGTCCGGGGACGCGACGATTACGAGACCAATGTCCCGAACGTCCGCATCGGTAACATGCATTCTTGCTTCCCCGGATGATTCACCCGTGACCTTCTTGTCACCTTTACCTCGGGGCTTACCCTTTCCTCTCGCCCTTGAACATACCACCCTTCCTACCCTTCCACTTCTTACGGCCATGTTTCGGGCCATCGAACTCCCGACAACATTGGCGTGTGCTTCGAGCACACCCATCGACCCGATGGGTCGGGCGAGTGGTTCCGCATGAGAACCTCATTCTCGCTGTTCCGCAACTAACGGGTCCGAGCGAGCCGTGAATATCTCGTATATTTCGACACCTGTATTGCTCGTTGCGAACCAGGTTGCCCGGTGGAAGGTGTTCGTGGTTTTCTCGATCATCTCGGCGTCCGTGATCTGCTAGCCACAAAGACGCAACATCGAGACGATTCGATGAATGGCAGAGTTATACGCCGCCACGGACTTATAGTCTTGGAAGCGTAGGGTAATCCAGATCATTCCGAGCTCGTGGGAGTGCAATGGCTCGTTGTTGGTCAAAGCGATCCTTCGAGGATTCCCACGTAACTCGCGGATCCTCCTCGGTCATATATTCCATTTTAAGGTCCAGGTGTATGTGATGACGCAGAAAATGCAAAGCCTTTGCATCTGTCAGCGTCATCGACCACGACCTTTTCCTTGCCGACTTCGGGCTTAGCAATGGTATGACCGAGGCGCATGGATCTCGGGTTAATGACAATATCTTGGGCCCGGGTGAGGTAGTTGCTGCCATCCAAGGCAAGCTGGGTGAATTCCCTCTTTGCAATGTCCGACATGCTCGCAATATCATGCAATTTACTTCGGGTAAATTATACATGTCAATATTGCAAATATGCGGGTCATGAATATTCCCGAAAAAATTCCCTGCATGTCGGTGAGCATAAAATAATATTGCATAAATTAACCTCAAATAAACCGAAAGGTTAGTCATGGAAATCGCGCGATTAAACGCTTCGGGGTTTAATCCGCAAATTTCTATAGTCTAGGAAAATTAATTTCATGATTTAACCAAACTTCGGGGTTAAATCGCAAACTTAAATAGATACTGGAATTAGGCCCGACCCATCCCCTTTTTTTTTTTCTTTCGCGCTGATGAGCCGACTTAAAAATTTGCTTTTAGGCCGGTTTGGCCTATTTGCCAAGGGCCCATCGAGCGAGGGCCTCCCGGGCCTTAACCGCCTATTTGCCCAGCCGCCCATCGTGTAATGGCCTTCGGGGCCAAGTCCGCCCGGCCCCGGTGGAGCCGCGAGGGGACGAGTCCCCACTCCCTTCTCTCTTATCCGCCGGAAGGTGGCGCCGCCCCGTTTTTTCTCACCCGAAGGTTCTCGTGCGCTGGATCCGCCCGATCCGCGGGCCTCGGCGGCGGCGGGTACCGCGTCCGGGTGGCCGAGCGGCGCCGGCTCGCGGCCGGGTAGTCGAGCGCGGCGCGTGGCCGGCAGCGGCCCGTGGTCCGACGGCGCACGGGCCCGCGACGCATGGTGGGTCTGCGGTGGCCGCGGCCCGGGCGGAGGCTCGAGGAGGCGCTAGCCCGAGCGGCGCCGGCTTATGGGGGCGTTCGGGCTCGCGGCCAAGGCGGGAGTGTGAGTGGAGGCCCGCGTCCCGGCGGGGCGGCGCTCGGGAGGCGCGAGTTGCGTCGGCCGGGGCGGGAGCCCGCGGCGCGGAGGGCGTTGGGCGCACGGCCATGGTGGCTCGGGCCGAAGCCCGGATCCGGTCGGGCAGGCGGCCGGCGGGGCGGAGCCCTAGTCGACGCGCGGCGCGAGCGCAGGGCATGAGTCCGCGGCCGCGCGCGGCCCTCGCGGCGCGGATGGCGGCGTAGGGAGCCGAGCGCACGGCTATGGCGGCATGCGGGTCAAGGGAGGCCGCGGCACGGCTCGCGGCGTTCGGGCCCAGGTCGGGCTCCGCGGCGACGGCACGCGGCACTTCCGGGCCCCGGCCTAGAGGAGGCAGCGGCTCTTCGGGGCCGCGCATGCTCCGGAGGTGACCGTCATGCGGCAGCACGGTTGCAGCTCTTCAGGGCCGCGTCCCCTACCGATTCTCGCTCCGAGCTATTGCCCGGAGACTCGCCTCGTAGCCTGCACGGGGCGTCGGACGGCCACACCACCTGCAGTGACGGGCGGCGGAGTAACGGGGACAAGACGACAGCGCAAGCGTGGGTGGTGGTGCCCACAGCAATGGCTGGAACTCCCGCGACGACCACAAGCTCCCACAGCTTCCATGGTGCAATGGTGGTTCGTCAACGGCGACAACACCTTCGGTGTGTCATTCCCTCGGTGCTTCGGGGCTGTGGGTGCTGCGAGCTCAAAAGCATCGCGGTGACCTTCTTCCGGAGGTCACGGCCATGGCGCTCGGGGCCATAGGCTCCAGCAGTGCTTGGTCTTCGAGACCAGCACACGGTAAGCATTTGTAATGCTTGGTGCTAACTTCTGGTAGCACTTGTACATGTGCTTAGAAATGTAAGGCAAGATAAACAGCAGTGCTAGCTTCAGGTAGCACTAGATATGTAGATAAGTAGAACAATAAGATTAAAATTCGTTCTGCTTGTCCTTGTCAACAGCAAGCTATGTCCATGTGATTTTTATTTTATATGCTTACCAGTCGATAGCTGAGCATCAGTAGGTAGTAATAACCAAAACCGATTCTTACCTTGCAGCTCGGTAGAGACTCGTGCTGATAACGTGTTGTGAAACAACCGAATCAGCTAGGTGATTACTCTACTAATGCACGCACAAATGAATAGATGAACACAGGATATGGAGTAGAACAGGAGCTTTGTTTATTTCTTTTGGAGAAAGGATTACAACCGAGAGCTCTCTTGCTCTTCCCGTCACCATCGGTGACTTCTATTTATAGCAGGAGCCAAGGGGGCAGCACCAACGGATGAGGATGCCCCCTCCTCAACTCTCAACTACCCCAATTAATTCGTCCACAAAATTACCACAATTATTTCTGGAAATAACCTCGCTTGTTACCGTGGTTTCATAACAAGCACCACATCGGCGGAGGACAACATGTACCTGGTGGCGAGGCAAATAAAACCATGGGCAATCCAACCTGGTAACTCATACCTTTCTCGGTCTCATGGCTAAGATCAAGTATAGTATCTGTTCTTATCAGTTTAATATCTGATATGTTGTAGGCTACGGCTTACAATTGATATTTAGTTTATTTTTTGTGGGAAGGAGAACCTGATACAGTAGCTAGCTACTGGGTTCCCTAGTGTCGCCCCAGGCATTGCATTATCGCTTGGGCTGGTGCAACCCAAACAAAACAAAATTCAAATTTGGAGCGTCTCTTTGTAAATATAGGTTCTGTGTTATTCTTTTTAAGAAAGCTCGATGGACAAGTTGGGCCATCGAATTAGTAACCTTTAGTAGTATATCTTCGTTGACCCCATCACAACCCATTTTGAAATCTTACAATGCCCGGTGAATTATGACCTCTAATAAATCTTACAATGTCCGCGTGTGATGAACCAGAGGGCGTCGAGAAGCTGTCTTCGCCGGAAGTGCATTTGTGTTGACGTACAAGCTGTTGGCCATGGCTATCTGCGTACCTTCTATAAGTGTAGCATGTACAAGTCAGTATCATGTTGGAAAGCAACTATAAGACCAATTAATCCTTCAACCCTATTGGGGAGGGTGATGTAGAATTCTAACCGATTATGACATTGAGAGTGTTTTGTGGTAAGTCGCTGCCAAATTGCTCCGACTTATCTCCTTATCTCTTACCACAAAAAAGGGCTTCATCTTGTTTCCATTATTAACATTGAGAGTCTTTTGTGGTAAGTCGCTGCCAAATTGCCAGTAAACAAAGGGGTTCTATAGAGTTTTCCATGTTACTCTCTGCTTTTCCGACAAGAAAATCAAAACAGATGGAGCATAGGTAAAACCCCGTATCCTAAGTTATGTCGAGTGAGTACACTACAGCTTGACGTTTGGTCTGATCGTTGAGAGTATGATAACAAAATCGAACAGGTTGTTTTGCTCCTGCCTAAGTGAAGCTTCGCGTGGATTATGCTATCCTTTGTAAGCTGGCACTGTAGTACTTTTCCGCCCAGCACCTCAACGCTGTCCGTCTCAGCCTGTGAACGATGGCAATTCAAGAATTAACCGAGCAGAGCCGTAGGGTGTGTTCGTTTTTTGGGTCTAAACTTTATAGCTGTTACATCAAAAAGAATCTTACTATTTATGAGTAGTAAATAAAGTTTAATTATAAAATAAATTACAGGGTCATAGACTAATTTATGAGACGAATCTAATGAGATTAATTAGGTCGTGATTAGAAGATGGTTACTGTAGCATCACTTTAGCAAAATATAGATTAATTAAGCTCATTAGATTCATCTCGAAAATTAGCATCAATCTGTCGAAAGGGTTTTGTCATTAAATTGATTGAAATATTCGTAAATAGTAAGATTCTCTTTGATGTGACAGTGTTAAATTTTAGAGGGAAGGAAACGAACACACCCAAAATGCGAAATAACGTGTCAACTGATTCATTGCGATGCTGAAATTCTGTCGAGATCACTTTATTCTACTTCTAGATAGGAACGGAACCAACCAATACACTTTGAGCCAGTTGATACCGGCATTACTGAATTCAAGAACTTGCTATGGCTGCGGCGCACTCGCTAGGAGCTTGACGAGACTGAGCACGCCGAGAGCGGCGCGCATGTTGTTAACGCAGGCGAGCATGCGCAGCTTCTGGCCTGACGATCGGATTTCCCATGACTTTGTGAGGGTCTTTGACACGTGGCACTGCCCGACGTTGCGCAAGTTGATGCGCGTCAAGTGCGCGATGAAGCCTCGATTTCTCTGCCCTGCTCCGTATTCCTCCAGCGCGGCCGAATGCTTCAGTCCCGTTCGTTTTTTACCCTCTAAAATTTAGCTGTCACGTCAAAGAGAATCTTACTATTTATGAATATTTTGATCAATTTAATGACAGAACCCTATTGACAGATTGATGCTAATTTTCAAGATGAATCTAATGAGCTTAATTAATTTATGTTTTGCTAAAGTGATGCTACAGTAACCGTCTTCTAATCATGACTTAATTAACCTCATTAGATTCGTCTCGTAAATTAGTCTACGGACCTACAATTTATTTTATAATTAAACTTTACTTAAGTACTCATAAATAATAAGATTTTTTTATGTGACAAAACCCAGGAAACGAACACACCCTCTGACTGCGTATTGCGTACGGCGTGTACCTGGGCCGGCCAGCGCCTCCGTTTTCTCTCGTCCCGTGCTGGGACAAAAGTTTGTGAGATTGAGATCATCTTGAATATAGTGTCACTAGTAATTAGGATTGACCTGACCATGTTCTCCTTAGGAATTGGCCACGGCGCCGTCGACCAGCGAGTTGCACGACTCTGCCACCCGGCTCCCAGTAGGTCCTGCACGGCGAGGAGAAGAGGCTCCTCTGCTTCGCGTGTTCCCGGCAAGCCAGGATGTTGTGGTAATGTGCTTTCGTGTCGCACGATAAAGAAGGGGCAGAGAATGATTCGGGGCCGGCGATCCGCAGGAACCATAGACATGAAGCTGGTGCGGCCGGGTTCTTGGCTGAATACGGCACGGGAATATCTCAGCGGTGCCCACTTCCAGCGAAGTTCCTTGGGCATTGCTCAGGTTGCCACCGAAGATGCAGCGGCGACGGTCTGAATATTGTCGTCTCTTTATTTTCTTAGGATCAAAATCAGGTACATCTTCAGTTCAAATAATAATAAGGAATAATATCAGTACGTCTTCAGTTCAAAAGAAGTACATCTGGGCTCTGCCTTGCCGAGAAACTTACCGACCTAGAACGAGCTCCGACTTTCAATGGGCCCAATAGGCTCCGGTTTCTATTCGTTTAAACGTGGTGGATTTGAATTGATTTAGCACCACATCGCCGGATAACAGGATATTCCCGGGTGGCCAGGAAAATAAAACTAGGGCTAACCCAACCTGATGAATCATACCTTTCTCGGCCTCCTGGCTAAGATCAAGTGTAGTATCTGTTCTTATCAGTTTAATATCTGAAATATCTGATATATTGTAGGCTACGCATTGCAGTGAAGCTTGGGCTGGCACATCCCCAACAAAGCTAAATTGAAAAATTTTAATCGAGGTTTTGATCGCCATGCGTCAGCCATGGCGTGAGCTCCACGAAGTCACCCGTGCGTGAGGTAAGGTTTTCATCCGGAGAGCAATACAAATCAGTATACCTTTCCTTCTCCATCCGATACCCACGTCTCAAAAGAGAGTCAAAATCGGATAAAAACCTTGGCTTGTCCTCGGCGGTAACCGCCGCGCGACTCCGTCGATCCCAGAATTCTGCCTCATGTTCGTCTGCTAACTACTCACCGGCAGTCGCCGCCGCCGCGAACGGGCCCGTATCTATGGTCCGACAGACCTCGGTGATGAATTCCGGCCACGCACTCTGAAAGAAGCCGAGATCCGCCCCGTTCTCGACAAGATCGAGAAGCTCTTGCGCCAGGTCATCACGTGCGACGACCAGCTTCTCGGCTGCTTCTTCTCCTTCGGCCTCCTGGACCCCTTCACCAACATCCACGTCAACAACGTGCTCTTCCCCTGCCCGAACGAAAGCCCGCCAGTCGAGAACGCGATCCACCGCTCCCTCGACGGCCTCGTCGCCTTCCTCACTTACCTCTTCCCGTACCTTCCCCGGGCGGACGCCGTGGCGTACCTCGACGCTGCCAACGCCGACCCGCTCGTCGCCGCCCACCTCGTCATCGCCAGGCGCGGAATGCGGCAGTTCGATTTCACCTCGGCGGCCACCGCGGCAGCAGTCCGGACCGCCCTCAAATGCGCGGCCATTGCCGCCGGGCATCCTCGGCCAGATGACATCGTGGTAGGGTGGACCGTGCTTTCACCCGGACTGGCAAGTCTGCTGGGACCAGGCAAACGGCCTGGTTTCTGCCGTGTAATAATCTTAAAAACCATGGCCGCGCTGAGGAATTCCGACACGTGGCTAGGCTACCTGTTTCATAAACAGGACGCGGCAGAGGCGCTGAAAAACGGAGATCTTCAACTCAAGGATGCCTGGGAACTCGCTAAGACGCGGGTCGTCGTCGTCAATCCGGCCAAGGATCTGCGCCTACCTTTTGCACGGATAGCCATGAAGCGCATCCTCCTTGCACGAATCCATGGATTCTACCTCCAGGCGCTGGCCATGCTGCCTACGGGGGAGCTGCAGAAGCGTTACCACTGCAGCATGCTCATGGGTGGCCATTGCTATGGCCCCCTCGACCCTGTCTCCAACATCCTCTTCAACACCGTCTGGTACGAGCAAACCTTCCAGGCAAGCACTACACCTGAATTACAGATGATGAGCACCAAGTGCCTGTGGCGCGTTGCGGCCCGGTCACTCTACGGCCTCGTATCCTTCCTCTGCACCCGGTACCGCAGGCTCACACCTGACCAAGCCATGAAGCGCCTGCAGGTGGCCGAAGCCAACTTGCAGCTCGCTGATCCTTACCTTTTCGGCATGCCCGATCTTGCTGGCGATTGTAGACACGGCAAGCTTCGGCAGGGTAGCCTGCTGCAAGTTGGATCTCGCAGCTGTGCTGCAGTTTTCTTGCAACCCTTAGGGAACGACACACCATCCTCTAGCGTCGAAGAAGCGTATGCCGCTGCGGCCATTGCCGCTTTCCACCCTGATCCTTCTGCGCAGAAAGTGTTCCTTGGATCATCGGATGCTGTGTCAAAGCTTAAGAAGGGCTCAGAGACGTTGCATCTTAAGGATAATGGCCGTGTGCTCTCCTCTATGGACCTTGAGACAGCTTCCGAAATAGTCAAGAGTGCCTCTTCACACCAGCAACAGGAGCCGGAGCCTGTGAAGTTAAACAGGTATGAATATTCTGACATGATGGAATACAAGAACAGGTTCTGGGAGCAGCACCAGCGAGTCATCGACATGGCCGGAGCTGCATTGGCCACGTTCAACAAGACGGTGGTTTGTTTCTTCTACTACTGACATTTATTTACTTGTTTGTCATTCTGATAATTCCCCCTCCTTTTTTTAGTTTGTGACAATTTTTTTTATCTTCATGTCTGAAGGAACATCCATTTATCATTCATGTAATCTGTGGGGTCAACGAGTTTGTGTCTGGCCCAGAGTACATCGAAGACAAGAAACCTGGGGGCTACAATCCATGGACGCCTGATATATACCACCACTCCCATATCAATTTTTTGGCACTTCTCAAAGGCCAGCCGTCTGTTTCGCCAGTGCTGTTCTTTGCTGAGTGTAGCAACGAAGGTGGTGATACTTGCTGGTGTGTCCCTCTGAGACCACAAGATGCAGAAGCTGGTATATGCTCCAGTCTGACCTTTCCACACGTTAATATTTTTCATTAACCTTTTACATAGTTGTATCAATTTTGCATGCTCCTTCTGCACTATGAATTTTTTATTATTTTAGAAAACCAGGAATGCCAGTTGTCGTTTCTTAACTGGGCAACTATGTAGGTGAAGCCCATGTCACTCAAAAAAAAAATCTATACGATCGAGTGTGTACACTACTCTCAGACTTACATCACATCAACTAGCCACTGGAGTAACCAGAGCTGGGGATGGATGGATATACATCCAAATAGGAGATATGACACATATCAGTGATCCAGTATGCATTTTTGTACAGGGTGATTGATTATTGTTTTCATACTTTGTGTGTGGCAGAACAAATTCGGTGCATTTATTGTGAGTGTGAAGGCCACTCGATTCTACATCCACCCACGGAGCATTTTCATGGCCGTGACGTGGAGTTTCAGAAGGTGTCGCGAGGTGAACCACTATACGATGAATCTTATGAAGAAAACTACACCAATGACTTCCTCATTTGGGGCAATACTGAAGTTGTAGATCAGTTACAAGACGATTCTATCTACTACAACTACTATGTTGATGATAATGATGACAGTGATGGTGAGGCCTGGATCGATCATTTGGATGTTTGTTGACTAGTATGCATTAGCTTAGACCAGTCTCAGTGCTTCCTTTTCATTTCAAGTTTCAAACAGTGCCACATCAGATTTATAGTCTTGATCTGTGAAATGAAAGTGTCACAATTTTATTGGTACACTAGAACATTAAATTATTGATAGGTGGCACTTAGTTGTTGGTTGGAAGTGTTGAGGATGAAAGAAAATGCTCTCAATCTAATTTCGTTTGACTTTCATCATGTCGAAACTGTGCCCACATCGTTTCATGTGGATGAAAGACATATCCCCTCTTTCATCATTTTTCTCTGATGTGTCATGTAATTAATTATAAAATGAAAGGCCTATTGAGAATGGTCTTTTATGCTAATGCTAGGTTTTAAGAAGAATAGAATATACTCTAGTTGTGTGTAATAGGAGCGTTATTTTGATTTGCTTTGCTTTGCCATGTATTCCCTCTATCTCAAAATGTAATGATTTTTAAGGTATTCAATTTTTTTCTCTTGTAACCACATTAGTCATGAATAATGCTGTCCTGTTTTGAAAGCTTTACAAGCTCGAAACCAGAGACACATGTCTCTAGTCTCTATAACTTGTTCTTGATTGAATAAAGTTACAACTGTTTTTTTTTAAAAAAAGGCTGAACCGGACGGAACATTACTAGCAGTCATTGATGTTCTTTTTTCTTTAAATTTAGGACAACTAGGCTGAGTTTCTATCAGTCATAGTCTATTCTGCGCATGAAGCTAATACTTCAACAGGCAAAGCAACAACATCATCTTCGAAAAATGATGTGCGTACGATTCCAGTGCCTCAAAAGTCAAGTCGACTCATCGTGTTTCCATTACCAAATTGCCTTGGCTTGTAGCCTGGACATTGACTGGCAGGCCAATGCTTCAACCCGTCCAGCACGTCAGTGCTGTAGTCCATGTCAATATTCACCTATTGGTGATTCTAATTGGTTACCTCGTTGTTTCTGCACTTGTAAATAAGTTGATCAATGGTCAGCAACTATCAACAATGACACGAGCATGACATTTCAATGATGCACATTTACCACTGCTATAGTTCTGTCTTCTGGTGATTATGAACCGCGGACTATGAACAGGCACCTCAAGGGGCTCATCTGTGAAGGACAGTTACCTAAGTTGACAGGTAGGGTGACACCTTATCTTGGCATGTCATATTTGCATAACTCGTTCAGTGTCGTGTCTATATTTTACTGGAAAATGTTTGATGAAAAAAGTGATAATTGGAAATCCAGTCACCAAATAAATCAATGAGTCTATGAACATAATTAGCCTTTATATTATCAGCAGTCCTCTCACTATTCATCCTTGTGTCACTGTTTCACACTACGAACTCATGAACACAGGTGTTAGTGATCTCATATTTGACATCTGTGATCTGTCAACACTTCTTCCGTCCTTAATTTTTTTATTGAAACAACAATGCTTTCATCTAAAAATGATTGCTATTCCTAATTCCAATATGATATTGCTTCGATAAAAATACCACGTTCTTGCCCGCGCGGCTTGCTCCCGTCTGGGCTCTCACTCGTGGGCTGTTGTTTTTAATGATGCAAGCGGGCCGCTTTACGCTCGCGCGGTCGCGCCACACTGGCCTCGAAACTAATGGCCTGTTACGGAGCCGGGTGCCATTGTCGTGAGCAACCGGTCACAGTTTCCTTTTTCCCTAAAAAACCGGTTACAGTTTCTTGCAACGTCACGCTAGTAACCATTCAATGCTTCATCCACAAAAACCATTTTTAATCTTTTAATTTTAAACATCATGATGTTCTTCTTCTTTTTTGCGAAGAGCTCTAATATTTTTTTAGGTGTAATAGTGTTAAACATCATGATGTTCTTCCTATATCGTGTATTGTGCTTAGGGTCAAGAGGTCCAAAACAAAGACTATTGCACCTGCAACTAGGCTAAGGTACACGCGCGCCTGGGTAAAGAACATTTGGGGAAGATGAAATCAGTGTTGCACCGACAGAGAGGCAGAGGGATAGCTCAAAAACGAAGCCATTTTTTCGTGTATAAGTATAATTGACCGCGGTGACCTGTGCTCAGGACTACGCGACTTTACTTGCGTCGTCTCTTGTTTTTGTCAACGCTAAATTGAGTTCACACACTAATCTAGCAGATAAAGACACATATCATATTTTTTTAGTCTCATTTATTTTAATTCTTTTTATATTTTTAATAAATACGTAGGTCTAACTAGAACATAGTATTACTTATGTACAACTTAAGTTATCGTAGGATTAGATGTTATCATTTGGAAATTTTAAAGAATTCATCAAAGTCGAAATAAAGTTGGATGTTCCTATTAGACCTACACTAATTCTCTTTTTTATATATAAACTGGAGCACAATTCTATTGCACCTTAAGGCCTTACTGGCTAAACATACCTTAAACTCGTCAGAAAAGCCTGTCAGTCCAAAGCGGGCTCCGAAACGTACAGCAACGCAAATTCTAATGTTAACTCATCATAAGTCAGCCCATTTATTTCTTTGCAATTTTGATTGATAATCGTATTCGTATACGTATAGTCCGTTTGTTCGCAATAGTTAACGCCAATAATTAACGCTTGCTGACCGCGACTTGCTAGAGTTATTAGAGCATCTCCAAGCAATCCCCTAAACAGACATCCAATCCTAAATTTTAAGAGTTTGGTAAAAAAACCAACTCCAACAGACTCCCACATGGGCTCCTAAATTAGCTGCCTCCTAAATCACTCCTCCAACCCCTAGAAATGGGAGGGCCCTTCCTCTTCCTAAATTACAGCTGGCTGTGGGGCTCACAATTTTTTTTCTCTTCCTCTCTTCTCTCTTTCTTCTTTCTCCTCCCCTCTCTCTCCACCGAACGTGCCGCCAGCTCGCCTCCCTCCTCGGTGGCCGCGCCCTCGCTCTGCTGCCGCGCCGCCGCCTCCTCCCGCCGGTGCGCCGCCGCCTCCGCGTGCCGGCCCGCGGGCCGCCGCCTTCTCCCTCACGTCCGGTCGGTGCGCCGCCGCTTTCTCCCTCGCGTCCGGCCGGCGCGCCACCGCCTCCGCGCGGCGGCCGGCGCGCCCCAACCTCCTCTCGGCCTCTCTCTCTCTCTCGCGACCGCATTAGCCATGGCCCGCACGGCTCCCGGCGCACGCCGCTTGTCGCTCTTCGCCGCCCGGCGCACACCATCGCCGCCCGACGCACGCTAGCGCGCCTCTCGGGCCGGTGCGCCACCACCTCCGCGCGTCACTCCCGGCCGGTGCGCCGCCATCCCCTTCTCCCTCACGTCCGGCCCGGCCAAAATCCGCTCGAGCATCGAGGCCGCCCGACCAAGATCCAAACCGGTAAGGATCCGCTCGTCGACGGCCCGAGCCTCCACTGCCGGCGCCAAGGCGTCGCGGCGGCTCCGCCACCCTCACCGCGAAGGGCGGGCCGTAGCCGCCGGCGGAGCGCCTCGACCGGCGGCTCAAGGGGTGCAAACGCGGGCGGGGCAGCCTAGCGTGGTGTCGGGCGACCTCGTCCTGCGAGTGGCGGCGACGGTGGTGGCGGATTGAGCGCGAGTGGCGTCGCCATGGCGTGGTGGTGGCAGCTGGGGCTCGAGCGAGTTGAGCGACGGCGGATCTCTTCACGGTTTGATAGGTGGGTCCTACCAATGCAGGGGCCTAATTTGCGAGTCGTTGCTGGAGTCGGAAGTTCTTTGAGGCTCCGGAATATTTTACGGTGGCCCCGAAATCCAAAAACCGGGGGTTGATTTAGGTGTGACCGCTGGAGTTGCTCTTATGCTTCTGCTAAACAAAATGTTGGGCGGCGCTGAATGCGGGGTCTCCATTTCCGTTTCAGAAAATAGAGCAGTAGTATCTCGGACCCGCAACGTGCAGCCGATGATTGATGCACGGAAAAGTAGGGGTAGGTGGGTAGGTCCTGGTGCCAATTGGATCCTTACCCGCGGGCCCCACGCACTCCGCCCCTGCGAGACGACCGTCTCGGCCAGCCATCCACCGCACCATCTCTTTCCGGCACCAACCCCTCCCCGTAGGAGGAGAACGACGAGGCGGACCACGCGCGCCAAAGTCATTTGACTCGAGTGTGCAACGCAAACGCAACCGCTGCCAGCCTCGAGCGATCGACGCCACCCACCAACTTCCCTCCCCCCATGTCGCGGCCACCACCGCCAGCCCACCCCACCTCACCCCCACCAACCCACACCGACCGCGCCCTCCCACTGACACGCCGGGCCCGCACCCTTCCTCCATTGGCGACGCAGCGCGCACGACGACCGCGTCAGCTTCTCCTCGCCTTCGTCCTTCGCAGTGGTGAGTGACGCCCAGCGCAAACGCGTCCCGCGCCGTCGCCTACCTGGCACACCTCGCCGAACGCGAGCGGGCCCACTTGCCTCGCGCCCGACCGGCCCACTGCGCTATATAACCCGGCAGCCGAGCGCGGTCAATACCAATAGGCCAACCGTGCTCTGCTCTGCTATACCATTTCCATTTGCAATAACCAGATCCCCCGCGACAGCAGTAACAGCGTGTCGGCAATGGCGTCCACGGCAGCGGAGGCGGCGGCGCAGCCCGCGGCGGAGCAGCAGCAGGCCAACGGCAGCGGCGAGCAGAAGACGCGCCACTCCGAGGTCGGCCACAAGAGCCTGCTCAAGAGCGACGACCTCTACCAGGTGCGCGCACTGCCCATTTCTGTCCACCCGTTTTTTGGTCTCTAGATCTTCGTCCTTTTTTCCGATTTGGTCTGAACCGGATTGGGGAATTTCGTTGGCGCGCGCAGTACATCCTGGAGACGAGCGTGTACCCGCGCGAGCCGGAGAGCATGAAGGAGCTCCGTGAGGTCACCGCCAAGCACCCATGGTACGTGTTCCCGCCGCTGCCGGTTCGATTCCGTTGGGCGTCTTCGTCTTCCCGATGCGAGAATCTGGTCTGAGAGACTGTGTGGTGTGGCGCTGCAGGAACCTGATGACGACGTCGGCGGACGAGGGCCAGTTCCTCAACATGCTGCTCAAGCTCATCGGCGCCAAGAAGACCATGGAGATCGGCGTCTACACCGGCTACTCCCTCCTCGCCACCGCGCTCGCCATCCCCGAGGACGGCACGGTAGGTCGCTCAATCGCCAGCCTGTTCCACCACCATCCAGAGATTATCCCACTCCCCAGATCTGGGAACTGATGATTTTGTCCCTTGGCGAACCTGCAGATCTTGGCCATGGACATCAACCGCGAGAACTACGAGCTCGGCCTGCCCTGCATCGAGAAGGCCGGCGTCGCCCACAAGATCGACTTCCGCGAGGGCCCGGCGCTCCCCTCCTTGACCAGCTCCTCGAAGACGTAAGCACTAGTACTAGTCGAAATGCAGACCGATTCTCACGATCTGGAACAAAAATAACCAATAACAATGGCGGCTGTAACCTGACTGACTGGTTCTCAATCTGAATCGTTCTGCTCGCAGGAGGCCAACCACGGCTCGTTCGACTTCGTCTTCGTGGACGCCGACAAGGACAACTACCTCAACTACCACGAGCGCCTCATGAAGCTGGTGAAGATGGGCGGCCTCGTCGGCTACGACAACACGCTCTGGAACGGCTCCGTCGTGCTCCCCGCCGACGCGCCCATGCGCAAGTACATCCGCTACTACCGCGACTTCGTGCTCGAGCTCAACAAGGCGCTCGCCGCCGACGAACGCGTCGAGATCTGCCAGCTCCCCGTCGGCGACGGCATCACCCTCTGCCGCCGCGTCAAGTGAACCATCCCCCGGAACTCCTCCGTACACCGAACCATAGACGCCAAGAATTAATTAATTAATTACTCCCCAGTTTTCTGCTCTCTCTTTTTTCCTTCCTTCTCCTGTAATATCGTATCTTCTTGGACATTGTCACCATTTCATGCGTAAATGTTGAGGCAATAATATATTATTAAATTTACCATATCTACATGATGATCCCATTTTCCCCATGTTTGGCAGCTTGTGTTGCTTCGTGCCATTTTGTTCACGCTCGTTATATTGAGAAACCACCAGATTTGGCTTTTTTGCCTTCATTTGGAGTTCGTTCTGCTTTGCTCCGTTTTGCCCATATTTGCATCGTCTGACAGAGATGCTATTCAGTTCCGCGCTTGTTCTTATTGACGGCGACGCAGATATTTGCTGGCATTTGTGTTGGAAGTGGTATTTGCTGAACAAACAACTAGTTGAATGTTAGTTGAATGTCCATGTGCCATGTTTCATCGTACCAACAGATCAGTACTTGTATTGTATTTTATAAGCTCCTGCAGTTGAGGCCATGTTCTTTTCAACAAATACTATAGCCATGTCCTGCTCAATTGTTCCAAAAAATATATTATAGCCATGTTTGATGTACTACGTTAAATTTCTGCTTCCCCGTAACAGGACACCCAGGGAACTTCCGAACTCACCAAACTAGCTCTAAACTAGTAGTAAATTGTAAACATTCTTTTGTCAATTTGGCACAAAATAAACTACCTAGAAGAATCCGATCAAAAGCAAATTAGCCAGATAGCCACTGACCGGTTAGTTGGCCTAATCTATTGATGCATTGATCATCGTATGGCGTGCAAGGAAATCAACCCATCAGATACTTCAGAGTTGGTTCCAGGACAGTTAGGCTGAACTGATTTCGAGAGTTGGGCTCGTGTCCTTGTCCAACAAGTTGGTGAATGGTTGGTGAGAAGTTCTTGTCCATAAGGTTATCTCGATGGAAACAAGGTGTCCATTTGAAACTCTTGCAAATCCATCCGTAGAAAGTACTGGGATTTGCACTGTCATCCCTTTTCCGGAAATCACTTGCAAACCCAAAACTAAGCACTGTGATTCCTTTTCTAGTGTTCCCTACCTACTACTACTCACTCAAGTTTATGCCCGTCGTTTTTTTATACCAATTATGCCCATCGTTTTCACATTCATGATTTAAATAGTTATTATAGAAAACTGATAAGAAAGGGTAAGAAATGCAAAACTATTCATGATTCAAATAGTTATTATAGAAAACTGATCAGAAAGGGTAAGAAATGCAAGACTATGAACTAAATCCATTCAGTGCTAAGCATGTGTAGTGTAGCTACCAAATTTTCAACAAATCGCCCATCAAAGTGCATGCAGTTGTTAAATAATTTTTAAAAAGTTCAGCGACGAGAGGACTTCGAGATAAATTTGTGCAGTATGTTAACCTTACACAGCATACAATCGCTGCTAAACATGTGATATCCACATGATACAATGACAGCAATACACATAGGATATTAGGGCACCAATAGAATAGCAATTGCAAGCATCAGTTCCTTTGATCATGTATCGTCCATGAATTCAAATGAAATGCAACGTTCATGTCCTTCACGAAACCTGCACCCTGGCGTTGAGGATCTGGGGGATGGACCTGATCTGCAGGGCAGGGCTGAGGGAGAGCAGGCCGACGAAGCTCTCCGGCGGCACCCGCATCCCACCGACGTTGATGCACTCCAGCCGCCGGCACTTGTTCACCAGCGCCACCAGCCCGGCCTCGGTCACGTGGCGGCAGCTCCACAGGATGATGCTCTGCACATGGAAGCCACACCCCACCGTGAGCACAGAAACTAACAGCATTTATCTGCGATAGCAGCTTGTGCTTTGTCCGATTCAGATGATCTGAACTTGCGCATGACTAAACTACCACATGTTCCTTGTGAATATCTGATACGTTTCTGGCTAAGCTCATGACAATGATGGCGAGAAGTGTGGACAATATGACGACATATTATCTGAAGAACAGAAAAGCAAATACCACCTGTGAACGTCACTAGATTTGTTGCAGTACTGAAACTGCACAAATACGGTGACCATGTGTAATCCAGGGAGGGTGGAAATAGAACATTATGGCAAGATTAAATCCATTGATTTCCAATGAAGGTTCCTTGAACCCAGAATCAAAACAGTTATTGTTTTGACTACAGTAAACACACCCCGGGCCCAGGCTACATATTTGACTGAACTGATTGAAACCAACTAAACCAATGCATTAGTACACAACTTTACTGTTGTCTCAGACTAAGCTGCAGATTTCAATAACCATGAAACAAGCAGCTCAGGTTTCAGGCTACACTCTGTTCATTAATCTACTGGACACTGAATTCATGGATGTGCCTTCCTTGTTCTTTTCAAAACAAGAATATTATCATATACTGTATGCATCATTAGTTGATGATTTATCGGACATGTAGTTTTTGTTATGAGTGACCAGCAGCTAATCTTGTCCGTCTAGAACCAGAAATGAAATATCCTTATTTTTCCTATGTCCCAATTTGGAACACAGACCTAACTAGTCCAAACTGTACCTCCCTGTTCGAACTGAAGTCTGAAAAGGCCATGGTACAGAAAGAACTGCAGCAGTGTACTCCTACAGTATGTCCCAATTTGGAACACAGACCGAACTAGTCCAAACTGGACCTCCCTGTTCGAAATGAACTGCAGCAGTGTATGGCCTCTAACGGAATCACCGACCACATGGAACAAGAGAAGTCTCAAAAGGATAGCACCACTTATAGCATCAATCTGACGATGGACCGCACGGATCTAAACGAATTGCTATTTTCCGATGGACAAGTTCATTAATCTGTCGCACATTTTGCATTCCTTTTTAACGAACCAATTCCAAACTACCGAAAGAATGTCATTATGGATGCACGTTCGGACAGAGACCTCGTCATACTGTAAACTGCATTGGCTTTAGAGAGTAGAAACGTTGAGACTCGATTTTCATGTGGGGCCTGTCAGGTTTATGGTATGCAGTTTGCAGAAATATGGCATCTGTCACATGCAGAAGTAGTAAAAGTTCAGACATAGGAAGCGGACCTTCAGATTTGTACAGTTATTTGCAACTGAGTACAGAGATTCGTCGGTGATAAATGTCCCACCAATATTCAGGTGCTGCAAAGAATAAGCCCTTGAAACCTGTAGAGAAGTTTGACAAAAGCAAGTCGTTATAATCACACCTCAAGGACATCCTTACTCGGGTAGTACAGTATATCAAATTGTCAACTGTCAACTGATTTTTCTTTTCTCACGGAAAAACTAGTCCATCATGAAAAGAACATTGTTTGCTCAGAAAGTATTCTGAAACATGGATGATTCTGAATAACTTATACTAGTTCTGCAAGTAACAATCTAATACTCTGGCACATGCCCATAGAAAATAGAAAGACAATCGTATAGACAAACGATAAGAAAGAAAAGCAAGATAGGTCATGTATCTGTAAAGCGACTCAACTATTTTTTATTGATATAAGTCAACATCCAATTAAATATCTATCATATTGTTCTACCCCGTTTCAACGGCCAACAAAACTGAATTACCCGTAAGAAAGAACTGGTCCACTTGGAAATATCACCAAAATGTTTTTTTTTTCATTTGTAAAAAGGACAAACAAGACGTTATGCACAAGAAAATGAGAAGCTTCCGGTCCTCACCAGATGAATGACGCCCTTATCGGTGATTCCAGCCAAGCCCCACAGCGATATGGACGTCAAGTTCTTCACACAATCCGCAGAGGCAATCTTGATCAACCCGTCATCGGTGATGTGGCACCCCCAGCAGCTTCGTGAACTCCAAGAACGGGGAACGGCGTTAGAAAATTTAGCTTTGAACGAGAAACCTGTGCTCGACTATATCGGTCGATCGATCAGAGCATAGAGGCGTAGGCAAAAGAGCTCACATGTCGAGGTCGCGGAGGTTGACGGCAGCGTGGACGAGGCGCGCGGCGGTGTCGTCGCCGGTGCGCTGCCCCGCGAAGCTCAGCCGCCGCCGCGACGCCAGCGAGCGCTCCACCGCCCGGCGCCACCTCCAGCTGACTCCCCCGCCCTGACCGATCAAGAAGCAGAGCAAAAGCAAATACTAATCAATAAGCAAAGCATCAATACGATCAGAATTGATCGGACGGAACGAGCTCGTCTTCGTACATGGACAGGTCGCGGAAGGAGGGCAGCAGGGAGAGGACGTGCGCGAGGAGGTCGGCGGGCAGACGCTCGATTTCCGCCTCCGCCGCGCCGTCGCCATCGTGCTGCTTCTCCTCTATCTCCATCTCTCACACCTGCGTCTGTGGAGGACGAAGCTGAGGGGTGCGTGGAGGGGAGCGGGCGGGTTCCTCTTGTACCGCCGAGCCAAGTCGCCACCGGGACGGGCACGTGAAGCCGACGCGTGCAACGCGACGCTGCGGTGGAATCTGGCCGCGCGGGTGAGCCGATCATGTGGACACCGTCGCGCCATCTCGCGACATTTCAAAAGGCCTTGTGCTCTGACCGCTCGGGATGCTACATCTAACTGTTACGAAAAGCGCCCTGAATCAAATCCATGGCGGAGATGCAGCAGGCAAGCAATCCCACAATAAAGTGCACAGACCTAAAAGTTGATTAAAAGGTTATGTTCTATAGGCCATTCCCAATTAGAGTTTCATGTATGAAACTCTAATGAAACTTTTATTAAGATCATAAAGTTTTATCTTAACATATTTTGATCAATAACAAACAACTACATGTTAATTTAATGCTACAACTTATCTATAAAATTATGAGATGAAACCGTACATTGAGAGTGACTATTTCATTCATCAAACTACATATCTAAATCAAATGTGACACTCTTAGTAAGTATGAGATAAAACTATGCACCGAGACACCTTATAAACATGATGTAACACCCCCATGGCATAAGCTTCGGTGTGTACATAAGCATAAATCTACCAAGCAACAAAAAATTTTCGCATGTGACAAGAAAAACTAATTTTCTGTAAGAGAAAGTGAGGTGAAATGTGGTTTGTAGCGCACAATATTAAGCTAAATGCTATCATAAATGTGCAAAAAAAATTCGCGTGTGGCAAGAAAAACTAATTTTCTGCAAGGAGAACCTGATCTGATTCATGTGCGTATACGAGTGAACCTCGAGAAAGTGAGGTGAAATGTGGTTTGTAGCGCACAATCTTAAGCTAAATGCTCCTCATAAATATGACAAGGGTATGTAGCGTAGAGCATGGTTCAACTTACCAATGATGGAAATGACCGGTTTCAAAAACCATAAAACCGATCCAGTCCGGTTCCATCGAACAGCCGATTTTTTGGAAAAACCGATACAAACCGAAACTGTTTGGTTCCTTTGGGTTTTTTAATTCGGTTTTTGTGCGGCAGAAAAACCGGCTCTCGCAGTTTTGTTAACCTTGGCGTAGAGAAGTGGGGTTCTATTACTGATCGCAGCTGAACTGAGAACAGAGCATGTCCTGAACGCACGATTAACGATGGGATCCGTCAATTGCTTGTTTCAACTCGTGAACGTGGGAAGGCAGCACGTTGTATCGCTTGTCCAGAAAACACTTGCAAATGTTGTGAGGCCATGTCGACATTCTTGCTATACCTCATTAGATTTTAGTTGGGCCCCATGCAAAATTTAGTCATATCTTCTATTGGCTTTGAGAGGAGCATAGGTTTGAAAGGGTGCAAATTTTAGTACAGGGTAGGCCAGCTCCAATGCTAATCGATCAGCAAGCAGATAACTCTTAACCAACTAATCAGTTTTTCTTCACTCAGATGAACTTATATTTTATTTCAAGCACTTGGGACCGAGAATTTTTGGGGGGCTTGAAATTAATATATATAAAGCTGAACTAAGAATAATTAGAACTCTCTTATCTTCTAGAGTTGCACAGGAGCTTCAAGTATTTGCATACAACTGTTGCTTCAAAATCAGACACCCTAATCATACCCCACAAGAAACAGGTTCTAATGGAGTATACGCAACCTATTGATCAGCTCATGTTACACCAGATCAGTGGCCCCCAGCTAATTCTACGGATGGCAGAACCAGCTGCCACGGAGAATCAATAAAACTAATAAAATCATAAAAAAAATATTCAAGATCCATGGGCATAGTTCAGATAAATCGGGGACCTGGAAATGACTGGTCTCTGCTAATGACTGCCAAATCTAGGCTATCCAATGAAAGAATCAGAATCACGCTCTGGTGTTTTGGGCAAGCTTCTTTGCGCGCCCATGGGATGATGGACCATCGTCCTTCCCTCCGGACTCAGGTTTCCGAGCCCAGGCAGGGGCTCTGTCAGGCTCATAGCGGTAATCATAGAACAATTCTTCGCCAGAGCTAATCCTTTCTTTGGCAAATATGCCAACCCTGTGATCGCCTGCTACCATGATAACCTTGGCATAGCAATTTGGATCAGGGGCATGGTTGGCAAACTTCAGCTTGTCACCCATTCTATATGCGTCAAGGACAAACTGCACTCAAGATTAGACCACGTCAAGTACAGAATTAAAAGATTCTTGCAGCCGAGCAAGAAAATGTGCACCTACCTCATTGTTCAGATTGAAAAGGAACGATGAATTCTCACGGTCATATATCTTTCCTCGTTTATCTGCTTCTTTGTGGGAGATAAGCTCCCCAGTGTACTCACCAAGGTATTCATGTTTGCCAACACTATTCTGAAGATTTAGAACATATAAATAGGACAGTACAAATGGAAAGAGGGAGAGATGAAGGGAAAACAATCAAATCAAATGAATAAGTTTACCTTAAGGAAGGCTCCCCAACCAGAAATATCAGATCTTCCAAGTAAGACCTGAGAAGATAGCACAATTAGGACTGGCCCAATGAGAAAATATTTATTGAAACAGAAAGAGGATATTCTATCGTGAATTCTACAACGTAAGATACTCAAAATAGACTACTTATTTTACACTCTCCCAACTATGCATATGAACAAGTAGTTCAACAAAATTCAGTTTTCTTATTGAGTATGAGCATAGCTTTTATTTTGATATTATGATTACCCAGAAGTGGCCGGGAACATACCACATATAAGGCCACTGCTTTTGACGGGTTTATTACACTTAATTACTGTACATCAAATTTTATGTTTTATTAACAAATTAAGTTTTGAGTAAAGCTAATTGACCTTGAACTACAGTGCCTCCTGCAGAAGGACTTAGTGGTTCTTTTGTTGATAAGTGACAGAAAGGACAGACCAATCGGCTATCGTCTTGGTAAAATTATTACAAATTACAAAGATGCCAATTGAAGGGATATATTAATAAACATTTTACCCTTTGTTGTTGTTTAAGAAACAATTTCATGTTCCGGCATTCATAATTATCTCCTCTCTGATTTGGGACTCCCAATGTGCCATCACCACACCTGTAAGATATCAAATGTAAGTGGAAATGAGCACTTAAATGCACTTATGATATGCATTAGTGAAAAAACAGAAGAAAAACTACTAGTTTCAATGAGATTGGATGATTTTGAAGTTTGAACCAGTAAGGCCCTAATGAATGGAGAACAAACGATTTTGGGTATTCCTAGTAAATTTTATCTAAATCGACAACAATGAAATAACAAACGGACTCTTTGTTTTTCAGATTTTCAGATACATACCCAACCCAGCAGTTTCTGCAGACATCAGGATCACATTCCCTGTCAGCAGCAAAGCATGGACATTGGCGACTGCGACATTGACTCTTTGCACAATGACAACCTCGAAAACGATTCTTGCACATTTTGGCACATCTGGAAGGCAGAAGAGAATAAGCTTTCAGACAAGCGAAATGCTGAAATCACTAAATTATAACAGGAATATGCAATTTTGTTGAACTTGTATTGATTTCCATTCCGATCAAAATCAAAATTTCTATAGTTAAGAAACAGCCAGTACAGGTATGCAGTATATTTTCTAAAATAAAAGGGGTGGTAACGAGAGAGCAACTCAATAGCATCAGAAAAGCATTGAACTATATATTTGTTCTAGTGATTTTCAAAGCATAAGAGACTAAATAACACATCTACATCCATCAATTTTTTCGATTAGCAACACCATAAATATGCAGACAGGCAACTATTTTCAATTCAAATGCTGCCTGCAACAAGACTAGCATCCAAGCACGAGTATTAGACAATGGATAAAGAATCTCTCATGCCCAAGGAAGGTGAAACAATGACAGAACGTACTCCCTCCAGTTGGATATTGTTGGCGTAAGGACAAAGACTCCAAGTCCTAACGGCAACATTTCATGAGCGGAGGGAGTAGTCAATAACAAGGCAAAGCCCATAGAACAGATACCAAGAATATATTTTGCATTATGCTTTGCTAATATAAGTTAATACAAAATACTTACCCACAGTATTTCTCACAGCATGTCCCATTGGTGAGGCATGGACACTGCTTTCCACATGCAGATTGACAACCACAAGGATTATATTGTCGACAGGGCTGATCTTTCCTTTCTGTAATCCTTTTCCTTATAAAAAGATAACCTGCAGATTTCCAGGTGTACTTCAAACGTCGGACCTTACCACGCCTTCTGAAAAACCTTGATCTTGCACGTGACTCGTTACCCTGAAATATGAGCATAACACCAGAATAAGTTACCGGTGGGAGATTTATTAGTAAATGAGGGTTGCAGTGAATCCAACCTTTATATATCCTTTAACAAGAGAATCAACACCGCTAAGAGCTCCAGATGCACTACTGTTTTCAATATAATTCATATACTGAAAAACATCTCTGCATGTTTTCATTCCACCAAGAAGGTTCCGAGCAATTAAACAACTGCATGAAAGACAATGATGGTTCAGAGTCAGTGTTTAGATGAAGTAAATAAACCGATTCATTTATCCTTTTACAGTGATGACAGGAAGACCGTCAAGATGTTTATATGGTTCCTGAGTCCCAAGATGAAAAGGACATCAAACTTTCTTAGGTCTTGAAAATGGAATTCCACTAGCATGTACAATAAGTGTTAAATGATGCAACATAAAATTACAAGTTTACAACATAGATATATACCACATTTAATTTAATAGCCAATAAAGATTTCACAGGATTTGAGACAAGACTCAAGGTGGAGGTTGAACTACAGAAGGGAAATGTTCAAAAAACTCATAATACAAAATGATATATTGTAGGATACATCCAACGGCAACGCATCTATATTTGTTTTAGCATGAGTTTCATTACGTAGTAAATAATATTACCTATACTTAAGATAGTATAGTAGCAAATACAATTATTCTTGGACTCATTGGCATCAGAAAGCATAAAGCATACAAAACTGTACAATTAGCATGCACAATCACATGGGTTATTTAAAGTTGAATATTAGGAGAAGACCAACCTGCTCTTTCCAAAAATCTCTAATCCTTTCAACAGAAGTCCCTGCTCAATCGCCTTCCAGGATCTATGATTATGCTCTGGCTTGCATGTACTCTCATCGACGAATTCTTCTTTCCTTGTACTATCCCAACCATCTGTAGCCGACTGTTCATTATTCATTTCCTCCATCGAATCATTCTGAGCTTCAGCTGAGTTGTTCCCAGTTTGAGGTGTACTCTTTTTACTACTTCTTGTGCTTGGAGAATTGTATTGAGAGGATGCAAATGAATCCTTATTACCATTTTTTGTATCAGATCGAAGCTTCATGTCACGTGATAAAAGTGACCCACTAACAGAGTTGGAATCTGATTGTGCCATTTCCCGTTGTCCTTTTTTCACACTCATAAGAATTTTCTCGGCAATTCTTCTATTTGCACTTTTTCTGATTCCACCTTTTGGGCAGATTTTAACTTTTGATGGACTAGGAGAATGCTGCGGAGATCTATTGCTTATCGGATGTACTTCTGAGTCACTGCTTTCTGAGGCAACCCTTGCAGTGGATGAACTTTCACTTTGCTGAGATTTAGTTTTCTTTCCACTGGAGCCATGCTTTTTCCTTTTTGAGCCAGGTTGGTTCGTTGCATTATCGGATGAGTGAGTTGGCACTTCAACATCAATAGGCATGGGACAATCTATCGCTGCTATAGAATCTGGTTTAGATGCCTGAAAATTTATGGATAAAAGATAGATGTAAAGACAAAATTAAACGCTTCTGCACTTTTCATAAGTCGTACACAATAAAATGCATACCAGTTTATAACAATGAGTACCACATGGTACACCATCATCCGTGCCACTCCACGCCGGCTGTTTGTCACTCTGTACAAAATACAAATATATATATATATAAACGTAAAACACACAGCATTGGAAATAACTCTATGAAATTGAAAACTTACAGGAAATACTAAATCTTGAGAACATCCATGTAGCTTGCAATCAAAAACCTGCCATCGCCAGTAAGCAGGATGTTCATCAGCACAAATCATCAAGATGAACAAAATGTTCAACACAGATCTCAGAAAGGAAGATATATGACAGTTTAGCTGAGCATACCAGACATCGTCGACAGAAGAGATTGTCGAAGGAATCCAAAGCTGCGTCCAAATTTTTATCACGGCACAAATCTTCCACTTTGACACTGTGTTCAGGCACTTTCTTACAAGCATCCTCAGCTTTTTCACCATGTAGGCTCTCATACCTTGCCTGAAAAACCGGAACATATATTTATATGTCTGATTAAAAAACGAGAACTGGAAATTTAGTCACCAAATAAACTTGAAGTCAGCATGAGAAAAATGAGCCTATAAGATAAACTAGCCTTTATATCATCAGCAGTCCTCTCAAGATATCGAGCTAGCGTTCCCAGTACAGCATCAGACAAGCCACATTCTTGAATTGTCATCCTAACAAAAAGCAGAGAGTAATACATTAATTGGATAAAAATCAACATAGCATAAACCAAAATCTGTTGCCAACATATCCTGAAGGAGAGTTTTTAAGCTAGAGCAAATCTGCTCAAGAATCGAACTTAACTTCCAATCAAGTATCACTAGCCTTTTTAAGTGACATGCTGGATGCAATCCTGCGAGAAGTGCTAAGAACACACACGGGCACATACCGTACAGTTGAATTTTGGTGCTGCGATAGCTGTAGCATTTTCTTGATTGAAATATAACTTAAATAGCTAAATAAGCAATTGCTGGAGAGCATATGTTGTGTATCAGAGAGCATTTAGTACATTGGTCTGTCTTTTCTTCTTCAACCAGTCAGCTATTTTCACAATTTAATGACCTTTTTTCTATTAAAACAGAAAAGCAAATTATTTTTAATTTTTGACTGAAATTCAATATCATATATATGATATCATGTAGATTAAATTGCAAAAAAAGTGTTAGCTTAATAATGTTAATATGTTGGTTTATTAAGAAATCAAGTTAAACATGAGCATATATCGTTGGAGACATATAATCATGCATATATTCCAAATGATTGGCTGAAGGATTTATCACAGTCCAAAAAAGAGTAGTTGGCCTATATATTATACACTGTAAAATCATCTTTTTTGCTCTGCAGGTTATGCAAAAATTTGACAAGCAAAATCATCTGTATTATTTACGTAATTGCATGTCTTAACATGCTTGTTTTAGAAGGAACTTTTTATCTTACAGAAACACAAGTGAAATAACATCTCTTCATTAGTTCATTACAATAATGTTTCAAAAAATCATGAGATCCGTCAAACACAAAATTAGTGAATTTAAGCATAAGGGGTTTCGTTCCATGCCAAGAGAAACAATGGCTACGGCAACTTTACCGGATAATGTAATCTTCAGAATGTTTGAACTCTTTTTTCACCTCTTCATCCTCGATCGCTTCATCTTCACTATCACTACAAATTAAGGCTTCACCGCAACTTGCATCATAGTAAATTCTCCGCCGACCAAGTACGGATTGATCTTCACTCATTCTTTGGTTCCTGCATGCCCCATAAAACCTTATTTCTCAGAAGATCTTATGAAACCATTATTTTGCAAATTAGAAATAAAATGAATTACGATCCCATGCAATCAGATTTTCATTCATTTATCTGTGGCGCGATAGAATATTTTTGCACTTAAGATCTTCTAGAATCTATGTCAGGAAATGCTTCAATTTAAAGCATGTTGTCAACAATACTATATTGTTTATTACTAATGCTCTCTCCCTTAACTTCACAGCAGCAGCAGAGGCAGAGCAAGCATGTAGCAGTATGATGCCCGTGCAACAGTGCAGCAATGGCAACACAGCATGACAATAGAGGTAATGGCAGTGGTCACAGTGCAATAACACAGCACCCAACACCTCAAGGATGGGTATGTGGCACTCACTGAGCCAATTCTGCCGTTCTGTGCTACAGTTCCACACTCCATTGTAAAGGCATTATGTAGTTCAGGAATAGAGGAGCGACCATGTGGAAACAACACCTTTTCGACATAGGGCCACGAAACTGTCAGTGTATCAAAAATGCAAAATATATTCAGAAGAGGCTTTATAGTGCTTTGACATTCAGGTTAAGTACTCTAAGTTGACATAGAAACATACAGATTATCAAAAGATAGTAACTTCATCCCATGTAAGAAAAACAAGCTGTCATTAAAGCTTGTGCGAGACTAGCCGTAACATGTTGGAACAACTATCATCCCCCTCCCCTTAGAGAATTGAAATGTTCAATTAATAAATAGATAAATATAATTTAGACTGGTGGTAGTAACAGAGTAGAACCATGGCATTCAAGTATAATGGAGTTGCAGAGCGCCATCAACCCATGGATATATTACCATCGTATTTTCCATTACAACAAACTCGTGAAATGAACTAGATGAATAATGTAAATGTTATAAAGTGCTGTGAAAATATATAGATATGCTGTTTTTATTATAGCCAAAAGTACAGTAAGCAAAAATAATATGTCACAACTAGATAAGATATTATCAGTTATGAAAAGTCACAAGAAAATTCCAAGCACAAATAAGAGTGAAAATGGATGCTAGTTAATGGGCTAAAAGATATTTTTTTTGTCAGCACATAGTTGACATATACAGAGTTTCGGGATGTCAAGACAAGCCTGTGAATATACACTGA
Organism: Chloris gayana; assembly: GCA_031894775.1. Taxonomy (NCBI): domain Eukaryota; kingdom Viridiplantae; phylum Streptophyta; class Magnoliopsida; order Poales; family Poaceae; genus Chloris; species Chloris gayana. The sequence goes on along the minus strand of JAUNZO010004429.1, from coordinate 89,071 downwards.
CCTGTCCAAAAATATCCAAGTCGTATAAGGTGGGAGCTTTTCCACTTCTGGTAGTTTAACTGGTCGAATAGCATTTTTCGGACCAAAGCTTCCACCCAATATACCATTCGATGTGGAGAAAGAACTTTCATCTTGAGAATTGCCACCATCTTTGTCAGCATGACAAAAATCAAGACTATGCAAGGTGCATAGTGCATCATCTTGCCTTTTTGTGAGCCAATTTGAAACTAAATCAGAACCATTTGATATGTAACTTTGCCTGGTTTTTGACTGATTATAAGCGCTCTGTGTGTAGGTGCTAAGGTTAATCTTGTTTTCTGCTAATCTATTCTGTAAAAAGTCACAATAAAGAAAAATTAGCAGCAGATGTATCTGGTACTGATATTCAAAATAGGGTGATTATGTAACTTCAAAGCACCTTAATGTAAATAAAACGATCTGCTGTAATTTTCTTCTTCAGTGAGTCAATAACAGATAAAACATATCGGGAGATAACAGTTTCGTCTTCAGCTCTCGCAGCTGTAGTACTGGCAACCTACAAAGAAAGCATGAACAGTAACTTTATCACAACAGGAGGTGTAGAAGCACAGATACTAGCTACATGACCGAATAGCACACAGCTCAAGGCCAAAATCACCAGTACTAGCCCAATAACCAGTTCTTTTGTGCAAATTCGTGGTGTTACATTTGTTGATTAGCACATGATGTCAGTATACAACACAGATCCAGCAACAATTTAGGAATATGATAAGAATTTATAATATTCTTGTCTTCCATATCTCCACAATGGTTGCAACCCCGAAATTCCCTTCTATGCCCGTAATGCAATAAGTCCAGAGTAAAAGCAATACTTCATACTGCAAAAACTATAGAGACAGAAAGTACCATGTAGCCTGCAAAATGACACAGGCAGGATATGATGAAAACATCACAGCAGTAAAAGGAATACAACAGTAGAGACTAGATGCAAGCTAAAATTGCTGTAGCAAGTCATGTTTTGCCCTAAACAGAAGAATATGCAGTCAACACAAGATATGAGTTATCCTTTCAGCATGCAGTCAACGAAACCGCCCAGAGTAAAATCAATGAACCAAGTGGCCTCAGAAAAACTGACAGAAGGCGACCTACCACCGCCGCACACACAACCTCACCAGGAGGGAGTTCACACGCAGCGAGCTCAACAGAACAAACAAAAGCACGAAGCACACGGTACAGCGTCAAAATCTAGCGTCTAGCCAGAAGTCCCGTACAAACAGCTCCAGATCTCTCTGCAAACCTGCAGAAACTCACCGATCGGCGCCGCGACTACCACGGATTTCAACTACATTGCCCCGTCGACCGACGGGAACCCCCAAACACCCGCGCGCAGCGAGGCAATCGAAACTACGGTAGGACGGAGGGGCGGACGGACCTGGGCGGCGCTGGCGGAGGGATTGGACCGGCCCGCGGACGCCGAGGCCGATGCAGACGCGGAAGACGCCGCCGCCGCGTCCATGGTGCGCGAAACCCTAGCGTGCGCGCGCGCTCTCCCGCCCTCCCCCAAGAGTTGGGCTCTTTGTCGATTCGATAAAAAAAATTGCACGAGGATGGATTTGGTGGGGGGAGCGGAAGGGGGAAGGGCGAGGTGAAGCGGAGGAGGGTAAGAAGTGTTTTGAAATGGGCGGCCGTGGGCTGGCCGCTGGCCGGCTGGCTGGCCGTGGTCAACCTCGTGGCGCCAGCGACCGGTACAGGGTGTGCGACGCGGCGCCTGAGTTCGAAACTCGCTGATCAATGGGGACACAAATTATGTAGGACTAGATGTCAGCTGTGCATATGCTGGGAAATCTGTGTTATAGGTACGGCGTGGATTGCCGTGGAGTAGGGTAAACCGTGATTCGTTTTTATGAGACGGGTGTGTTTGGATTTCCTTTTTCACGGAAAAATATGTGATACATGAAATAAAAATGAACACCATTCCTACTAGGATTTAAAGAACAATCTAGCTAGATTGCATCCATTCGTAACCTATTTTTCACTCAACTGAAATCATGTCACGATTTCAATGGAGGTTCAATTCTCGATGGAGTTAGGGTTGAGGATTCTCCGCCGAGCTCCATTACCTTCGGTCTTATAAAGAAACTTCGGGTGGCAGGCAGTCAAGCGGTGGTGACGGGAGAGACGATGGAGACGAATGCAGGAGGAGACGGCGGTTTGGCCAAGTCGAGGCGAGGGAGCTTGACGCGACCGGTTAGCACGGTGATGAGCCATAGAATTTAGCGTGGGCAACGGAGTCACACAAGGGAGCGAGCGCGAGCTGGTCCGTTGTAACGTGTGATAAAGAGAAATGGACGAAGGTTGAAGAAGATGTGATGATCGTAGATCCCTAATCCAACGATCCAGATTGTCGATCGAAAGCTAGTGTAAAATCACCTGAAAAATAGAAACTTCCTAATTAAGTTGACCTCAAGCACTTAGTAGTAATTTAACGGCCAATTAAATTACTAGTGGGTGCTCCCTCAAACAAAATACTACTGAGTACTTAATAGTCTGCCACTGTCATTCTATGACTCAAAAAATAGCAAGGTCTCTAAGAAACACCACGACAATTAAGCAATTAAATTGTATTGAAATATCTGTTGAACTTGCTTGTTGTGCATGTACGGTAGCCTTGCTAATGAAGATTATGTAACAACTGAGTTGCACGTATGGCCTTTTGCAAGTGAGTTCTTCTTCTATTTTCAACTTACAAGAGTCTCGATGTTATCTGTTTTAATATAACATAGTTTGAACCAATTGGACACTACTGAACCTTTGTGTAAAGTTTTGTCGATTGGTTTATCATGACAGAGTCATTGATTTATGCATTAATCTTGATCGTGTTAGAGTGAGATATAGGGAACAAGCGGTGTAAGTGTTCTCATCAAAAAGTTAGAGTTGAATCGTTCTTTGTATAAGCGAGACATTTGGCATACGGTATTAGAAGTTCGTCTCACCAAAAGCATGACACATAATATGAATTGCAAATGTATTATGTTATTCCATGTATTTAGCACAGGTACGGTATTTCATCGTGTATTAGTTTTGTGTCATTGCACATATCCAAATTATTTATCAAACATGTCCAGTTGAATCAAAAATTTTATATATACACACACACACACGTAAGTACACTACATATGGATACACCTTTTGTAACTACATTTGACCATATAGGTGTTTTAGTTTAGCTGTCCATGTTACTGCAGCATGAATCGCATTAGACAAAACGATGCGGCGATAGCCTTCGCTAGTTCCTTGAGTCATGGGTTATATATTGTTGCCGTTGAAGCAGTTATTAAATACTGTTCGGGCATGACGTGTTTTATTCTTAGATATTGGCCGGGTATATATGAGATTAAAATCATTACTTAAATCTTTTCACATAATAAAAATCCTCACTTAAATTATGTGTATTGTTGTGTTTACTCTACAAATCAAAACTTTAATGAAATGTTCGATAAACGTCCTGATGACATGGGCCATCTGGCTTGAGATAAACTGGTTAACACCCAATCGGCTCAACTGGTTGAGTGGAGGTAACTCAACGGTGCAAGCGAGGCTTGATTAAAGGTGTGCTTGGCAATAAGAAACGTGTTCAAATTATGGGGTGAATCGGTCAAAACGATTCCAAACAAGAAGAAAACAAAACGTTTCTACTATGAATCGGCCTGGATTTGGAACAATTCACTAATTTGGCCTACGACTGGTCAAATGGTCAAATCGGTGTTCCACTTCTTGGAATGCTTCACGCATAGGCACCACCTCCCTCCGAGTTCACAAGATTTTACGGCAAATTGCCATCGAGAGTTGCCGCAATCAGCATGATGAAGCGAAAGAAGACGAATGGCCCTGGACTATGGACTACTGCATGTGAATTTTTGGGTTGTCAATCGATGAGTTTATGTTGTATAAGGTTGACTAATGTTGTGAAATGTCATGTAGCCTAGTGTTTACAAGAGCCTCAATAGTATCTTAGGTCTTGAGTTCAAATGTTAGAAATCATCAACAAGAATTCTCAATCGTGTTTCTTTTTCTTTGCGGTGCACTCCCATTCTTTTCGTGAATTTGAAAATTCTTATTTCTAACTCCTTTTAAACCCAATTCTCAAATATTTATATATTCCAGTCCAACAGTTTTTTACCCCAGCAAACCTACTATACAATCCTCTTTGTACAATTTGGCGTTTCTCTTGTCATCAGTTAGCTTGTTTCGAGTTCATAATTCAAGAGGATTATATTGGGGTAACATAACTTCTAGCTAACTATTAAGGAAATAAATCCCTTTTCGTAGGAGACGTTTTGCATTAAGAAGTAGAGTGGAGTACAAATGACCCCCTGACCGACGATTACAGTGTTGTATCGGTAGGGAAAACGAGAACTGATGTAGGTCTAGCCCGAATATCCAATTTTATTCGACGATATGAATATATGATAATTAAATATTTAAAGTTTCCAATTAATGATTATTCTTAATTTCCATAATCGTTTGAGTTGTACTCGTAGGACATTCGAGTTGGTTTAGAACTGTACTAAAGAAAAATCTACTCCTTCCTTCCCAACGCATATTTTCCTTTGGCCTAGAGATAAGAAAAAGCAAATACACCACTTAAGAGTCTATTTAATTAGAGTAAATTTTAGAAACCTACAACTATTTGCACCGTTGTAACACAACAACAATCTTTTAAGCTTATTTTATAAAACTACAACAATTTTAACTTTGGGTATCAAGAAACTATAACTTTTGTGATACATTGTGGATGACCAGATGGGACCAATGTAACACTTGTGTCATTGACATGCGGGACCATCTCACAAAAGTTATAGGTTCTTGATACATAGGGCTAAATTAGTTGTAGTTTTGTGAAATGAAATAGTTATAGGTTTGTGAAATTTACTCATTTAATTATTAAAGCATTCCCAAGAACACTTTACTGGTTGTTGGTGTCTACCATGCATGTCCCAAGCCAATTGCTAATTATTGCATCAATTAGACAGTAAGATAAATTGTTTAATGCATAAAAAATAAACAAGATTAATGATGTCAAAGATAAATATGTGTTATATTTAGGATTTTACTTATTTCTAATATGCCTTATATATTGGGAAGGAATGAGTATTACAATTTGTTCAGCAAGGCAGCTACAAAAGAACTGCATTGTTAGCATGCATTTACTACTTCAGGTTCACTAAAAATCAGAAAGGAATCAAGTCAGAAACCGTTTGGCTAATTGTCCGGTTTCAGTTTTAACAGAGAGAGGAACTAAATCAAAATGACTTATTTATCCTTTGTTGGACTATGTTATTTCTGTTCCATATATTCTGTAATGAAATCAATTATTTGAGGTGACAAGTGTCACGGATATTATTTCACAAATGCAGTTATTTTATAGTTAATGAAGGATGGATCCGGTAAAAAAATATTTTATAATTTTTTTAATTACAAAGTACAATTCAGACACTCACAGCAGCACACACACTCCTTCCTATGAACATAAATACACAAATCATACCTCTATGAGTATCTTCGAAGATTGAGTCATCAAATTCTCAAACAAAGTCACTAGTGGCGCAACCACACAAGAGATTCTCGCTCTCTCTCTCTCTCTCTCGAGCTGCTACAGTAGATCGCGGGAGAAAAGGGGAGAGCGATCGCCGCCGGCGGAGGAGTCGGCCTCTCGCCGTTTCCGATGGCTCTCGGGGCATCGTGAGGTGGTGGAGGCCGTCGTCCTCTCGCCGGCTGGTTGGTTAGGTCCTAGGGTAGGGTTAGGTCTAGGCTTTTCTCGTCTCTAGGTTTAGGTCTCCGGCCGACGGCGACGAGGTGGCGGCGGCGGCGTCGGCAAGTCGGAATAAGTCCTCCCTAGCTCGTCCCCGCCTCGCCGGTGCTCCGCTCCGGCATCGGCGGCGAGCTTGTGGAGGTGGGGCGCCGAGAGCGACTCCCCGTACGAGAGTCCGTCGACGGTGGCGCCGGAGCTCGGTGAGTTCTTGCGGCTTCCGTCCTTTTGCTTCGGGATTTCGGGGCGTGCTGCGGGGTGGGTGGAAGGTTGGTGGCGGAATCGAGCTCGACGGCACCTCGACGGCCTTGGTCGTCGATGGCGAGCGCAATTTCGAGATCCAAGAGGCTTGGGGCGTGGCCCCGGTCGATGCGCGACCGCCGATGGCTTCTTCTACTTCTTCGACTCCTTTCAAAGCCTTAGGGCGATGGGGCTTCTCCGGATCTACGACGGCTTGGAGGTCTTCGTCGACAGCGGCGTCCGGCGGCGACGGCAATCTCCGGCGAGGATGGCAAGCGGGGAGCTGTGGACCTTTTTGTAATTTCTTTTTCTTTGAGGAGCTTTTCTGCAGTTTGGTCGGGACAGTCGTCCCTGTTCTCCTTCTCATACGTACTGTATGCGTCTTTGTACGATTTCCTTAACTAGAAATACGTAAACGTATTATCAAAAAAAAAGTCACTAGTGGCACCTCCCTGTTTAGAAATATCGTTTCCATGAGAAGTTGAATTCACCACAAAGTGATAAATTCAGAAAAATCAACTAGTGTTTTTTCATACAAAGAAAATAGAAAAAAAACACGGAAAAAGATTATCCCATAAAATCCCCAATTCAACAACCTGTCGCCTTCCGTCCATGCCGTCTCACTCCCACCCTTTGCTATCCATCATCAGCTTCACAGTCCAGCGAAGTCCGAACACCGCCTCCCCGCGCCGCACGCTCCCCTTCCCGCCACGACCAGCGCAGCCATGCCGCTTGCGCCCTCCTTCCTCTACCTCTCTCCCAACCCCGCCCCTCTCCATGCCTTCCCGATCCACCGCACCCATCCCTTCTCGCTCCGCGCCGCCCCCTGCCCCGACGCGCTGCTGTGGCGGCGGCTGCGGCCGAAGCAGATAACCCATCCACGGCGCCTACGGCGTCCGACGTCGAGATGGTCCGCGGGCGCGACGGCGTGTGGACGGCCCGGGCCCCTACCGTGGTGGTCCTGTGGGATCTCGACAACAAGCCCCCGCGCGGGCCGCCGTTCCCCGCCGCCACCTCGCTTATCGCCGCCGCCTCCCTCCTCGGCCGCGTCGTGTCCGTTTCCGCCTTCGCCAATCGCCACGCCTTCACCCACCTCCCCGCCTGGGTCACCGCCGAGCGCCGCGAGCGCCGGGAGCTCGACCGCGCCGAGCGAGCGGGGTCGTCTCGCCGCCCGTGCCCTACTCCTGCGCCGTCTGCGGCCGCCGATTCCCCACCCGGCCCGACCTAACCCGCCACTTCCGCCAGCTCCACGAGCGGGAGCGGAACAAGAAGCTCAACCGCATGCGCTCCCTCAAGGGCAAGAAGCGGCAGAAGTACCGCGAGCGGTACATCTCCGGCAACACCAAGTACAACGACGCCGCGCGGGAGCTCCTCACCCCTAAGGCTGGTTACGGACTCGCCTCCGAGCTCCGACGCGCTGGCGTCGATGTCCGCACCGTCCCGGACAAGCCGCAAGCTGCAGACCAAGCGCTCAAGCGACAGGTGAAGCACTCAGTAGCCTGCGGCGTAGACTGGCTGGTTCTCGTCTCGGACGACTCTGACTTCACCGATACGGTGCGCAAGGCGCGTGATGCTGATCTAAGGACGGTGGTGGTCGGTGATGGGTGCCGCGCCCTCGGCAATGTTGCTGACATTTGGTTGCCATGGGACCGAGTCGAAAATGGGGATGTTGATGAAGAGATGCTGCGGTTTGGGACAAGTCAGGATTTAGAAGAGGAGGAACAGGATGAGCAATTCGTAGTGGAATGGGATACCAGCAACTTGGATGATGTTGTTGATGATATTATTGGAACACGGACCAGTTTGCTTGGAGCTGCAACAATGTCTGCATTTGCCGAGGCAGACCTTACAGATGGCATATTTGAAGTTGGGCTCAACGGAGATAGCATGTTCTGGAGTAGTGACGACGAAGAAGAGGATGATTATTTGTGAGGTTCATTCACAGGTAAACAATTGGATGAATACAGTTCCCTTCACTCCCTGCAAATGTCACACGATAAATTGACCATAAAGAACTTAGCAATCATTTTGGAACTAGAACAAGATTGTCTTCTCGGAAAGAAAGTAACTGAATTATGGGCCCTGTGTGTTGGGCATAAGGTGCTTGATTCACCTCTTTAGTTTTCCTTTTCGGAACGTAGGGTGATTGATTTGCTTATAATTACGCACAACTGTGACATTCTCTTGAAAATTTCAGGAAAACTTGTATAAAGTTCTTAAACTTTTACTTACTGTTCTGTGGATTTCCTTTAACTTATTGCACCTTCACTTACTGGCACCTAATTTCCTTCAACTTATTGGCACCTTCACTTACTCTGTTTTGTGGATTTCACTCAGCTGCCAGAATTATACTCCCTGTCTTTGCCTTTATATGTTTAGTTTATAGCTCCATACAGCAATGAACCCATCAACACCCTGGTTTGCAATTTTGGCACCATGAATCAATTAATTTCATGCCCAAGCGCATTGCATTCCTCACTGCCGTTGTGCATGAAAGTAGCTCTGCTATTTTAGTAACTCAAATTTCATCAAGTAATTCAACCGCTATTTCTTGGGATCTCCCTGTGTATCTAAAGGTCATTAGCCTCCAAGGCTCAAGTAAAAGGCGGGTGATATCGTTGGCATGCAAAACCTTTTTGGGCCGCTTCCATTTTATGGGCACAGCAGTACTTTCCAAGATTTGTTACTTTGACCAAACTTTCTGCTGGCGACTTATCACCTCTATACCAGCATTGCTAGATTCTGGAGATTGTGGTTATCATAGTTCTCAGGCTTGCTTAGAATGATTCTCTATCTGTGACAGAAAACATTCATGGTCTCCATGTTTCATTGCAGTTATTCTAGAGACAATATCATCTTCCTGGTCTTTCTTAAATTTCCCCATGTCTTCTACAATAATATTGCCAGAGCCTCTGAATATGGTGTCAACACATTGCCAGGACAGCACTTCAGTTATTTCCTTCTTTTGAGAGCATAAAGAAAATTAGGTGAACATAACTATATACGCTCATGGTATGTGAGCTCATTTTTCAATGCTAATCCATTCATGTTTTTTCTCCTTTCCCTTTTTTTATTAGAAAAAATACTCTATTGTTCACTCAAATAAAAGTCAGTAATAATTTTAAGATTACATATTTTTTGCTGATTAGAGCTCTGATAGAATGTTTTGGTGACTTTAGTTCCAATGTTTATAGCAGACAGAATCTTGGAGTCTTGTGTCATGGTCCTGGGCTGTTGTAGTTCTTTGTTGCATAAAATTGCGCCAAAAACTTCTAGATATCAATTGAAGAAGTAGTGGGAGACCAGAAGTCCTAGTTTTTGCACCCTTGATTTTCTGAAACGCCAGTAAAAGTTGCTCGGTACCTGTAACTGATACCATCTGCTCAACTCCTAGCAGCCCTCATACTGTGTAGTACTCTGCAAATTGATGTGGTTCCTTGTTAGGACAACGAATCTAGTTTAAAATTGAACTAAAAAATGTAGTTCCAATGGCAACAATTTAAGAATGGAGGGAGCATATCAGTAGCAAGGTTTAGACTTTAGAGTTTTGGTGTTCACCTGCAGTGACATTTTACCATATTCTGTCTTGTGATTATACTAATTGCTGTATGAAAATGTTGTAGACAGTATTTGTTCATCTGCATCTTTAATTGCATTTCAGGGTCAGAGTTTACTGCGATATATCACATCCAAATCTGAAGAACAGATGTTTGAGACATCTCAGCTGCAGTTTTTCGGTAACATCATTTACTGAGATATCTGAAATCAGGGGAAGCATATGATTTGCTGAAGTTAGTTTATCTCCCCCTGACTTTCACTTGACAATTCTGAAGGGTGGATGTTTGATGCTCTATTGCGACGAGTCTATTAAATTTTCAATTGAATCTGAAGAGCGGCATCTGCTTCTGAGGGGGTTGGTTAGGTCCTCTGCCGGAAAGCTTTCTGAGCAAAAATGTTTGTATGTAATTTTTTTTCAGGAAATGTATTTATGTATCTACATGCGTAACTTAATGATTAAACCGAATTTCTGAATGCAGTATTATCTGCTGCATGCAGAATTCATATGTTGTTCTGCTGGCTCAAGTCATTTGCGAGATTGGTAGTTCTTCGAAGAGCTTTTTTACGCTCTTTGGATGTAACAAAAGGTAAAATTGTATAGTAAAAAGTTTGCTACATGCAGTACCATCTAATTGGAGGTACCAATTCTAACCACTCGAGCAGGGATTGTGAACAATCTTCTTCAAAACAGCGGATGTATCTTGAGAAAAATGTTTTGAGGCAATTACATTAGGTTGAGAACAAGGTCCAGTTACTCCCTCTCTCCATGTAGGATATTTCTGACGTGACGGCCCCTTTCGTTTTCTGCCCTTTAAAATTTAGCCTGTCACATAAAAAAGAATCTTACTATTTAAGAATATTGCGATCAATTTAATGATAAAACCCTTTTGACAGATTAGTGCTAATTTTTTAGATGAATCTAATAAGCTTAATTAATCTATGTTTTGCTAAATTGATGCTACAGTAATTGTCTTCTAATCACGATTTAATTAACTTTATTAGATTCGTCTCTTAAATTAGTCTAGAGGCCTGTAATTTATTTTATAATTAAATTTTATTTAGTACTCCTAAATAAGTACAGCTAAAAATTTTAGACCCTGAAAACGAACACACCCGTAGTACTTCTATTTCTGATGTGTACTAGTACTGCTCCGCCTCTCCCTCTTCTCTCTTTTTGGGTGTGTTCGTTTCTCGGGATTTAAATTTTATAGCTGTCACATCAACAAGAATCTTACTATTTAAGAGTATTAAATAAACTTTAATTATAAAATAAATTACAGTCCCCTAGACTAATTTACGAGACGAATCTAATAAGGTTAATTAAGTCATGATTAGAAGACGGTTAGTGTAGCATCACTTTAGCAAAACCTAAATTAACTAAGCTTATTAGAATTCATCTCGAAAATTAGCATCAATCTGTCAATAGGATTTGTCATTAAATTGATTGAAATATTCATAAATAATAAAATTCTCTTTGATGTGACAATGCTAAATTTTAGATGACAGAAAACGAACAGGACCTTTCTCTCTGCCTTGTCAGCTCAGGATTCAAATCCTCTACATTGGAGTTTTTAATGTAGAGGTCCTACAGTAACTGACATTAGGAGACATCCGGAGCCATCCGTGCAAGATCCAATGATGAAATCGAGAGTCTACAGTGTGGGTAAACAGTAGAAAAGCGGGCAGGGTGATTTGATTCAGTTTTCGCCGGGAATTTCGGATCCGGAAGGACCAGGACTCTTCTGTCGCCGACTCGAATTCGCACTCGATTCCGAGCCAGGTACGCCCCCGGTGCCGCCCGTCTATTTAAGACGAAGCACACCCAAGCCATCGATTTCACGGGATAGTATACTCCAATCACCGAAACATAGTTTCAGGTTATCATGACGGACATGGATACAATCAAGGGCTGTTCGTTTCCCCTATCTAATTTTTAGAGGGTCAAATCAAAAAGAATTTTATCATTTTGGAGTACTTAAATAAAGTCTAATCTCGAAACTAATTGCAGACCTCTATCTAATTCACGAGACGAATCCAACGAGGATAATTATAGTGTTATTAGAAGATGTTTATCTGTAGCATCACTGTAGCAAAACATAGATTAATTAGGATCATTAGATTCGTCTCGCAAATTAGAGGGAGTCGCGACATAGGTTTTGTTATTAAATTAATAAAATTACTACTTAAATAGTAAGATTCTCTTTGATGTGACGAGTATCTAAATTTTAGAGGTGGAAACGAACGGGGCCCAAGTCGCCGTTTCTAGCCTTGAAGCACGTCGAAGGTTTGGCAGAGCATCGGCCGGTGTTCTTCAGCGTTTCGGAGAAGAACGTCATCAACAACTGCAGCGCTGCAGGCGACCTGACGCGCAACAAGAGCTCGTGGTGGGCGACACCGCAGGGCTGGGCACTAGTCCGCGACGCCTCCTCGTCGACGACCTACCTGCTCGACCCACACAGCCCTGACAGGAGGATCCCACTGCCACATCTACCACCGGACGGCCTGCCGACCAACTGCACCTGCCTGCTCTCCGACGACCCGGCACCATCAGCAACAGCAGCCGATCCTCCTACCCAGCTCAGCAGCTGCATCGTGCTCTTGATCGAGCCTGACGCTCCAGTGCTCCGGTACTGCACCATCGGCGGGGACAGCTGGGTCGATCACGAGTACGACATTGGAACCGTGGATCTATCTGATCTCGGAGAAGGTTGCTCTGAGAAGGTGACTATACGCGCAATCACAGCGTGTCGAGGCAAGTTCTACTTCAACGGTGACTACGCTGAAATCGGCGTCCTTGAGTTCTGCCCCACGCCCGTGTTCAGCTTCATCGCCATCCGTGACCCCATCCCTGACCCATTCGGGATTCAGCAAGTGTTCCTCGTGGAGTCGGAGCAGGAACTCTACCTCGTGTCGTTGTTGTCGCACTACACCCCCGACATCGTGTACCAATTCCATGTCCACAAGATGGATTTCTCCAACAACCAGTGGCTGGAAGTCAATGATATTGGTGATCGCGTGTTCCTGGTGGCGTCATGGTACTTTGGTGCTTCACGCGGGGCGGAGGAATGCGGCCTTGAGCGCAATTGTGTCTATCATCCGTATCCACGGAACAAGTGCCTCAAGACATTCAACGTGAGAGATGGCACACAGAAGGCGCAACACCTCGATGAGGCTCCGGTGTCTAGACAAGCGTTGTGGATGCTTCCTACTCACCCATAGTCTCTCGTCCAAGCAACATTACTAGTAGTTCTTTTTAGAAGTACGGAGTAGCTTTGAAGTTTAAACACCGGTCGGTGCACATGTGATGAACCTTGGACGTGCTTCAAGGCGAGAAACGGCAACGTCGTTCTATCCATGGCCGTGACACCCTGAAACTCAAAGTTTCAGTGAGTTTCAGGTGATTAGAGTATTAGCCCCGTTCGATTTCTGTCCTCTAAAATTTAAGCACTGTCACATCAAAGAGAATCTTACTATTTATAAATATTTCGATCAATTTAATGACAAAACCCTATTGACAGATTGATGCTAATTTTTTAGATGAATCTAATGAGCTTAATTAATTTATGTTTTGCTAAAGTGATGCTACAGTAACCGTCTTCTAATCATGACTTAATTAACCTCATTAGATTTGTCTCAGTAAATTAGTCTAGGGACCTGTATTTTATTTTATAATTAAACTTTATTTATTACTTCTAAATAGTAAGATTTTTTTTATGTGACGGCTCTAAAATTTAGAACCAGGAAACGAACACACCCAAAATATTCGCGGAATCGATGGCACGGGTGTGTCCTCTCTTTAAACAGCTTTGCGAGTTTGAATTGGTGACAGAATCGAGTCTTGTTCCTCTTCGAGATCACAAAGGCCCAGCGACCCCTGCCTACCAGCTCTGCCTGTGACTTGATCTACGAAATGGAAGCAATAAAACAAACACGAACATCCATCGTCAGGGAAATAACATAGACCCTCTCAAAGGGAGTATAGATTTTGTACAATATTTTATGCCGTAGAAGAGTGAGTAAAGCGAGAAAAATAGTCGTGAATTGCAACCATTTTCACCTGCTAAAAACCGTTCGAAACCACACCAATTTTATAGATCAAACCGGTTAATTAATAGGTCTAATCAAGGCTATAATAAACGTCGCACAGTACTCCGCAGACCGTGTCGTTGTACGGAACAACACTCCAGAACCGTGTTGTGCACACTGGTACTAGTACTATGCGATTCGTGTAGTCACCGCTTGAGGCCTGACACCTGGGTCAAGGAACGGACGATCAGGAAGCCACGGAATCCCAGTCGCAAACGACCAAAACCAGTGGATCACCTTCACCTGGGCCGGCGACGTGACGCCAAGCGCTCGCTGCATCTAATTCCATCCATCCATCCAGCTATGAATAGCCGGCCACCGTCCAACCACAGCCGCTCAGCAAGGCACGTTAAACAAAGCGGCCGGACCAACCCATCTCCGACCGACCGACCGACCGACCGAACGTTCGCCGCCCCGGGCCGGGTTGACGAGCCGGTTGCCTCGGATAGGAAGGCGTGCTGGATCGTGGGCCACCGCCACCAGGGCCCACGGGCCCAGCGCGCCGGCACCGCACCGAGCGTCCGAGCCGAAGCGGATAACAACGGCGTCGCGGTCGCTCGCGCCACCCGCCTTGTCGGGGGCCCCGCCACGCAACGCGACACGGACTTACAGCTCTCTGGCCCCGTTCGTTTCCACCTCTAAAATTTACATACTGTCACATCGAAGAGAATCTTACTATTTAGTAGATCTTTTAGTAATTTAATAACAAAGCCTATGTCGCGACCCCTCTAATTTGCGAGACGAATCTAATGATCCTAATTAATCTATGTTTCTGCTACGGTGATGCTACTGATAAACATCTTCTAATAACACCATAATTATCCTCGTTGGATTCGTCTCGTGAATTAGATAGGAGTCTGCAATTAGTTTCGAGATTAGACTTTATTTAGTAATTCAAAATAATAAAATTCTCTTTGATTTGACCTCTAAAAATTATATAGCTGGAAACGGACGGGCCCTCTCTCGCGCTCTCGTCCCCTCCTCGGGCGGGGCCCGCCGCTGCTGCGCTTCCGTATCGCGGGCGGCAACGGCAAGCCCGCCGCGCCCACGTCGGGCGTCGCCGGGCGCGCCACGTGGCCGCCGCCCTCCCGCGCGTGTCGGCGGGGGCTACCTGTCCGGCCCTCGTCGGTCGGTCGTTGCACCGTTCCGTTCCGTTCGGCTCACCTGACCCGGTGCACCGCGACCGCACACGGCTCCAGGTCCGCGCCGTTCGTCCGTCCGCACACCGCACCGCTGCCATGCTGTGCCGCGAGCGGGGCGACACGTGGGAGCCGCTGACATGGGCGCCTGCCGTTGGCGCGGGCTCGGTCATCTGATCGATCCGTCGTCGGCGCGCGGGTTTGTTTCGCTTGCCCATCCCCTTGTTTTCCTTTCTTTTTCCCTCGCGCTTAGACGGTCACCGTCGTGGGGGGCCTAGCGCGGTGCGGGCTGCGGCGGCGGCGGCTTCGGCTTAACCCCGCGATTAGTTTAGGTAGGTAGTGCGGCGCGTCGCGTCCGCGGCGGCGGCGGGGAAGATGCGGTGCGGGCACGGAAGTTGGCACGCCGTCGCGTCGTGTTGCTGGTGTTATCGCGCGCTCGCGGTCGCCGCCTCGTATCTCCTCCGGCGCGTCTAGTTCACATCGCCTGTATCTACGTTGACATCACCGGAAAGTAGCGACAAATACAGCTCATGGCAGGCGGGAAATTATGAACTCACACGTAAGCGTCGGCGTCTGCCCGTTGCTATTCACCGCGAACACTTTGTGGTTGGCTGTGATCTGATCTTTCTTTTTTTTTGGTCTGTGATCTGATCTTGAGAGAGTAAGTAGTAAGAAGTAGTGTGTACCGGGGGAGATCAACATGTGAAAGAAAAAGCTTCTCGTCGATCGGTTCCCGCGTGTTCCGATGCCGGAGCGCCGACCACCAATTATTTTGGGCGCACTGATTACCCGTCACACCAAGACCTAACGAGCGCGTAGTTTACTGGGCTAATACACCCCCGTCCATGGCGATAAGCTCGTGTGGTGGCGCTGTCACACATACGCGAGCCGCGGCCGTCGCTGTCGCGGCGACACACACACAGACACACATCCGCACGCACCACCGACTTTGGGCGCTAAAAATCCATAATCACCCGCGCACCAACTCACTAATCCCCACCTGGCCGCGCGCCTAATCCCCTCCTATTTATAGACCCCACCACTCATAGGCGCAGAGAGAGTGGTTAAAGGAGCGAGAGCAGCAGGCCAGTTCCAGCAGCTCACCCCCAACCAAACCCGGAACGCGGCCTGCCGAATCCGGGCATGGAGAGGGACGCCACCGCCTTCTACCCCGCGCCGCAGCCCGCGTCGTCCGCGTCCCCTCCCGCGGCGCCGACGACGACCGTCGGAGCGAGAGCGGCCGCCGCGGCGGCTGCCGCGGCCGCGGTGGGCGGCGGTGGCGGGCACGCGAGAGGCGTCGGCGGCGGCGGAGGGAGGCAGTACCGCGGCGTGCGGATGCGCAAGTGGGGCAAGTGGGTGGCGGAGATCCGCGAGCCCAACAAGCGGTCGCGGATCTGGCTGGGCTCCTACTCCACCGCCGTCGCCGCCGCGCGCGCCTACGACACGGCCGTGTTCTACCTCCGCGGGCGCTCCGCGCGCCTCAACTTCCCGGACCAGCTCGACGGCGCCGCGGCGGCGGGCGACCACCCGGAGGACCGCAAGGAGGGGGCGGGCTCACGGCCGCCGCCATACGGAAGAAGGCCGCCGAGGTCGGCGCGCGCGTCGACGCGCTCCACTCCGGCGCGGGCGGCGGCGGCGGCGTCCATTCCCCTCCTCCGCTGGCCATGTCCCACCGTCGCCGCGCCAAGAACCCCGACCTCAACCGGGAGCCCACCCCGGACACCGACGACGACGAGTGAAGCGCGCCGCTGATTTTGTCCTCTTCACCAGCCCAACCCCATGATCTTCGTAGGCAGAAGCAACAAACTCAACCGAGCAGAGCAGAGTAGTAGTACTAGCTAGTAGGTATAGCAGCTATAGCCAGTAGCAGCAGCAGGAATCAAGCAACCAGGTAGCGCCAAGGCGAGCCGGGTGAGCGGGCGGGCACGGAAGGTGTTCGGTGGAATGCGGATGAGCTCGGAGGGTAGCCAATAATGGAGCCGCGACGTCGCCGTCAAGACCGGAAAAGCCGACGGAGTAAGTAGCCTAGCTAGCTAAGGTCGCGCTGGGCTATTTGGCCGGAGGCGACGGCGACGGCGACGGCTCATCAAGCTCGTAGCGGTACGTGTAGTAGGAGAAGCAGACGCGTGCGTGTCAAGTGTGTGGGTGTAGCTAAGCAAGACGGCTATGTACCTCCCTTTCTTTTCCTCCGCATAAAAACATGTTTGTAAAGAAAAAAGAAAAGAAACCCGGCAAGCAACATCAACAGGAGCTTCACAAGTCTTTTTGCTTGTTGTTCTGTGAGATTGGCCTGGTCGTGAACTCGTGATGTGAGATTGGGTATGCTTGTGAGTTTTTGGGCAGGAAAAGCTGGAGAAACTCCCGCGCTCGGAACAGGATCTTTGCACCGGACCCATGGGTGTTTGGCTGAAAGAGGCGGCTATTGATGTGCACTAAACAGGAGTGCCTTTCTTTAGCTTTAGCATCTACGCGCAGAGTGGCCGGCCAGCGAGGCAGGCGAAGTGCCGCTCGTGTCACCTGCAAAAGCCATCATTAACATGATGATGATGGCGCCGGTTAGTTGCCTGACGGCGACGCGCGCGGCCGCCGCGGTGCCGCGCGGGGATTGGCGCCGTGGACGGGTTGCGCCACCCTGACTGCCCTGATGCGGGGATGCCGTGCGAGGCGTGTGTACTTGTCTCTCGCGCGACAAGGACAGGGCGTGGTGGTGGTTCGGCCGTGGGGATGGCGTGGACCCACGGAACCGGGCGCGGGAGGGCACCGGCACACGGGTCTCCTCCTCCACCTCGTCGTCGGCTAATGATGTGCGTGTCGGTAATTGATTACGGCGTTCAAGAGGCGCCGCCCCCTGGCTTGCTTGCCGATGCCGGGTGGGCAGAAGATTCGTGGGTTGTGGAAGATCCGGAGTACGACGACGCCTGCTGGTCTGGTCCACTGCGCGAGCGACTGCTGGACTCGCTACGAGCACCGATTTGCCGGGAGCCTCGCGCACGACAGGATATTGTTAATCCTCACACTTGTTTCTCCGTGCGGAGGCTTCGGTCTCTGCTCCTTTCTTCTCCTCAGAACACTGCTTGTAAACAGCTGTGTTTGGCGAGAAAAGGTTGACTTAGGAGGCGACACTGGTGACAGAGCCATTGCAATCTGGAAACGAACTTTGTAGCCTAGCGCAACAACACCTGCCGTCCTGCACTGCCGTGGAACGTTGTGACGAGAGACTGTTTCAGAAGATGAGCTACAGCAACTGTGGACGGCAACGACCACCCCGTATGTATCAGCCAAGAAAACGACGTTAACAGGATACAAATATACTACAGAGTAGTACGATTTAATTTAATTACAAGGACGCGTCATCGTCTGGGTCGCCATCAGCATCTCTGCAAGAATAAAACCAGGGGTTTGTAAACGAAGCCAGCACCGCCATCAGCCCGGGTCGCGGAATAGATTTGGTTCGCGGCCCCGCCGGCCAGGTCGCCAGGACGGTTGCCGCTTGACTGGTTTCAGGCGGTATATATGGACCGACATTTGTGAGCCATCAACAAAAGTTGCTTATGGGCGGCAAGGATTATTGTTCGCGCAACAATAATAATCACCACGATCTTGTTTAATTATTCCGGACATGCCAGTTCCAGATAACCTCAGGTCGCTCGCCGACGGCACGATCCGCGATGGCGTCAGCAGTGTTAACTGTAACAACATCATCTGCAGTCCGGTAGTACTACCGCGGAACATTCCGACGAGAGACTAGTAGTATGGACAGTAACGGCCCCATAGATCAACGGAGACAACGACATCAGCTCAAAACGGGGCCCAATTAGCTAGTAGTACACATGATTCTGAGAACCCGTCGTTCGGGTCGCCGTCACCTTCACTGCAGACGGGCAAATAATAAAACCAGGAGCAACGAAACGAGCACCGCCATTACCGGATCTCCTCGCTGATTTGGTTGAAGACTCGCCGACCAGGACGGCCGTTTGACCGGTTCAGGCAGCAAGGACCGACATTTCCCGTGCATCAAAAGCTGCTTAGTCGCAGTACGCCAGGATCTTGTTTAATCCTGGGCGTACTTATCCCATTGTCTTCTTGGATCACGCCACGAGTATTAATCTAGACTAGACACATGTCGGTGCCAGATTATCAAGCTCACTCACCGACGGCACGATACGCCGTGGGACCAGCAGAGCCGTTTGATTAGGTAGAGTCGCAGACAACGCACGGTGTCAGCTGGTCCCCACTGGATTTGGGAGTTGTGAATGGACTCGGTCGATTTTACTTGCGTATATATCCACCGGCCAAGGCGGTCATCATGGATCGCACCACGTACTAGGCCAGGTCAATTCGTTCTGGCACGTTGATTCGCAATGAAATTCGAAGCTTCCGGTCCATCCCCCGGCATAGTAGAAGATGGCGCTGGTGGTGCTCTGACATTTTTTTCCTGATCTGGAAAGAAATCAGCCGGTAAGCTAGTACAGACCGCGTGACATTTTCTGAGCCATAAAAACGTTGTTATTTAAGCTGTTCGCAAGTCACAACACATGCCCTGGTTTAATTAAACCTTCCGCATGACAGCATGTGTTCATGATTTGGGGGGTCATGACCTGACCTGGTGTGGTTGAATAGAGGGCAAGGCTTGTTCAATTTGGTCCCCATTTGTATCTGGCGTCAGCTAGAGGAATCCACCAGGCACCATGGGATCATGCCAGTCAGTTCTCTGTCTACACAGATGTGCAGTGAAGCTTAGATAGAGCCCTGCGTTCCAACGAACTGGTTCTGAAAAAGGCAACTGGACTCAAAGCCAACGAGTAACCTGAAACACCGATGTGGTCGGTGGTCACAGTTTGTCCGCCATTTTCATGGGTACTACTAGTACATACGGAGTATATACGAATTCGATCGTTGAAATGAAATGTGTGTTTTACTTGTACACGTGTACACTCAGAGTATGGTATGCCTTGATGGTATGGTATGGCTCAGCAGAAACATTTTCCATACACAAAGACGAGAAAAAAATCGTATTATAAGTCGTACTTAAACGCTTATAGCTGCATCGACCATGCCCCGTCACAATCGGTGGTGAAACGACACGCACAGCGATACGACGACACACACAGATTAAAATTGACACTACCCAACCGCGAACCACACGCGTACACACCAAAACACCCGGATACATACGGCGTCGGGGTGACCACAGCAGCGCGTTCGGTCATGCATGCTTTTGGAACCACGCGCTATCCTATCGTATCGTGCACGCACACGGAGGATGAAGCGATCTTCCGACCAGTTTCAATTATTGACTTGATTGAGGCTGCAACACTCAGATGACGCCCGGATGAGGTAACCCTATATATAGCTACTACTCCGTACTACTAAGGATACGACTAGTAAGTCCTGGACCAGTGCATGCATGTCGGCCACTTCGAGGAGTAGGCAGCTACGCGAGGATCTTGAGCCGCTTGACCGACTTGGCGAAGGCCCTGCACGAACGAACAAAAATCGACATCAGTTTAATTACTGGTTTGTATTAGTACCGTTGTTGCTACGATCTCGGGTGCAGAAATGATCAGAGGTTTAATTTGGAACTCACTCCCACGGCGCGTCCCCGACGAGCAGCCAGTCCCCTTCCCCGTCCTCGTAGGTGACCACGTACGGGCGACGCCGTTCGTTCCGGCCGCCCTGCTCCGCATCGTCGAAGAGGGTGCCGGCGGCGGAGCGCGGGAACATGCGGTCCAGCGTGCGGCGCAGGTCGTCGTAGGAGGCGTGCAGGGACACGTCCAGCTTCCGCCCGATGGCCACCCCTCCATCTTCACCTTCACGTACCCGGCGCCGCCGCCGCGCCCGCGGTGCGCGCACTTCACCGGCGGCCACCCCACCAGCCTCTTCCGCCTGCACAGACACACATGCCCATCATGAAACCTCCGCACACGTACAAATTGACAAGGGAATTAATGGACGTGGGAATCACTCACTTGCTCGGCGCGTCGCAGTCGCCCGCGCCGCCGCGGCGCTCGTCGCCGCCCTCGTCGTCGCCGCGCACGAAGAGCGGGAGCGTGGCCTGCTTGCCGGCGGCCCCGAACGCCTTGCCGAACCCCCGCTTCCCGTCGAGGCAGGCCTTCGGGCCCGGGTCCGGCAACGCGAGGCCGAGCTCCAGCTCCATCACCTCCGATCCGATCCTCCCCTTGCACTCCAAGCTAGCTGCTCGCGCACCTCACAGCTGACGGCCACTTCGATCCAGCTAGCTCGCTCGCTGGTGTGAGACAGACTGGAAAACAACACACAGCTCGCACTCTCCTTTCTTCAGCTGCAAGGCTAGCTCCAGGACCAGCGACTGCGAGTGGTGAGATCACGATCGAGCAGCGCGATCGCGTATATATACGTGTGAAGAAGGCGCAGGCAGGCGAGCGGGCGCACATGCGGGTGTGGGGATGGCTCGGTCCGGGCGGGGGACAGATCCGGCGCGGGAATAAACTAGCCGCCCCGACACCGTGTCGGCCGCGCAGGGGACCCGGCTGTCCCGCTGCCGCCTCGCACCGCGGCAAGCTGCGTTCCTACCGATCGACACGGCGGCCCCGTCCTTCCTCCGCGACGCGGGCGGGCTTGCGTTGCGTTGGTGGAACGGTGGTGGCGTCACGGCAAACGGGGGATGTGCTGCCGCGGTAATGGAGTGGGCACCGCCACGGAACCTACGCTGGCCCGGGTTGCTTTGCCGTGGCCGGACCAAACAAGTGCGGCGAGGCGAGTGCTTCGGGTGGCGGCGGCTGGCTTTGCGCACGCGGGCGGGTCCAGGCTCTAAAGCTGGAGGCGAGGCGTAGGCGATAAGATTCGTGAGTGACGGACCATGTTCGTGACTTTTTGGTTCGGAGGCAAGATAGCACATCGTTGCTGGAAAGCAGGGCTACCATGCCATTTCGAGAACGCACTATCCGTCAGGATCGTGCGCCATTTGCAGAGTCGGTACGATTTGGTAAGCGGCAGGAAGGTGTGTACGAGTAGTAGGGATCACCCGCTGTGGCAGCCGAGCGTGGGATGTGTCAACACTCCGACCAGACGCTTTTTTAAGACATGATTTAATTAAGATCGCCCTGCCGCTAGTTCAGACTTCAGAGAGACACACGGACCGCAGGTGCACTGGACCGTGGAGGCATGGTGGGCGTGAGTGTTTCTTGCGGGCCGTTGCGGCGGGGAATCTCATGGCCACCGCTCCCCCAGGCGGTCCCCCGTTCGCGCCACCGAGTGGAGGGCAAACGCAGCCACTGCCTGTGCCGTGTCTGTCACTTGCCTCGCCCACTCTACACTCCTCACTCGGCCTTACTCTGCACTACACTGCACGTGAGTCTGCAGTTCGCATCGGGACGGATGGATGGATGCCACACTGCGCCCATTTTCACTGCACATCTCGCTGCCGGGATTATTCTGGCATGCATGTCCCTGCAGATTTACTGTCGATCTTGCAGTCGTTACTCTTCACAATTTCGGAGTCATGATCTTGGCTCCACAATGTTTTCTTTTTCCATCGCTTGTTTCCAGTTCGGACTATGGACTGACACGCACGCGGGGGACAAGGTTTCGCGGCGTGAACGGTTTGTCAACACCTCTAGGCATCACGCTTCCACTATAGAAAAAAGGCGAGCGCTGTCTGATACCCGACCTTCCGCGAAACGGGCCGTACATCTGGTTCGGCGAAAGGAAAAGGGCTTTCGTGCTCCGGCGGGATAGGTAGGCGTGCGGCGACGAAACCTCTCGGCACTGCCGGCTGCCGCCGGTGCGGTGGAACCATGGCCTTTTTTACGCGCCCGCTATCCCGGCGCCACGTTCGTCAGTGGTTCCGTGTCACATCGAAACTCCGCTTTGGTTGGCTCCAAAGAGCGGCCGCCCGGTGCAAGTTTCCTCTCGTAATAAAACCAGAAAACATTGCCTAGCTGTGTCGCACTGATCGATGCAGATTCACGTAACCTGCTGAGGATAAGGTTGCTTATCGTGCAGCGCTTTGACTTGTATAGAGTTGATCCGTGCTCTGCACCCGGTCCGTCCGCCCAGCACCTGCGCAGAAGATATAGTTTCAGCTCAGACCACCGAACGGGACTGCTCGGGCCAGTGCAAACGATGACGAATTTGAAGTTTAGAACCACGTGCCTGGATTTGGTAGCGTAGATAGCTGCAGCCATCAAATCCACACAAGCACTGGTTAAGTAGCGGCAGTGTCAGCGAGCCTCCGTGGCTGGATGCACCGCATTGCGCTGGATCTTTGGGAGCAACCCAAGTCGTTACTCGTTACCGTTGTCCTTGACAAGCGTCGCGCTGTCCGCGCTCCGCCCGGCAACCACTGCTCGGTGCGGCGGCCGGCGCTGCGTGGCACGAGATATTCCCTTCGCTCGCTTCCATCCGAGCGCGGCTGGGTCCCGGCCGGCGGCCCGTGCCTCAGGCTTGAGCCATGCAGCAATCTGTACCAAAAAAAAAAAACGCAGATATGTACTGGTGTTGGCTCTCCGCTAGATCGATGGACGATGTCTCCCGGCGGCGGCGGCGGGCCAGGCCGGATCTCCCGGCCGCGTCGTCGATCTCGTCACGCTTCGGAGCACACCGTGCTGCTGTGTTTTCAGTCAAGCACGCTCACGACGGGTACAAACTTGATGGATCGGCGCGCGCACAAGAAAGTTCACGTACGTGGCTCAAGATTGCAGCCGGACATGTGGTCCAAGGGCCAGACCGGCGACGTTGCCGGTTGCCGTGGTTCCGGTTAAAGTTTGCCGGGGTACACAGCGCGAAGTTACGGTTGGTGCGGTTGACTGGTGTGCCCCACGTTCCCGGGATGGAAATGCCAAAAAAGAAGCAATTTTGGTGGAGATGCGGGGTATCGATCCCCGTACCTCTCGCATGCTAAGCGAGCGCTCTACCATCTGAGCTACATCCCCATGTTAGTTTTAGTGTTTCATGATCTTATATATTCGCAGTAGAAGGTATCTGGGCCACCGATCATCTGCTGGGCTCGGGCACTCTCGTGTTCGCACAGCCCAAAACGCGTGGCCTCTCGCAGTCGGAGACGAGTTTCCGAACCGAAGAAGGTACGTACTCGGTACTCCGACTCGGTTAAGGCTAGTAGGCAATCATCTATTTCTGCCGCTGTACTTGTGTCGTTGCTTCCGACCCCGCAGACTCGTTTGCCGCGCCAAAGTCCCCTCCGTTTCACTTGCATCTGTTGCCCGCGCTGCCGCCTAGCCATCAAGCCATGGCCGTCTCAGCCTCATCCTGGATCCCGCCTACACTTCCCGATGAGTCTGACGTCCTCGACCCCACCCCGACCTGGGCCCTCCTTGACCTGCGCTGCTACAGCGCCGATCGCCTCAACGCCACCACCGCCACGACCCTCACCAGCCGCGGCCTGACCATCCAGGTGACCTTCCACGCCGCGCGCCCGCCGGTGCTCTCCCACTTCTGCGTCCACTGCCCCGACGCGGACTTTTTCCCCGGCCCCGCGCCCAAGGTCGTCGCCACCCACGCCGGCCTCGTCGTCCTCCGCGTCCCCAACAACCCCGACGTCCTCGTCTCCTCCACCAAGCGGTCGTGGGACTACTTCGTGTACAGGGCGCAGCCCCTCGGCTCGACCTGCTCCCCAACCCCTACCCCACCCGCTTCAACGACGCCGAGGTCGCCATCGTCAGGTGCCACGGTGGGGGCTACGTCATCGCCACGCTCCGGAACAGGTTCCCCAGGCGCGATCCCGGCAGCGGCGAGTTGATCACGCACGAGTTCGACCTCAATCTCTACCGCTCTGCCCGTGCCGAGGACGGCTGGGTCACCAAGCGGCTGACGATGCACGATCCGGTGCGGGACACGCTTGTCCCGTTGCCCCACGCCGTGTCCGATCTCTACATGTACCATCAGACCGGGAAGACCGTTGCCGTCGGCGGCGAGCGCGGCACGGTTGCCTGGGTGGACCTGTGGCGCGGCGTCATCTTATGCGACGTGCTCGACGAGTGCCCCGTGCTCCGCGACGGGCCGCTGCCGCCACCAGCGGTGGGCAATTGGGACCGGCTGCTCGAGGAATGCGAGCCCAACTTTGTCCGTGACGTCACCGTGAGCCGAGGCGAAGGCTCGATCAAGTACGTGGAGATGGAAATCCGGCCGGCGAGTGAGCCGTCGCCCCCGCAGAATTCTACCTGGAATGGGTGCGCAAAAATGCAAGCAAGTTTTCGGTGCCGCGCCGTGATGGCTGGAAGGTGACGACATGGAGCATGCCCGTCCCGGTTGGTGCATCAACAGAGGAATGGCGCAAGGAATGTGAGGTTTATGTGGATGAGGTTGACGTTGCCGACCCATGGCTTTCTAAGCTGCGCGGCGTTGCCACGGAAGAAGCGACCTTGCTGCAGGGATTGCCAATGTCGCACCCCACCGTGAGCATGGATGACAACGATGTCGTATGCTTTCTTTCGGAGGTGGATACGCTGGAGATGGTGGTTGCTGTTGATGTGAGGAAGAAGATGCTGTGTGGAGTGGCGCAGCTTGATAGCCAGAAGAGTTTCGTTCTGATGCCCACCTACTGCTCTAGCGATATCACTAGTCACTTGAACGAGACTACGGGAACAATAGAGGCACCTACTAAATCAACTGGGAAAGAAAAGAGAGGTCAAGCCGAAGCCAACCGAGAGGACCGTGCGCAGGAAACAACGAGAGGAAAGACGAAGGGCGGGAAGAAACACGTATGGCGTCGTGTACCTTAGGAAATTCCGGCCTGACACGAGTAGCAGACAACACCGACGTGCGTTTGCCCGCCATTTTCATGTGATGTGTACATGGATTATTTCGGATAAAGCGTGATTTTTTACAGCGCGAATACACTCATTGTCTTCGCTACTATAGCAATTCATACCAGTCTGGCTTGGTAACCCAGAAACGAATAAAGAGCAGTAATTACAGTCGGCGACACTTCCCACATCGACGTACGCGTTTCATCAGACCACCTAATAGAATGGGATTGCAGCACGCCCAGGCCGGGATTTCCACCCTGTGCTTAAAAGACAAAACAATCAAAAATTATGGAGATGCGGGGTATCGATCCCCGTACCTCTCGCATGCTAAGCGAGCGCTCTACCATCTGAGCTACATCCCCGTTCCATAAATTCCCTTTTCTTGTTATCAATATCTCATATACAACCAATGTTTATAGCAGCTATATTGTACATGAATAGCTGTACACTATCTCAAAATACTATAGCGAGAGATTTAAAACCTTGTATACAAGGCAGGACAACTTCAACTATACATAGAATTAAGTAAAGCTGAACCTAATACTGGATTATACCAACATTTGAACAATCTGCACATGGTCAATTAGCTATGTCTTACAACGATCTCTTGAGCATTTGGTCCGCCACCTTCCAAAATGTCCGTTGATCGGCCAACACCATTGTTTCATATTGTAAACATGTACTTTTTGGATAATCCCTTTGGTGGCGCATGATCTCTACTATGTTTTTTTTGTTGCCTCAACATTATCATAAATGCATGCGGGCTGTTTTCCCAAATGCATGTGAGTTGCTTTGAGTGTATAACTAATTATGCCATGTACAAATGTTCTAAACTTCTGATCGCATTACTAGTAACGGGTTCTACCTTTTGTTTGTTGTCTGGATATCCGCCGCAAATATTAATGTTGTGTTGATCCTATCTACTTGTATAGACAAGATGCAACTCACTAGTAGGTTTTAATAGCTATTTCTCTCAATTCACATTGTGTCACATCATCCTAATTAATCATCTCTCTCTCTCTCTCTCTCTCTCTCTCTCTCTCTCTCTCTCTCTCTCTCCCTTTTGAGGATCCGGTTGTAGGCATAACACATGAGTACTTCTTCCTGCCATCTCAAATTCTTTCTCTGTACACTCCAATAACTCTTAATTGTATATATCATTTATTAGTTTCAAATTGTGTGATTAATAATACAATTGACTATGTTTACAAAAAAATTGTTGATTGGTGTTAAGGGAGTTTACATGTTTCATGACATTTGGATTTAGCTGTGTTATTCTTTTATTTAATCGTAAGTGACGGTAATTTATGTTCTTGAAAGTTTTGTTTAAATCTTTCCTTCAAGCAGTCAAAACATTATTGCATATCTATATTTATTTAAAAATAATTTATTTAACATACCTATATTCAAGATATTACCTGATGCCACTAAGAAAAATATCCCCTAAAAATATAATATGATTTTTCTCGCTGCCAGATTAAAGTAATACAATATAATTCAGTTAATATATTTATTTACGTTATTTACATGACAGGACATTAGTTCCTACGCAACATCGCTCAAATCATCCAATCCATGATTTTGCCAGCAATATATCTAAAAAACTATAATATCTGTAAATCAGCTCACCTTTTTTTAAAAGAAATATTATGTTCCAAAGGCTGTAACAACACGCAGGAATTCATCTAGTATAATAAGAGATTCAATATGTATATTTAACTATAATTAATACAAAAGCTAAGGTGGACACATGCCCATATGTTCACTGAAGTATTTCTCTTATATCAAACAAGAGAGTTCCGTTTTTCCACATCTTCATAACTATATCGTCTACGTAAGCCTCCGTGTTTCTTTGGGAATCGAGTGTGATTTGCATATCTGGTTGGATAGTAGGACGTGCATTTTTTAGACCAAAGACATGCTTATGTAGAAATAGCTCCCATGGGGAGTCATAAAAGCAGTTTTTTTCTTCGCTATACATATACTTGTACATGATCATTAGTAGGATGTTTACGTGCGGTAATATTTCACTCGTCTAACCAAAATATCCTAGCTCTAGAATATTCTTGTAGTTATGCTAATATCTATATATTTCTTATTATACATAAATATCTAGATTCTTACTCGCTTTACTTTGTCATGAAGAGACAGTTCTAGACTTTTTTTTTGAAGAATCAGTTCTAGACTTTTCATGACAAATGTCTTTTCTCTTATTTTTTATTCAAATATTCTTGAATGTTCCAAGTATACATTGTCATAATTAAGCATAATTCAATGCTATTTCTATAGCTCCACGTCGCGCCACATCATGTCCAACCCACTAAGAGTCATTCAATGCTATTTCTCTAACTCCACGTTATGCCACATCATCTCAAATAATTTTAACCATTAGATAAAAATTAAATGTTGGCGATTATAAGCTATTTTGAACTTTTCAAATCTCTGCCACATCATCCAAAAAATTAGCACTCCGGATTATCACCTCCGACTCCCATCTATCCATCCATGCATCAATATCCTCATGTCACTTCATGTTGTCCGATCACCACAAATTAAGATAAAGAAACTACTGCCTCCAAATGCCTCCATTACTACTCCACTTTTTGTTTCTATGTCTTTTCCGTTTCTATTTACTTTTTTCTGGGTGTTTGTAAAATACTTTTTTATATATTATATAATGTGCCGCAGCAATGCGTGGGGCATCATCTAGTATAATGATAATGATTGTCAAGTTTAATTCAATTTCACATTATATACATGTGCATTTATGGAAAGTCCAAGGAATTTTGTTACAAGGGTCTGCTTCTAATGATTTATCTTGAGCCCACAATCATAAAAGTGCAGTTCAAGGACATCAATAATCATGATTTTAGTCTTGATGTTGAAATATGATACTTCTATAAAAGGTAGTTGCATTTTTCTAAAGGTTTTATTGTTTAGTAGTTTGATTTTCATGTTTATCCCGATTGTTTTTATATTCTGTTACAAGATTAGGCAGGATATGAATAATATGGGTAAATCTTTTACTTTGGAATTTAATAATGAATTCAAAGCAATTTGTTTAGAGAAATCTATAGCTTTCAGTAATCTTACTGTGTGTATAGATGGACTTCCGAAGCTGATGAGTATGTTATTAACCTTCTAAATTACTCTCATATTATTATGGTATTCATATGGCTTCAATATTTGTATAGGTTTGTCTCTCTTAAAGCTTTTTCTAAACTACCTCGTATGCATTTTTCGAAGCAAAGGACTATCTCTTTATGTGCAAGCTGTGTGACATGTGCACTTGTGGGAAGAGTCATTGGACTTGATCTACTTCGGTGTATCTTCAAAGTTCATCTTCAAAATAAAACATAGAATGGATGTGAAGTGGACATTAGGGTGCCATATTATCGTAAATTTACTCATGATGCAACACTACAAGATTTGATTAAATATGTTGGTGTTTTTAATCCCCTATACAAATTAGCTAAGAATTTGTTAGGAAATATGTGTTCCTAGGTTAACACCGACTCATGAGAAATGGTAGAATACCACTTCCGTGGTGGACCTAGACCCAATACTTAAAATTTATATCGAGGAGATCTTTACTCTACTCTACTAACTTGGGAGATCAGCTCTACAAAAGAGGTCAATTTTTATTTATAAAACAAACTTCTTCTTCATTACTAGACCGCTACTATCAATATATGACTCACCATGACACTGGTACACTCTAAGATACATCATGATAACCATTGGTATGTCTTCATATATGGTGGCTCCTATCGCTGTGATCATATCAGCTTGTTGTGACATTTTGGGCTACGGCTGTACAATCCAACCCATTGGCTACACCACCAAACAGCCACACATGAAGTTGTCATTTTTGGTGCTAATGAAGTATGATTCATTTCTTCCTCTTTTTTTCCCTACTGGTTTAGGCCGCTGATTGTGCAATCGCAGCCATGTAACAATTGCTTTTGTAGTAACAACCAACATCAACGGCTTTAAATAGCTTAAACGATTAGACCCTATGAAACCGTGGTATGGTGCCTTGGAGGATGAAGATCCTCCCTATTTACACTTGTACATGGTGATTAGGATGCTGCTATGTGGCAACATTTAACTGTCCTAAACAAAATATCCTAACTCTAGAATATTCTCATAGTTATGCTAATATTTAGGTATTTCTTTCTATACATAAATATCTAGATTCTCTCTCTTGTTTACTCATAAAGAGAGAGTTATAGACTCTTCCATGACATATGTCTTTTCTCTCCAAATATTCTAGAATATTCCAAGTATGCATTGACATAATTCAACATAATATAATGATTACAATTATCAAGTTTAATTCAATTTCACATCACATGCACATAGCTTTAAAGATGAAAAGTCCAAGGAATGTTTTTACAAAGGATCGGTGCTTCGATGATTTATCTTGAGTCCCTGATCATGAAAGTGCAGTTCAAGGACATGCAGAATCATGATTTTTGTCTTGATGCTGAAAATATGTTACTTCTATGAAAGGTATTTGTATTTTTCTAAAAGTATTTTTATATTCTGTTACAGGATTAGCCATAATCTGGATAATGTGGCTAAATCTTTCATTTTTGAATTCAATAGTGAATTCTAAGCAATTTGTGCAAATAAATTCACAACTTTAAGTAATCTTATTGTGTGTATGAAAGGATTTTCAGAAGCTGATGGGTGTGTCATAAGATATCGTAATTTGTAAATACCAAAGTATTATGCCGTTCCAACCAATATCGAGTTCTGTTTGGCAATCCAAGTATTTTGCATGTTGTTTTTGTTCAACAAATGTAATGTTATTAGTGTACTACGTTACCATTTTCTATTATTCTTGTATACAAACTCAGTCGTGTTGTATTTTTCATTCCTAATATATATGGCAAGGACGTAAGGTTATTAGTATATTTTTTTTATCTCTAATACCATCTTATGTGATCCAAGGTTGAAAAAATCTCACAAAACTAATAAAGATTAATTAGTGGCAAAAACAAACTATATATGAGCATCACATGCCGGCACGTGCAATTGAAACACAGCGTGTACATGGAAACTGTAAACAGGCGCACACAGGCACACACGCATCAACATTTCTCAGTTTTAGAAAACGAGGTAGGGAGTAGATTTTTTGGAATCTCCAAAAAATACCTGGTATTTCCCATACTTTTATTTTTAAAACTGTAAATATTTTGACACCCAAACACCCTAAAGTTTTTAATACTTAAGTATTTTGAGAAATCATGGTATTCTCTGAAAACTCCAAAAATATTTTGTATCCAAACAGGGTGTTTTCTAACAATATGGTTGTTGTTTTTGACTTTTTTTGTTACGTTTAATCATTTGTCTTATTTATAAAATTTTTAAAAATATCATGTGTTTTATTAGAATGTGTTTTATTACTAAGAAAACTTAAATATAACATATAATTTTGTATGCTTGAACTAATATTTTGAATAATATGAAAAGTTAAATGTAAAAACCAATAGCGATAACAATTTTGAAACGAATGGAGCATCAACTGAGCCCTGTTATGGTATTTCCGGCCTTCCAGAACATGCTTGTCATGCTACTGATCTGGGTCTCTTGCAATTGCAAATAAGACCGTGGCTTGTGAAATGTAGAGGTACTTGAGTACCGGATGATGGTGGTGGATGGTGAGATGACCATGTTTCTTTGGATGAGAGTTTCTGTCCATGACATATCCATTTGGGATGATGATCCTAGACGATGGAATTTATGGTTTTTCTAAGGTTTCTTGTCTCCTAACAATGTTGAAATAGTTTGGATTGATGTAATTAAGGGATGTAATATGCTTTAGTATCAATGAATTTTCCTTTTCGCAAAAAAAAAAGATTGTGAAATGTCAGAAATGCACCCCTAGCGCTCCCACAATGAATCATCCTAACAAGCACGCATGAGGCTTCGGCTGACCAGGATACCAGTATCCTTCACAAATGCTCTTTTCAACCATAGTCTACGCGTGAACGAAGCCCTTCCCAGTTCCTTTTACAAGTTCCATTCATATTTTGTTTTAGACAAAGTATAGAAAGGATGATATCATGGAAGGAATTTCCACGTGCTGAATGGCCTCGACCGGTACTCGAGTAAGCTGTGTGGCCAAAAAGGTAGATCGATCGTGCCAACGAACAACACGGTTTGAACCGCACGGCAAGCAGTCGAGTTGGTCGGGTCGAGCGAACCCAAAACAGGTGTGGACGTGGGAATCGCGAAAAGGCGCACAGGTCAGGGTCATGCGATTCGATGCGAGCACAGCAGCCAGAAGAAAAAGGCCGCCACCGAAAGCGCAGCTGCGAGGCTGGTCTCCGCTGTTGCCGTCTCCCTCTCCCTCCTGCGCTCGTCCAAGTTCCCCACCGGACCGCTTTTCCGTTTCGCCCGTTGGTTCCCGCCGCCGCCAACGACCGACCGGAGCGAAGGCGCCGCAGATGCACCCGAAGGTTTCGCGGGCCGCGCGCAGGCTGCTCTGCTGCGGCGGAGCCACCGCGGGAGAGGACTTGTAAGTCACGATTTCCTTTCGCGTTCCGGTCCCTTTCCTTTTTTTTTTCTTTTTCTCGCGACGATTCGCGTGTGTGCTTGCCTGGGGTTGGACGGGAATTCTGGACGACCTTGTTTGCTCAGTTCTTCGGGCTTTTGATGATCGCAAAATTTTACCGAATTCTGGAAGGGTGATGCGATAGGTTCGTTGATGCTTGGTGCTGAATTTGGTGGATAGAGGGAGTCTTGCTTTGCTTTCAGAACTATCAAAAAGGGAAAGTAGTGGGAATTTAGGTGCTCCAATTTTCGTTACTTAAGTCCTCCCCTGTTTGGTAAAATTTTCCTGTTGGAGGGTGACAGCTTCTTCATTTAATCTTTGTAGAGACTATTGTATTTCTCCAGGGACACAATGGATTTTCATTTGACTGATAGTAACGATTATATCAATCGACCCGATCACCTACCTATTCTTGGAAGGAACTCATCCTGTCTTTTGTTCCTCTTGTTTGTCAGGTCTGACGAAGGGAGTGGATCATTGAGGTGGGTGTTCTCGCTGAGGGAGCTTCGATCAGCCACAAATAGCTTCAATTACGACAACAAGATTGGAGAAGGGCCTCTTGGAAGTGTGTATTGGGGACAAGTCTGGGATGGTTCTCAGGTTTCTGCTCTGTACTTCTTGATCCTTGTTGAAAATTGAAATGTTACTTGATTGCTATTAAGTTCGTTCCTTGCTGGTCCGTTCAACCACCATTTATTTTGCAGCATTGGGGAACTTTTATTGGTACCTTTCTCACCATATAACCGAACAACTACCAGCTGTTGCATTTTTCTTTTTTTTTTTGTAGCATTGATCTTTGATTTCATTATCGTTCAGTAGGTAGGATATGTTGTCATAGGTCAACAAAAGCACGTAGATGAACTGGCTACAGGTTTGCAAATCTTTATCTTTGCAAACAAAGAAAAAAGAGTCCCACATTTGCCCTGTCATGGCTGCAACTATTTGGCATGTTCTTTTTCAAAACTATGATTGTCGCCTCAAGTTGCTGCAGGATTTTTTATTCTTTTTTTGCACCAAGCCTTGCGAAAAGAAATCATATATTTTTGTCATGACAAATGAAATCCAGGTCATAAGTATGGTGTGTCCTTCTCTGTACTTTTTTTTATCGTGCGCTTTCACTTGTCTATTCTTTTTTAATATATTTTGTCCTTCTTCTGTGTACTTGTGTCCATTAGATTGAAAATGAATGGCGCTGAAAGTCTGAAGACATGACATTCCTGTGCATTATTGTTTGTACCTAGCTTTATTAATATACAAATTAAGATGGTTATAGTGCAACCTAGTACTACTTATTATCGTATTTCTAATAGCATCTTAATTTCATCCTTGAATTTTTAGTTCTCCTTCAGCTTATTCATTAAATAGTTTTGTTAATCCTTTTGAATGCAGATTGCTGTTAAGAGATTGAAGAATGCAAAAAATGGCACGGAAGCAGAATTTTCTTCAGAAGTTGAGAGTTTGGGAAGAATAAGACACAAGAACCTCCTCAGTTTGCGTGGGTATTGTGCAGATGGACCTGAACGCATTTTGGTGTATGACTATATGACAAACTCAAGTCTCTATGCGCATCTTCATGGAACACATTCCGCGGAGTGCCTCCTTGACTGGCGAAGGAGAACATCTATTGCCATCGGCACTGCTCGTGCTCTCTTGTTAGTAGACGATCTCTTCATATTTGCTCATAACAGAATATTGATTACAGCTTGTCTTAATGTGCACTGTGATAGACGTAACTCACAAGTGCTTTCTCACAGGTACCTTCACCACCATGCAACACCTCAAACAATTCATGGGAGCATAAAGGCGACCAATGTTCTTCTGGATTCAGACTACCAGGCGCACGTTGCTGACTTTGGTCTGATAAGGCTTATTCCTGATGAAATGGACCATGAAAAGATAGCCAGTGAAAACCAACGAGGCTATATTGCTCCAGAGTACATTATGTTTGGCAAACCAACAACAGGTTGTGATATATATAGCTTTGGAATTATTTTGTTGGAGCTTGCTAGTGGCAAAAGACCAATAGAGAAGTCAGGTTCGGTTAAGACGTATGGTATCCGAAACTGGGTACTCCCATTGGCGAAGGAGGGCAGATACGATGAAATTGCAGACTCCAAACTCAGTGACAAATACTCTGAGTCTGAACTGAAAAGAATGGTGTTGATTGGGCTATCATGCACGCATTCAGAACCTGAAAAGAGGCCGACAATGCTTGAAGTTGTGCCTTTGCTGAAGGGCGAATTGAAAGAGATGCTTCTGAAGCTTGAAAAGGATGAGTTGTTCAGGCCGGATTTGACTGTGAGTTCCCACGGTACATCAACTCCAGAAGGCAGCACGGACTCTGTGCCAAAGAAAGATGATGAATCTGTTGGGGCGTGATAGGTTGATTCTGTAGTCAGTGATAGAATGCATACTCTTGGTATTGATGCTTGATTTGTGTGGTTTGACATGGATGAAATTGTACAGGCATTGCTTTTTTGTTTCGATTTGTTTTGAGTGGGTAAGAGAAGAGTGAGATGAAGATAGCTGTAATGAAAGTGCTTTTTTTGTGTGCACTACATAGAACTTGCATATATTTTCCAGAAATTTGGTCTTTGTTTGATCGTGTTAACCATATTTCATTCAAACCAACAAAATGTACAGCACTGTCTTCCCCTGAAAGTGCTTTTTTTTTGTGTGCACTACATAGAACATGCATATCCGTTTCCAAATTACCCAAACACATCCGTTGCATTCGTATTCAAAACACTGTTCTTTTTCTCACTATAATCCACCACGTGACCACTGATTCAAAATCAGAGCCCATGTCAATTTAAAAGATTGTTATTTAAAAAATCTCAAAAATCAGTTCCATGTCCTGCCGTAATGTTAATTCTTTTTTTTTTGAAAACCGTCCTATTCACCCTGTGTTTTTTTTCTTTTTTGAGGTATTCACCCTGTGTTGAAATGGTGGCGAGACACCTGCCTCAAGTGTGTCGAACTGCGGTAAGCGAGGCAAGACAAGAGTATGTCAAGAGCCAGATTCGCGAGTGGATGTAGCTGCGCCTGGGCTTCACGGCAGAGACCGGTTCATTTCTGCTCGCAGATGCAAATAAACAAATAAATAAGATTCATTTTAGAATCAGAACGAACAAGCCACCATGAGCTTGAGGTTCAGCGTTTGTGGCTGTTAGGTGTAGCGGGCAAGCATTTGCCAGAAACCAACCCGATAACTCTGTTACTTTACAGCTCAGTGATTCAGATTAACGGAAGAGCTACCACTTGTAAATTTTTCAGGAGCCAACCTAAGTCGATGAGCCAATTTCGCAGGGCCGACTGGAGCAGAGCTGCCAACGTCGAAAACGGAACAAAGCGTTCTTCCTGCTGTTCGCCATTCTTCATAACAAGTGCTTCTCGCAGCCGACGCTACAGCTGTGCTCGATATCAGAAAGAGATACTAGTAATTCCTTATTTGACCCTAGTTTCCTTCCTTGGCCCTTTCTCAATGGAACTTCCCTGTTTGACCCAAATTCTATTTTTGTTTCCTTCCCTCGGTTAGTTTTCATACCTCACGAAACGGCCATTTTTGCCCCTGAGGCATTTCGACAGGACACCCGCCGTCGTCTTCGCCACGCTCAGCACGGAAAGGGGAAAGCGGCTTGGCGTCGACCAGCATGGCCAGCGCTTCGGGCGGAGGTGTTTGTCAATTTCCTGGGCCTGGCGTCACCGCAGGCCAGCAGGCCGCAACGTCGGACGCGGGCCAAAGTGGCGCAATCCTGGGACCTGGTGCCGCACTGCCGCTGTCCGTCGTCCGAGCCGTAACGCGCCGGGCTGCCACCGTTAGCGCGAGGCCATCACCATCCGCACCAAGCCGAGCCGCCGTTGTCCGCGCCACGCTGCACTGGGTCGCCCACGACCGTCCACCAAGCAGCCGCCCTCAAAAGCGCCGCGCCTGGTCGCCGCCGTCGTCCGAGCCTTCGACCGCGTCGCGCGGGGTGGCTGCCCTCGTCGGCGCCGGGCCAGGTCCCCACCGAGCCGCTGCCCTCGACCGCGCAGGGTCGCGGCCGCGGCGTCCTTGGTGTCGACCGCGGCATGGGCCAGCCAATCGTGAGTCAGAGTCGTGACTCGTGAGCCGCTTGAGCTCCTGCAGCCGACGGAGGTACCACAGCACATACTGTTTTGCTTATGCAGAAACTGCAGATCAAAACAGGGTTAAGAACATATTCTGCTGCAACATTAAGTCCCTGATGCGCTTTAGTGCACCCTTTGGATTGCATTGATACTTAATTTGGGGAATCATTTATTTAGTTTGACAATTCTTTCTGGAGTACCGCTATAGATACAACCCGATTGTCCTACTCATGTACAACTCAATCTATTATAGAAAATATATATCATCATTTAAAAATTTAATACTCAAGCTATTATAGAAACTATATATCATCATTTGAAAATTTAAAACACTTATTACCATACATTCATCTAGTCAGAACACATTCGGATTGACTCTACAGACAATTTCTTTTTTCTGTCATCCCTGCTCCAAATACATTATTGCAACCAGAAAGTAAAGTTCATTTGGCCACTTCAAAACGTAGCTTTTGTGATGTTTCACGACACGAGGACCTAATAAACACTGGGACCATATTCATCATATCACCACAATGCCAAATGGAGTGGCTGTGGAAGTGGAAGACAGGCTTGTTCAACATTCTGATAGCTGCGTAGCCGTCTAAATTTTGAATGGAGGCACAACGACAGAAATTGGTGCAACATGCATGTAATTAGCAATAGAAGACAAGCAAAGACTAAAACCTAATTAAAAATGATGATTAAGATCTAAACGGTTGACATCCCAGTGAGATCTGAAGTCGGATCTGAAGCATTTCCGTTAATTTACCGAACAATGTACAGAGACTGAAAATAGTAAAAGCTAGGGTAATTACTACGGAAGCAGAATCTTCATCGTTACACCAGGCGTGCACTTGTACAATAACCCGTTTCAAGCGCAGCTTACAACAAAAGGTATACAACTCAAGTAGTACGCAAAACATAAGTAAAAGGTTCAGAGCTCTATTCAAAGAAAGAACTGCAGTTTTACGAACTATCCTAAAGTTCCTGTCACCTGTCTTGGCAGGTCTACGAGAAGGTATCCTCCCTATCTCCTTCTGCTACCTCACCCTCATCGATGTTACTGAACTCCAGAAAGTGTGTTGGCCGGTGATCCTCGTGGTAGAAGTCCCGAGGCATGCCAAGCTTCATCGCGTACTTCATCTGTGGGTCATGCTTTACTCCCATGAAGTTGTAGTTCCATGGCACGTTGTCAGGGACCTGGAAGGAGAATAAAATATTGAAATAAGCCTCTACAACGTTTGATTTATGACAGGAGGAAGATCTGGAAAGTGTTAGGTCAGTACTTACCATATAGAACCCAAGGAAACGGTCGCTAAGAAGCATCTGGACCTTCTCATAATGCGTTGGGAGATAACCATGTGGATTGCTACCATTGTCCTTGTTGCTGCGGCCCCATTCATAACCACTTGGTGTCAGTTTGTAAGCTGTCAACGAGCAAGATCCTGGTGTGAAGCTGCATGTCAGAATGATGCACTTCTCACCATCCCACTGTTTGTTGTTCTCCAGAATTTTGGCATGTGATGTGAGATCCTAGAAGAAACAAAGCAATTTAGAGCCATGAATTCAGTCAGTGACAACATGACAGTTTCATATCCTTTCACTGTTAGAGAACTGAATCAGTATCTAACCTGTGGAGATAGCTGGGGAGCTTCGTTGGGCTGGGTATGCATCCACCCTAATGGCTCCAGGTCGTTAAGGAACTCATGCTCCGGAAGATTAGACGGCAGGGTCACCATCTGATGTGTTCCGTGCTGTGGAGGAATGGCAATACACCTGATCTCTTTAACTTGGGGATTGTCCTGAGGACTCAGCCCATACAGGAATCCAGCTATTTGTGTCCGGAGATCTGCTATGCATATGAACTTCTTCAATATGTTCTTTGGCATAATATAAGTGTAGCCAGTCTCCTGCAATAAGAATCAACAGTAAGTAAAAAGATTCATTTCCAGTCCATACGAATACTGCAGGGTTAAAAAAGGGGTAATACTCAACTTCGTCCCTGAACTATCGTCCAAAGCTCAATTTCATCCCTCAACTTCCAAGAAGATCCAATTTAGTCCCTGAACTTTGATAGGTTCAATCTCATCCCTTGTCCTACGTGGATGTCCACGTGGCATGCCACGTCAACTCCACGTCAGCTTTGAGTTGAATTCTAAATTTCAAATTGTTTTTTCTCTCAAATCATAACTCTGTTTTTAAATCCATTTAAAAAATTGTGCTATAACTAATTTAATGAAAAAGATCTGACTTGGATATACATTTATGTAGCTTTTCATTATTTAATTTGAAATTTTGAATCATTATACCAAAACAATGTTTGAACATATTTTATTATTGTAACTTATTTTATAGGCACAACTCCTCACATTTTAATTAAAATTTGAAGTGGTATATAAAATGTTAAAGTAATAAATGCATCCAAGTATTACATCAAAACAAATACAATGGTTCAAATAGGTTTTAAAATAGAGTTGCAATCGAAGGAAAATCTCATTTGAAATTTGAAATTCAACTCAAAGCTGATGTGGCATGCCACGTGGACGTCCACGTAGGACGGGGGATGAGATTGAACCCACCAACCAAAGTTCAGGGACTAAATTAGACCTTTTAAAAGTTAAGGGACGAAATTGGGCTTTAGATGATAGTTCAGGGACGAAGTTGACTATTACGCCTTAAGAAAAAGGAAGTATTGCACTAACCTTTATATCATCAGAATTAACATAAATGTGATTGACCCGAAGATACAAGTTTGTTGCAGAGATGGCCCTGACACGCCAATCAGTCTTTGATGCAAACGCAGCTTGCTCGTACGGACTCGTCGTCGTAATTATGAGCTCCTCTCCATGCACGTTTGTTGTCCTTGTTGTCACTGCAGTTAATTGAGTGGTCTCTCTAGACTGCAAGATTATGTAAAACCAAGATTAAGAAACATGTTATTTTATATCTATGTGAAGACTAAGTGGCACATTATAAACCAAGAGTGCATATTATTAATGCTCTACCTGTTTCTCAATCTCGGCAATCTGTTGCCGCTGCTGTGATGGTGGAGCAATCTCAGCACCAAGAATTATATCACGCATTTCAGATTGCGTCAGTGCAGAAGTATTAACATTGTTTTTCTTTGCATAATCAGAAAGAATGAGGTCCCTCAGTGCACATTCAACCTTCAACCACTGTTCATCAGTCAATGTGGGCCATATGTGATGTGGTTCAGTAACAATTGTCTTGTCTGGCTTGAGCAACATCTTTGCCTTTTCATTGTTCACATGTAGCGCCCGCAGTATAAGCACAATACGAGAGAATGCTGTGTATGATGAGATACTTTTCAACCAATCATCATATATATTGTACAGAACCATCTGTGGTTCAGTTGCCTTGAGAATAAGATCACCAAACTTCTCAATCTTCAAGCAAGCCTGGAACGGCAGCTGCAACTCACTACCCTTGATAACGATGTTAGGAAAGTCAAGCAGATGGACTTCCAAGGGATCCAACATGCCCTTCCTTGTCACAATTATCTGCTTCGGCTGCTCCTCTACGGGAAGTGATCGAACTAATGCAGCAACCTCCTCAGCAGTTTTCCACTTGGCCAGCTGACCAAGACGCTTTTGCCCCGCCCATACACTGGTGTGGATAACCTGCATAATGCAATCCATTTTAGCTTTTATCTGCCATGTTCAGTGACTACAGACCTAGATAAAAGTTGAACAAATTGAGCTATAAGTGGAAGAACAAACCTTCAGAAAAAGTTGACCTGTTCTTGGATTGAAAATGAAAATAGCACCATTGATTGGTTTTGTGGTCAGGTTACCCTCAAATGTTTTGTGAATAGTAACTCTATAGACATTTGTGTCATCCACAAACCATATGATTTGATTGCTGAATATCTCTCCATAGTTCTGTGAAGACAGGTATGGTTCGGTAGGTTCAGATGAGTATAACTGCAGACCCTTCCTTATTCTCTCCCTCAGTACATACAAGGCTGGATTCGACTGCAAAAAGAGAAACAGTAAACAGGGTTACAACTGGACATATTTGAACTACTATTACACCCAAAAAATAGAGAGATTATATCTTAACGAGATTACCTTCATGATTTTGTTCATTGCCTGCTGCAGGAGGGGCTTTGACCCAGGGAACCAGTTGCCAAAAGCAGAGTGCAAATTGTAAGCTAGATCAATTCCAATCATTACCCCTACAACAAATAGCAGTAACATTAGCAATTTTAATTCAAGATAGGCAGATCAGATACAAAGCAGGAAGTTAATCGGTATTCAGAAACATACCAGTAGGTGATGGGTATATAGACATGTTGTCTGTTGTGTAATCCATGAATTTTGCCCGTGTATAGCGTTCTATGTCATGTGAATCATAGTCACCCCAACGCAGTTGTACATCAATCCAATATTTGTTACTAGCTTTCTGGTCGAATACATCCTTCGATTCAGAAACTAAGCTTGGTTTAGACATTTGCCATCTATGAGCAGCAAAGAGGAGGATATCTGCACAGGAGCTATTCATCTTATAACTCTTCCTCGGATGTATTGTCTCCTTCTGCACTGTCTCAATCTCCAAAGCATCTAACTCCTGATCCAGAACTTGGCAAAGATCCATAACAACACTTTCATGTATCTTCTGCCACAGATGTGCACGGAAGATCTGAATCAGTGAAATTTTTAGAGTTGGGATTTTCCCATGCATGAATATGCCAGTAAGGTCTAGCTGAACCTGGAAACCAACGTACACATTTGCACGATTGATAGTTGGTGACCACCACAGAGTAAATCTTCGATTGGGGATTTGATTCAGCCCAGAACGCTGTGCATTTGTCAGCTTTTTGTATTTCATTGACTCTTCAAAACCTGATGCCTTCTCCCAAAACAGACCCTCCCAAGTGGGGAAATAGGTTCCTTTAAATAATGTATGTTCCAAAATACCTTCAACACCACCAAGGGCTTGGATTACATCAGTTCTGTAGTTGTTTAGGTTCCATAGCTTACCATCATGTCGCTGATGTGTCCACCAGAATGGGTTCTGTTTCAGCACTTGATACTGCTTAAAATCTGTTCTCACTCTCCACCCTTTGTCATAGGCTAGTGTATGGCGGTCTTTTTGGAAAAGAGTGTTGATACGAGGTATACCCCTATCCCATGAATCTTCAAGATCCTCAAGTGTTAAGCGCCTGTTCTGGGACTGGGCTTCCTGCCGCTTCAGAGCATACTCAGCCCAAACACGCTGTGAATCAATGAATTCACTCTCCCATGGCTGGATGTAGCGATACAAGTTAGGAATAAGCTGGTCTTCATCATGGCTCATACCACTCCTGAAATGAGTCACACCAACATCTGTCTGCTTACTGTACCTGAGATCACTCTGAGGTATCAGAATGTGGCCCATTGACAACATCCCCAGACCTCCAATTTCCTTGGGAGTATAGAAGATGACAGGTGGAAACCTGCTAGGCATCTTCGAATTCAGGCCAATCTTTATACGTGTCTGGATCTTATTTTCACATTTGACAAGTAAATCCAAAAGCTCCTGTGTATGAACAGTGGCTTCACGGAAATACGTCATTAGGCCAATTAGAGCAGTATTCCACTTATTAACAATTTTGGTGAATGTTGTAGACCCTGATGACATAAGGATCTGCCGAACACGGTTCTCAAACACTTTCATATGCTCATCGTCAACTCTCAGGAAGGCAATGGCTGTCCTTTCCTTAGTCTGCTCATTCTGTAAGTTCCATACTCCATCTTTTGTGTTGCTGAATGCCTCCTGAGTCATTCGTATCTTTGGTAGAATACGCACCTCAAATCCACACATGCTAAAA
Source organism: Chloris gayana (assembly GCA_031894775.1). NCBI lineage: Eukaryota > Viridiplantae > Streptophyta > Magnoliopsida > Poales > Poaceae > Chloris > Chloris gayana. The sequence goes on along the minus strand of JAUNZO010004429.1, from coordinate 47,007 downwards.
AGCAGGTTTGGATTATCCTTGCTGTAAACAGATACAAAACTATTCTCCCATTCTAAAGTGGTAATGCTCCTTGGAAGGCGGTTTTTCATATCCCAGAAGACACTTCTTCCGAGATTTACATCATGCTTCATCAGCCTCATTCTTGCATCCCTGGGCCAACATTTCTTGTTATTGTAACCAACCATGTTCTCATTGTTAGGATCAGGATGCTCTGTCAAGTAACGCTGAATTAAATCCCGTGCTTCCTCGTGAGTGAAGCGGAACAATATGTGCACCTTGTCAATATATCTAGAATACAACCTGATAGGATGCCTTGTCTCAACTTTTGTATCAGCGTATGTAAGGAACTCATTCGGCATTTGAGGGGGACCGGCAATCTCACTTGCCCGTGTCAAACCTAGGATCAAAAGATCCAGCACCAGTCCATAATATTGCACGACGAAGGATGCAAACTGGAGGCCTCGAATGAGACCATACGAATTTGTATGACTCATATCCTTGTAAGACAATACAACATTGTTCTTTGCAGTGACATAGTCAGCTATGTTATGGTCCAAGACCAACCGCAGAAGCCTATTCAACAGGGTCAGATCAATTTTTTCAAAGAACTTCTCAAATTTAGTCTGAAGCATCACAACACACTGCCCATCACTTGTGTCCCATACATCCTGTAAGTTATTGATTCCTTGACACCATTTATAAACAAGTAAAGGCGGTGGTTCTGAATCAGCAGGTTTTACCCAATTTGGGAAGAGGTGGCGTTTGTCCCCCTCATACCATAAGTACTGGTCAAGGTATGCGTCAGTGATTTTCTCTAGAGGCTCAATTTCATATACTGGAATCAAGTAGCTGTACAAGTCCATGAATTCTATGCCAACTTCCTTGAAAGCACGCTGAGTTAGAAGATGCCTTTTTATCCTTGACAATGCTTCATGTGGATTATCATAAGCTTGTTCGATCAAACCCAGCTCCTCTCGTTGCAACTGGTTTAGCCTCACAGCTACACTATAGGACTCCTTCAGCCTTTCCAATGCTAGTATGAGTAGCTTGGTGTCATGCTTGTATGACAGTGGGGGAAAAGGTATTGGAGAAAACTTTCTTGATTCCAGCCAGTGAACTGTCGTTGTATAAATAGCAACTGCTTCTTCAGGAGTCACATATGGCCCATCTTTCAAGTAATTGTGCTGCCTTTCTTGTTCCGCCTTCAGCCAAAGACGAGTTAACCGTCCAAGGTTTTTACGGCACACAGTCTTGTCAACAGTAGCACCACGTCTGATGCGCTCACGATTGTAGTGAGCGACATTGGTCCACCAATCAGCCTTGGACTTCACATAACGCAGTATCATATTCTCAATGGGGACTGGAAGACCAGGAACTTTCCATGGGATATTAGCCTTCCAGCATCGCCATGCCTCACTCAAATGTTGTAAAATGGTTCGGGCCTTGTTTTGCTTGATACCCTCTGGCATAGCATCAAGCACATCATGCATAACAGCAGCCCGAAGTTCCAGATCGAAGTGAGACTCGACCCGTTGCTTTGTTACAGTTTTAGCAACTCCTTTAGAATGACGACCTTCAAACTGCCTTGCAAGCAAATTGCCAAGCCATCTCTCAAGCAAGGGGACAATCCCACGAAGGAAAAATAGCCAAACTCTCCACATTGGAGCCCAAAATCCACAACCAGGTCCTTTTCCAACTGGACCAGTATTGAAACGATAATATATCAAGTGCTTCAGATCTTTGCACATTCTGATCTGCCTCATTAGACGATACTTGTATCTATACATACCAGTTAACTGGCCTACATGAGAAAATATATACTGCAGACCATCTGCCAACTGAAATGCATCAACATTTCCTAGGCGGAACTGAATATTTGCATCAACGACTAACTTTGTAAGTCGTAAAATCTCACGGCACAGATGGAATGCATTTCCAAAACGAGATTTCTTCCTTTCCTTTGTTGTAAGAGTCTTCACAGGCTTCAGATTGAAATTGTAATCTAAGTGAAGATAGTTAAGATTCTTCCTATGAATCAACAAGTTCAGCATGTTGTATCCCTGCTTACAAACTTGTAAACCTGCTTCTGCCCAGTCAAGCTCAGTTGTCTGGAAGAATTTTGTTGCTTGGAGTGAACGGAACAGATGCTTCTTCTTCTGGGCCTTTGGAGGTCTATGGTGTAGCTCATTAAGGACATAACACTTCAACAGCTTCTGATAGCTCACACGAACTTTCACTGGGTAAGCTGGAGGGCTGAAAAGCAAACATAAAAGAATTGGAGTCAGTTAATCGGTCAAATGGACAAAAGGAAATGGATAAAAGGGAAAAAAAATTGTATCAGAAAAGTATAATGTTGCACTCACCAATGCTCCTTGAACCACTCAGACACAAGAGGAATGTCCTCAGCTCGACGTGTTCTACCAGATCTCATGTTAAATGGCTTGGGAGCAAACAGTAATGAGATACCCGCTGCTGTTGTATCAGAGTAGAGTTCGGTATCTTTCAAGAGAGGATCCACATCTTCTGGGAGACAGAAATCTTCATCATCTTCCTCCTCAGTTGATTTCCTCTCACGACGATCAATCTTGTTAGTTGAAGTGATTGGATTTATCAGAGGATCATAGTAGAATGCAGGCAAATCTGGATCCTCAGTCTTGATGTACATTATCATAGGAGTATGGTAGACTCCAAGCCTCACTTTCCTAGGTCTGTTATTGTACAGGTGGGGGAAAGCTATTCTGTACTCCGTCCGCAGTGGCTGCCGTATGATAAGCTTATTTATGTCATTAAATTCATTCCAGTCCTCGTCACCCTTCTCCATATCACGGTACAAGGGTTCAAACTTTGGGCCACCTGCAGGAAGAGATCAGAAACGGTGTCTGTTAGTAGAATAAACCAGCCAAAGGATTGAATATAACTGAACATAACAGTATTAATCATTACAGGCTCCCAGCATAGGATGAAGTACTAAAATACAATACATAAAATGATAAGAAAACATTATGTCTCAAAAGCTCTTGCCTTTTATATACATCGCAATACCCTAGTGATAATATCAGAAGATGCAAAGCCCCAAGACTACAAAATGTAAAACAAATTCAAAGCGAAAAAGGAACCATACCTGGAATACACATGTTTAGCGCTTTGGCAGTAAAGAAAGACTCCATATCAAACAGATAGAAATAATTCCTATCAATCAGATCTGACAACAGCTGACCAGCAAGACGATACAGTGTTGCCATGATGGGAAGAGACAGGTGCCATTTCCTGTAGCTGGGGCCATTTATAAAGAAGGTATTCACAAGAGGCTTGTGGTCATAAAACCACTGATAAACAGCTGCATCTTCCTCCTCGTCCAATTCGAGTTGTATAGCCTCCAGTGGTTCGACATCCAACAAATTATCAGCATAATCCAGTGGGGGTTCCTCATCATCAAATGGAGGAAAACGCATTCTTTTGAAATGACGCCTATCTCTCTTCTCTCGACGCATCATAATCCACATTGTTCCCCACTGTGAAAAAAAAAGATAAAAAGAGAAGTTTAGGCATTAAGAGAAAAAAATGTGAAGTACAAAGTCAAAAATCTCATAGCATAGATCATAGAAAAGTTATTATACAGTTTGTACATATGGAACTATGGAGCAGAGGAAAGTAGTTACCTGTGCTAGATATATGGGTTCCACCACCCATGGTATTTCATTCACAAATGTGATGGCTCCAGTTATGTGATACAAGACCTTCACATTGCGAACCTGAAAACAAGTATTCATTACTCAGATGCCAATGCCATGTCAAAAGTAATCTCATCAAGAAGAAATAAATACACCTTACAACTATGACAAATAATGGCTTACCTGCTCCCACGGCATCGGCATGTTCTCTAGTAGTTTATAAACAGCATGAGGTACAAATTTGAGAGCTCCAAGGTAAACTCGTTTGTCATGTCTGTACTTCTTGGAAGACATGTCTCCATGGTCCCTGATTGATGAAAAAAAAAGGAGGTTTATTAAGATGCACATCTGAAAGAAGATGTATCTGGCTATTTAACTAAATGTACCAATTCAATTAGAAGATACAATTGCATGCCCAACTATGTTGAAGCAACCAGCTTTAATTGTGAGAACAGAGTCTAGTTCCCAACAAAAAAAAACTGTGAAACAGAGAAAACGCCTAAGCACACTGAACGAGAAGCAATAAAGCTGAACAACAGGCAACAGCCCCAACACTACCCCTCAAGCAAGCCAACAACACAACATAAGTGGAAACCCTGAGTATCAATTGTTGTTTACTCTCATTGAAGCTGAAGATGATTAAGTGCCAAAGATAAACATAAGTTTACCCAGTATTTCCAAGCATTCATCACACTAAGAACAGAATATAAAAGCACCAGCCCCGTACAAAATAAACTAATGTTCATAGCTTATTAAGTTGTGATCTAGTCACACCACGAATTTCAACTAATTGTTCTATCTTTTCATTCCCAGGAGCAGTCGACTCACAGAACAGTTAGCAACCAGAACGTGGTGTTTTGCCCATAACCACAATTGTAGCATCTTCGTTGCTACCCCACTCCGGCACCACCGACACCATCTGAAACTGTGACAGCAATTAACTTCTGTGCCACAGAACATCATCGGTAAAAAAGGTACAAAACAGTATGTACCCAAGCATTACAAAGTACAATCTGAACCCAAACCTTACCCCTCTCACAGCTAACACGAACTCCAAAAACTACTCAAATCTTATACTCGCGTAAAAGTAACACAAAGGAGCAGCCAGTTACCACCGTGACAGCTACGCCAGCTACAAAACGACCTAGAACATAGCCATCCAAGCATAACACAAACACAAAAGTACTGAAACCTAGCCATGGCATAAGGGCAGAGCCTGGAACACCCCAAGGGGATGCGGATCTGGAGGTTACCTGATGATTTTGCGGACGTGCTCGGGAGGCATGTCCTCCTTCTGCGCCTCAACGAAACCGAACTTGCGCTTGTCACCATAGCGCTTGGAGTTGAGCTGGTGCCACTTGCGGGCCTTCTCGGTCAGCTGCGCCTCCAGCTCCGCCGGCGTCAGGGGCAGGGCGGCCTGCGGCGCCCCGGCTGCCGGCGGGGGCGGGGGCGGGGGCAACCCGGCCCCCGAGGTGCCCGGAGGAGGCGGGGCCGCCCCCATCGGCGGGGGAGGCGGAGCGCCGTTCCACATCGGCGATGAGCGGACGCGGCAGCCTCCCGCTGCGGCCGCTACTAGGGTTTAAAGCTTCGCCAAGGCGGGCGGGTGAGGCGGGTTCGAGAGGTGTCAAGGAAAAAGAGAATAAAATGGAGAGTGCGGAAAAGAAGAGAAAACGATGGGATCGGAGTGGCTTGGAGATTTTTATACGGGGTCATGGCTGCAGCCTATGGCGGTGAGGAGGGAAGAAGAGAGCCGACTTTGGTTTATGGGTCGGGCCAGTAGGGCCTGACAGGCCTTATTTTCAGTCGGTAAAAGTAGGATGACGGGACATTTTCACATTGATTTGAATTTCGTGAGACATTTTAGATAAAGGAAAGTATAAAGATTCCGGCTTCTCTTATCTATATATAATATATATAATATATAATATATAAAAAAGGTGCAATCCACTATATGTCATTGATTGCTATTTCTCTACAACCATATTGAGCCACGTCACCCTAATTATTTTGACCATTTGATTTAGTCCGGTATGTTTCTTAGGTCCGTTAAGGCAGGTACAACGCTACACATTAGCGAGTCTCATAGCCCGTCTCATGCAATGTCACGTAGGATTTTTAATGATGTGAGAGAGAGAGAGATGAGAGGAAGAGTTGGTTGTTTCGTGAAGCAACCACCTTATACGCTAGAATTTAGGAGTATGAGACGACTTACACACCATTGTACAAGTGGTAGTTGTCATGCAACTCATAAATATTCCTTTTCTCATCCACAGATTTAGGAAATATCAATTTCTACGAGACAACTAAAAAAATCACCTATTATACAAGTGGTCCGATAGACCGTCTCGAGATTACGTGTCATGCATGAGACGGACTATAATACCACACCTTTATATTTGCGTTTAGATGCAGTCTCTTTCCCTCCCCTTGACCGTGTCCTGCTGGCTTCCTCCTTCCCTAATTGAACCGTGCGGCCAATTAAGTGTCTGAGGATCATTATTCTCCTCGGTTTGCATCTGCATGGCTTCATATATATTTCTCATAAAATCAAATCCTCCAATTCTCACCTTTTCACCATGCAAAGGCTTGCATTTGTGCACAACTTTACGCTTAATCGGATAGTACATTATACCCTCTCGGATTTTCTACCTATCTCACCTATTTTCTTAAGAAGAAACTAGGCTATGGAAACAACCGCGAAAGAAATCACAGAAGAAGGATCATTAAACAGGTTCTTTCTACTGCATACAGATAGTTATTACTATCTTTTTCTAAGTCCTCTTTCTCTAAGAGAAAGTGTGCATCCCAATATGTGTTTCTTTTTTTGTTCACCCATTCAGTCTAACTACTGAAATTTTGCAATTTGGTATCTCCACTGACATATGTATATGTTTTGTACTTCATATTTTCACATGCAAGAGATCCATAATGCCGTGATCAAATTTATATCACATTCAGTACTCAAATTTAATTGGAAAGTTTGCAGAGATTTTGCAATTTTGTTGCTTAATTTTTTTGCACATGTTTCTATCCCACTTGATTTTTACACACGAGTAGAAGATTTGTGATTGCAAGTCGTGACCATTTGATTTACTAGAAAATAGCAATTCAAGTCTATATAATAATCCACTTTGCATATAGAGTTTCCCTGTCCTTATTCAAATCATTTTAAATACCCATTATTCATTCATTCTTCAAGTGTGCAATCTTTATGCATTTAGGCCTTCCATGTAATTTAAAGAGAGTTGTTCCACTTCATCTCATAACCCAATGAAAGTCAAATTCAATTATGGTTATACATGCTAATTTTGAAAAAAAAATCTGTACAATCTTTTGATTTTCAAACTTCTAATTATTAAGAACCATGTGTTAATATCATTTATACAATACCGCAGCATCCCGGGAGGTATTAGCTAGTCTCTTATTAGAGCAGACATGACAGTCTTGTTTTTATAAGAATGCAGTACGTAGACAGTAAGCAAAAGTAAATTAAGGAGATGAAGTTTATTATTAAATTTCTATTTGTGACTAGCAAAGAGCTACAACACGATTATCTCCATCATCGCGCTCACGGATGGAAAGTCCTCGTACCTTCTTGTGCTACAAGCAAAGTCCAGAATCGCAGCCAACATGCTCCCTAAAAACAGCCTGGATAAACAAGGTATAACGCTTGCTGTCAAAACAAACATCATTTTGACAATACTCATTTTGTTACTGACCCCGTTAGCCACGTACTAAATATATGGGCGGCGGACCTAGGTGAGGATAGTAATAGTAACTACCCTCCAAATATTACTAGCATGGTGACAATGGAAGAACAGATGCCTAATTGTTTCATCTCAATTACAAAAAGTGACATTTTTTACTTGTCTCTTCAATTTCTCTTAGCCATATTATCCTTTCTTAACATGACTCCTTTTATGAGGTACCAAAGGAATATATTGATTTTAAGGGATAGTTTTAGCTTCCAGGTTAACTTACAATTAAAGAGTGCATCTTGGTTAATTGACATTTGAAACATATAGCAAACTAAAAATTGTCCACTCCTATGTAAGTCCCAAAAGAGTCCATCTCATCTATTAAATTAATCCCCGAAAGTGTTCTCGATGCCACTCTATAAGCTTTATCCCTTCCAAGGATCTCCTAAAAGTCAAGTTACAAGGGTCTCCTCACGAGCATGTTCCACCGTGCGATATGGATTGGGTCATATGTCACATGATAGAGATTGGGATAAAGGTCTTTCAAGGGCGATTTTCTATCCATATGTACTCCCAAAAATGAATTTGTGATCCGTCATTTATTTCGAAATAACCATATGATAGGAATTGATCTTTGACATTCATAAGGCATGTCCGGAAATGGGAGTCGATCGGTTTTGCGACTACCTCGGTCAAAGTTTTAGATCTCAAAATTTATTTCGAAGTAAACTTTGTCATGTCATGTCTTCATTAAGTAACTTAAAAGCCATTTACTCAATAAGCACTTATTTTGGATCTCAAGATCGACAATTCCTAGACCTCTTTGATCTTTAGGGCGACACATAATGCTCTACTTGGCCGATCGATATTTTTTATATCTTTACCAACCTTGCCGGTGGAATTGAGATATATATAGGAGTCTAGTTAGTAGAAATCCCTTTCGAAATCTCGAAGAAAGACATCATAAATATGGGAAAGCGGCTAAGGACTCACTATAGGAGAACCAATCTATCACTATAAGAAAGTTGTTTATATTTCGTGAGACATGGTGTAATAACAAGTACACTATGACTACGAGAGATCACTCGTGCAACTTCATCCGACTCGCAAAAGCATCTATGAACTAGATGATATGAAAGCATTTTTGCCCAGGTTAATTCTCAAAAGGCGATTCCATAGCTTCTCATTCACCGAGCACTATGCAAACGTAAGCTTATACTTTCTCATCATAAATTTAGTCGAAAAATAGCGGTACTCGTTGGAGGAGGGGCCAAGCAATTAACTCTTCGATGTACTGCACTATAAGTAAACGTTGTTGCTAAAGAAACTAAAACTAAAAAATAACTATGCTTCATATTGCATCTCTACTTAATACTTCGACTAAAGTACACGTAACTACACACAATAATATCTAGGAGCATTGCATATGGATACAAATTTTTCCCGCCACGTGTAATCGAAAAAAGTGTGGTTACGTGACTAGCTTGTTCCACATGAGTTTTGCTGACTCGCACCCAGTTGGTTGTAAACCGAGACGAGTGTCTTTTGCATGATAAGAGAGGATAAAATTTGCTTTAAATACAAGTGTATCCTTCACCTACATGGAGGGACGTTGAAACTGCTTTTTATTGCTCTATACACATTGTTTGTGGCAAACATTTTTGAAGTGTATTCGAGCATAAAAAATATTTATGTATTACACTTCTTTTGTATATTTCTTTTATGGCATTACTTTGTTATATAGCTTACTTAAGAATATAGATTTTTCATCCACGCATCTTCTATACTGTAACTGAATTTTCATTTTAAATGTCGACACTATTTTGTTGAGTGTATTTTTATAGTTATAATTTGACTATAGTTTCACAATAAAAAAATTATTAAAGATGTCATGGTGAATACATATAGCGAGATAATGGTATGAAGAGGCATATTACCTTCTTAAAATAATATTCAAACATTTTTCTGTTTGGTTTATTATTGACACTTTCTTTTATCCTTTATTTGTTGTTTATCACGTGTATCGATTCTTGCGAGTTTCTTCTCTAATCTACCTTAATTTTTTGAGAAAAAACTTTGTTATTGTTGTATCAAATATCGCACTGAATTCATCTTAACAAAATATCATACTGAATTAAGCAAGCCACTTTCTAATATTCAATTTTTTTACAAGATGAAGAACCATGCTAAAAATCTGACCAAGATTTCTTATCTGGTTCTGGCCTGAAATATTCCTGCCGCTGGCTGAAGGGTCAGTGGCATTATTTTGCAGTTACTGAAATCAATGTTAGTGATGGAGGTCACGGCGAGAAGAGATCAGATCACATTCACAGATGCCCCACTAATCACCTATGGACTACGATTAAACAAAACTGAAACACGAATCAGGGGGCTCTTCGCAATTCCCACCACCACCACCGTCGTCACCACCGCCCGACCCCAGATCCGCCCGGCCGTCGTCGCCTCTTCCCTCCCTCGCCTTCCAGTTCCTCGACGGTGGGATCTCCGCCCGCCCCGCCCTGGATTCCGTCGAGAAGACTGTCGAGGACATCGCCATGGACCTCGCCATCAACCCCTTCTCCTCCGGCACCCGCCTCCGGTGAGTCGACCTTCTCATCAAACCCTCGTCACTGTCTCCTCGGATCTGCTCGTACTGTAACTTGGACGCGCGTCGGCGATGCTTTGCAGGGATATGATACGCGCGATACGCGCGTGCAAGACGGCGGCGGAGGAGCGTGCGGTGGTGCGGCGGGAGTGTGCGGCGATACGCGCGGCCATCAGCGAGGGTGATCAGGACTACCGGCATCGCAACATGGCCAAGCTCATGTTCATCCACATGCTCGGGTACCCCACCCATTTCGGCCAGATGGAGTGCCTCAAGCTCATTGCTGCCGCAGGCTTCCCGAGAAGCGCATCGGCTACCTCGGCCTCATGCTGCTGCTCGATGAGCGGCAGGAGGTCCTCATGCTCGTCACCAACTCCCTCAAGCAGTATCCTGCCCTGCTTAAGCTTACCATTTGTGTTTTCCACTGCTGCTATGAACTATTGCCATTTATCTTGAGAATGCTATGCTGAGTTTTGGGTATTAAAATTGTAGTACTTAACACGGACAGAGATCTTAACCATTCGAACCAGTTCATTGTGGGCCTCGCTCTCTGTGCCCTAGGTAACATTTGTTCTGCTGAAATGGCGCGTGATCTAGCACCTGAAGTGGAGAGGCTATTGCAAAGTAGAGACCCTAACACGAAGAAGAAGGTACTCACTTTGACAAGATAGTTTATAATCCTTAGAGAGACTATGCACTATAGCGGTATTCCCATTGTACTTGCTTGGGTCAAAAGGCTATTCTCGCTGTTGTTGTAGTGTTATTCCCATTCCAGGGACAGTTGCTTTAGTTCCTGTGATTCTTCATATGAATTGAGTTACTAGCGGTGGTTTTCCCTTTTGTTACTTTACATCATAATACTCCCAACACTATGTTTTAGTGTTTCATGATTATTTGTTAATGCTAAAATTTTGTCATGTACATGGGTTAGCTTACCTTCATTAGATTTGTAATTGAGAACCCTTATGTTCCATTTTGATGTCTTCTCAACACGATCACCACCCCAAACATTACATGATGTACACTTGCTCTGTGTGACATGTTCACCCTTCACTGTTTTTGAATTATGTGGGACGTCTTGTTGATTGTCTAACTCTTGCTACTTTGTAGGCTGCATTGTGTTCTATAAGGATTGTACGAAAAGTTCCAGATTTGGCTGAAAACTTCATGGGTTCTGCTGCATCATTACTGAAGGAAAAGCATCATGGTGTTCTTATATCTGTAGTCCAACTTTGCACAGAACTCTGTAAAGCCAGCAATGATGCTTTGGAGTACTTGAGGAAGGTACAGTGCATGACAGTAATTTATTTTCCCTGGAAATGCTCCATCTTCACATACCCTACTCTTCTAGTCTTGATGTTAAGTAGCCATCGCCTTTTATAGTTTTATTAGCCACTATTACAAGTTTCCAGAAAACGTGTCTGTTCCTCTTTTCATTGCATCCTTGAAGACTATTTTAAGCCGTACCCTTAATCCTTTAGTCTCTTTTACCATCTTTGCAGTCTTAGATACTGTTGACAAGGAATTTAGCACATCACATTTTTATTTTTTATTAAGAGAAGGAGATAATCCTTAGTAAATGCCCTTCCTAGCCAGGAAGCTATTCACAAAGAAAAAAATAAACACTGGTTGCCAGAGGAGTAGTAGTAGTACTGAGTTTCCAAATCCATCAGATGACTTAATAGATAACTTGCGGTCACGGGCATCACTGCCCATCTTGCCTCTTTTAATCACCTTAGACTCTTTATCTTTCTCAATTATTGATTTGCCAGGCATTGTTTTAACTCTTTTAAGATGATAATACCATGATCCTTGTGAATTTGCTCATTCATGAGAAATTGGTTCAACATCGGTTGAGATGGTAAGGACATGTTCAACGGAGGCCTCCGGAGGCGCCGGGCGTAGTGGGGTTCTAAAACGAGATGATAATGTGAAGTGAGGTAGAGGTCGACCTAACCTGACTTGGAACGAGTCGGTTAAGAGGGACATGAAGGAGTGGAATATCTCTAAGGAACTAGCTATGGATAGGAGTGCTTGGAGACTAGCAATAGACGTGCCCGAACCGTGACCCTTTTTCTTTCTTCTTGCTTACCCTTATCTCTACCTTTTGTCTTGTGTTCGTTCTGGATCTCTCCTTTTCGTGTTTCCTTTGGGTTTCATCTCTAGCCTACCCTAACTTGCTTGGGATAAAAGGCTTTGTTTTGTTGTTGTTGTTGTTGATGATGTATGACAATAGATGTTCTGACAAGGTTTGTGTTATTGTAGAACTGCATTGAGGGTCTGGTACGAATTCTGCGAGATGTGTCCAACAGTTCATACGCTCCAGAATACGACATTGCTGGCATTACAGATCCATTCTTGCACATCCGCGTGCTTAAGCTCACGCGAACACTGGCTCAAGGGGATGCAGATTGCAGTGAGTATATTAATGATATTCTTGCCCAGGTATATATTTTTTCATCTTTCACTTTACACCCATAACTAAAAATATCCATATAAGCACATGCTATTATACAAATATAAGAGACCTCTTTTTTTTTCAGAAAGAAATACATGCTACAATATCATTCAAAGGCTGTATGACAATATGCAATATATAAATCTTTGTATTTCTCCCACCAAAAAATGAGATGCAAGAGCACGCCTCACTTTCTTAAGAAATAATAGTTTTACTATGAGCCCTTAAGACAATGGGATTGGTGTTAAGCTCTAAAGCAGACTGTATTACATCGATAAGCTGATAAGATGCCTCACGGCAACCCATGTTGGAACTAATCTAAAACTCGACCAACCGGAAGAACAAGGTGCCATTTAAGCAACAAATAGGCACCCAAATTCGAGTCAAAGACGACTTGAAACTGGGTGGTCAGGGTGTACATCCACAGCCTTAACCAACTGAACTACTCTTAGCTCCTATGTTGGAACTTGGAACTAATCTAACTTCAGTTGCCTGCAACTTCCTGGATCTTGTAATTGATTGAGAGTTAAAATTCAATCCATTACATTTAGATCTTGCTCAGTGAGTTCTTGCTGTTCGATTCGATTCTAGGAATTGTGTGGTATATGTTGCTCCTCATTTTGAGTACTTATCTAAGATAAATCCTTGGTTATCTTTGCACTTGGTATTTATTTGTATCTTTGGTAAATTACTAATGCATGTATTCATTTTCCAGGTTGCAACAAAAACCGAGTCTAATAAGAATGCTGGAAATGCTATTTTATATGAATGTGTGGAGACCATAATGGGTATTGAAGCTACTAGTGGTTTACGTGTGCTGGCTATCAATATTTTGGGTCGATTTTTGTCTAACCGTGATAACAACATAAGGTAATTTTATTTTTGCTCTAAGACATGTGATACAATATTTTTTTTAAAAAATAAATATTGGACAAAGAGGGTGAGATTAGTATTCTATTTACTTCATTTGCAATTTGATGTGCAAGTTATTTTATATTGAAGCTTCCTGTACAATACGAGTATGGTATAAGATGTTTTCAGGGTGATTAGTGATTACAGCTCTATTATTGAGATAGCAAGAATGGATCTGACACATGGTTTAGTTGTTTTGATGCTTAAATATTTTCCATCACATACTAAAATTCTTGCTGTGCACATTGCCTTTTTAGATATGTTGCTCTGAACATGCTTATGAAGGCCATTGCCGTGGACACACAAGCGGTGCAGAGGCATAGGACGACAATATTAGAGTGTGTCAAGGTAAGCAAGTATTACTTTCTTCCCATTTGTAAATACTAGCAAAACTGGTGCGCTCCACCACGCCTGTGAGGCTGTGCATTTGTTCTCTTAGGCTGTGAAGTGCAGACATTCTTAATTTTACATATGGCATGAGCCACGGTGGTCTGCCCTGCTGTGTCATGGTTTTGTGGAAGGAATGCATAGAGTGGGATTGGTCGTGTGCTTGTTGGCTGCCACAGGCACAATGGGTTGTTCTGCTGCTGGTCTTTTCTATTAGTTTTTTTTCGTCCAGCGTTAGGTACTTAGATCCCAGCCAGTTCATGGTCGGCCGACCTCCTGATCGCCCGAGGAAAGGCAGGGTGCACAACCAACGGCTGCCCACGTGCTACTTGATGCCCAGGAGCCACAAGAAGCAGGCCAGGCGACTGCGATGACGCCCATTAGGAGATGCAGCTGTTTAAGAGGTTGACACGCTGCCAAATCGGTACGTGTCTTGCGTGTGATGTTACACGTAGTCCAAAACTCTGTCCACACGAGGAAGCTACGTGCTTTCAGCTTTAGACTACGCCTGTCCCCTTTGGAATTATCTTATGCAGAATAAAATGTGTCCACAATGTACAACTTTTGAAGAATGTACACTTGATACTTGACTGAGATAATGTCATAACGGTTGCCCATCTCTGCATTTCATTTATCTTGTTCTCCATGCTTATTAAATAGTGACATCAACATGATTTCACATTTATATCTATTCTGTTTAAGGATAAATGTACTTACACATTTTCGATGGCATACCAGGATGCAGATGTGTCTATTCGCAAAAGGGCACTGGAGCTTCTTTACCTACTTATCAATGATACAAATGTTAAGTCTTTGACTAAGGAGCTTGTTGATTACCTTGAAGTGAGTGATCAAGATTTCAAGGAAGATCTCACTGCCAAGATATGTTCAATAGTTGAAAAGTAAGTTGCTCAGCTAAATTCTGGAATTTGGATCATGCTCCCACCCCAACCCCTCTCCTGCTGTAATGTACAGTTGTGTTCTCTTTACGCCAAATCGCAGAAAAGATAATGAAATAAGAAAAAAACACAAATTTATTTAATGAGCATCACATTATCCTCTTTTGAATAATATCCTTTTTCTAATCATGACATCTTATGATCTTACCTGTTAAACAAAGAGGCGTTCAAATATACCAGTCTAGTTTCCTAGATGCTTCCAGAATATAATGACACATCCCTTTCTGTTGCACTGTGTCAATGTTATAGTTATTATTATCACGTTATACCTCTATGCGTAGCTTTCCAGCACTATGTTGTATTTTGCTGTGTTTTCTTGCCTTTATTCCTTTTGAGTTTTTACACCACATGAAGCAATTGCACCTTTATCCCAATTCAGCTGCTGAACTACAGAACAATTGAGTTCATCATTTTTATTTGATCTGGATCTGTGATTATTGTAATGTAATCCTGTTGGTTACGTCTGTGAGTCGGTAAGTTCTGTATTTTTTATGTAAATAATATTTTACTTCTGTATCAGGTTATGCCTCTAGGCCAAACTGTGGTACTTAGCACCAGATGTTCAGGGTATTTATCGCTGTGTTTTCTTGCCTTTATTTCGTTTTGAGTTTTTACACCACATGAAGCAATTGCACCTTTATCCCAATTCAGCTGCTGAACTACAGAACAATTGAGTTCATCATTTTTATTCGATCTGGATCTGTGATTATTGTAATGTAAAAAAGTTCCTGTTGGTTACGTCTGTGGTGGTGTTCTGATTTTTTTTATGTAAATAATATTTTACTTCTTTATAGGTTTGCCCAGGACAAACTGTGGTACTTAGACCAGATGTTCAGGGTTTTATCGCTGGTATGTGAAGTACAATTACTAATCCCCTCTTCCTTCGTAGAACATATTTACCTTCATTTCTTTTTGCTTGCTGTTGGTGCTTCAACTATATCTGTGCTAGCCATGGGTGTATTCAAATTACTGCCTAGGCATTATTTTCAAGCTAAAATTTTCTGAATGTAACCAATTATAAGTACAGCAAGGGTTTAGCAAAAATAAAAAATGCTTATCTTAGTTTGAGCCACTGCTCACCATCTTTAGAAATTAACAGCAGCACAAAATGCTAGAACCACATGTTATGGAAGAGATCATTATCTATCTCTTGGCAATGACTGTCATCAAATTCTTAGGACGACTCCTGCCAGATGCTGGAAAATTCACCTTTAGAGGCCCAATAATTTAAACTCAAGACCATCATACCAGTACCCAAATATTCGGTCATTTTTAGTCATCGCCCTTGTGCTATATGACTCCCCTTCGTGTCAGCCAAATGTCTCCCACATGCAATTTAAATAGATGCATTGTGATGTACTCTGTTATGACCACAGGCTGGAAATTACGTGAAGGATGATGTGTGGCATGCCCTTATAGTTCTAATGAGTAACGCATCTGAACTTCAAGGATACTCAGTCAGGTCGTTATATAAGGCACTGCAAGCATGTGGTGAACAGGTATGTTGAAGTAATTAGTGTTTTTGTAATATATGATATTGAATTCCGTATCTGATATGCATCAGTCTTTGATACATTGGTATGTATAGGAAAGTTTGGTTAGGGTAGCTGTTTGGTGCATCGGTGAATATGGAGAAATGCTGGTGAACAATATTAGCATGTTAGATATGGAGGAACCTATCACGGTGAGTTCGCAATTCTTAGCAGTCATCTGTTTTTAGAGATGCACTTTCCACTATTGCATTTATTCCATTTTGTTGTTACATCTTCATGAGAATGATTTGTTTATTATGTTCCAATTTCGTACAATCTCCTCTCTTATGATTAAGTTGCTATCATATGTTGGCTATAATGTGTGTAACAGGGAAAAGCTACGTGATCCTCTGGTCACTATGTGTGGTTCCATATATGGTTTACTGCAGAACATTTGTCTTTATAGTCTTTATTTATAGATCTACCTTCTACCACTGCAAGTTACCTTCTCTACCACCGCATCACCCCAATTTCCTATTGTCAAACGGATTGGCCAATTTATGATTTTGTTCAGGTAACAGAATCTGATGCCGTGGATGCTGTAGAGCTTGCTCTTAAACGCTACTCTGCAGATGTTACAACTAGGGCTATGTGTCTTGTCTCTCTTTTGAAGCTTTCCTCTCGATTTCCACCAACTTCTGAGTAAGTTATTGTTGACCTGGACCTTGTGTTATAGTTGCTGTCAAAAAACTCGATATGCTCAAATGCATAGCCTTTAAAATGAAGCGATAGAATTTGACGGTTTTTGAATTCTTGACTGACTTGGAGTTTGTTGTACACCAGCTAGGTTGAGTTTCCAAATTCTAATTTCCTTATTCATATTTGCATGCGAACCATTTACGGTTATGGTTATTAATGGTACAAGTTTTTTTTGGTAGTAATGGTACAAGCTGGTTGCGAAGAAACCTTTTTAATAAACAAGCACATAGTTTGTTGAGATAACAAAAATGTACCTCGCAGCTTCAGACCTTGTGTAGTAGTTGTGATCCAGATAGTTATTTATGAATTGTTTCGTCTGTCTTACTCCAAACTTATTAATGTTAATGAGTTTATACTATTCAAGCCTTCAATTTACAATACCTCAATGGCAGTTTCATCAAGCGTATATTCCCTTGTCTATTTTATTTTATTTAGTAATATCTCGCTCCCTAGACTTATTTGGCTGTACATTTTCATCTAGTTTTTGTGTTGTGTCACTATGTTGCCAGGAGGATAAAAGAGATAGTTGCGCAGAATAAAGGGAATACTATTCTTGAACTGCAACAAAGATCAATAGAATTCAGTTCCATTATACAAAGACATCAGTCTATAAAGTGAGTGCCAGATTTTGCCATCACTGAGGATACCTTTCATACCACTTTCTTTAATAGTTATTTCATTTAAGAAGTACTTTAAGCCTTGGCAATGCCGGTATATGTGCAGATCCTCTTTGCTTGAACGGATGCCTGTGTTAGATGAAGCTAGTTATCTGGTGAAGAGAGCTGCTTCTACACAAGCGACAATTTCATCAGTTAAACCTTCGGCAGTCGCTCCTGGAGATCCACTTAAACTTCCAAATGGTGTTGCAAAACCATCACCAGCCCCATTAGCAGATTTGCTTGACTTAAGTTCTGATGATGTCCCAGTGACTAGCTCAGCCCCTGCTGCGTCACCGAATGATTTCCTACAGGACCTTTTGGGTATTGGGTTGGTTGATTCATCGCCTGCAGGTCTCTACTATATTCCTTTCATAAGAACTTGCTTCTGTTTCTTTTCTGCTTCCACAAGTAAATCAAGTTATGCATCGATTTTATAGTCGGTTTAGGTCAGCAGTGTATGCTTGTACTGTCTTATAAATGAGACTTGAATGTGTCATATTTGGGAGTATTTTGGATCATGACAGGTCTAAGTGTTTTATACTCTCCAAAAGTATGCTGTTTTGTTGTTTTTTTATTGCACCATTTGTAGTGTAAATTTTAAGGGTAATAATGTTCTAGCAAAATTATTAAGAAAATCAGTGAGGTTACAAACAGGAAGGTAGAACATGTACTATGGAAGCAAACGGCCAAGCTGAAGGAAAAGAACTGAAAGATAAACTTTTACATGGGGTTAACAATTCCAAGATGAAAATATTAAATAAAACGAAAAATGTTAAGACTTCTGAAAAGAATTAAGCCATCGCTGTACATTTATCCAGAGACTGATTGAACCTATATAGTTGAGGCTAACTTCATCTATGAACTTTCTTCTCCATGCTGACATCGTTAAGTTTCAAGTTTTGCTTCCATGCTTGTGGACATTGTGGATTCAAGTTTTGCTTAGATGTTTGTTTCTGGTTTTATGTCTAGGTGGAGCTCCGTCTGCAAGCACAGATATTCTGATGGATCTTCTATCTATTGGTTCATCTCCTGTACAAAATGGCCCACCTACATCAACTATTAACCCTCCTGGTAAAGTAAAAATAATGAAATGATAATCTTGATATTTATACCTTTTGCCTTCAGTGCTTAATTATGTAATACATGCAGCAGAAACTAAGCCTGCTCCTGTTGTGCCTCAAGTTGTGGATCTTCTTGATGGTTTGTCGTCAAGTGCATCTCTTCCGGGTCAGCTTCTGTCACTTGATTATCTAGTAATTGGCAAATTGCAAATATTTCCCTAGATGTCACTGAGTTTGATTTTTCCTTCATAATATCAATCTCAATGTAGCTTCTAAGGGAAGCTTTAACATTTTGTCTAGTAGTTATGTAACATTCTTATATTAATTTTCCTGCTCGACAGATGAGATTGCAACTTATCCGACAATCACAGCTTTCCAGAGTGCAACTTTGAGGATCACATTCAGTTTCAAAAAGCAACCTGGAAAACCTCAGGAAACTGCAATCAATGCTACCTTCACGAATTTAACTACTACTACTACATTCACGGACTTCATCTTTCAGGCAGCTGTTCCGAAGGTAATATTCACCTTAGACCCTCTTACTCGTTTAAGGCAACATGGCTTCTAACATAGTCAAACTTAGGAAGCAATTAGTGTTTTTTCAGTTTTTGCGGCATATCTATAAGTGCATCACTAAACTGATGATTTGTTGAATCAGAACCGATTCATGATCTTTGACATTCATTCACCATTTTGAAAGTACTGGCTAATCTTCACTCAAAGCATTACTATTGCTTTTAATATTGCATTCTGTCGGTAAAGATGTCCAATGATTGTTCTCAAAGGGTAAATGAGTATGACAAATCAGGATACCTTACATATAAAATCATGTACTAGTATTATTTTGCTTTAGATTGTTACTTCACTTTTCTTGTCCAAATCTGTGTTTCAGTTCATCCAGTTGCGTTTGGACCCAGCCAGCAGCAGCACTCTTCCAGCCAGTGGAAATGGTTCAGTTACACAAAGCCTCAGTGTCACAAACAACCAGCATGGACAGGTATTTGAATATGCTTTCTTAGTAACTCATAACCTTTTTTCTGATCCTTTTCTGTTACTTTTGAATCTCTTCGATAAGGTTGAAGTGCTTACACTACTGAGTTCATGTATGCTCCTTGATTATAAATCATGAGAAGAACTTGGTTGTCAAGTTTAGCTGTTTTTCATGCCTCCTGTTATCTGATACATTTCTTGTCATTTGATAAAATGATGTTTCTGCTCGTGAATATCACATTTTAAAGGTTTAGTGTATGCAACGTATGCGCTCAGATACACTTGTAATTTGCTACTAATCCTACAAGCAGGAGCACTGTTGGTGAAAAATATAATGGGTAGAAATGTTGCTCTCGTATGTGTGTCAACCTGTGCTAGTGACCTAGTCTCTGGAACTTGTTTTGCTATCTAAAATGCTGGCCCAGCGCTATGCAATGGTAGCCAGCATTTAATTCATCTAGGACTAACATTTATGAATATTGGCTTGTGTGTGAAGTTTATGGTTGAATGTTTGTTTTCCATTCTGGTAAACTGATTTTGAATTGTTTGGTGTGTAGAAAGCACTTGCGATGCGAATTCGCGTATCTTACAAAGTGAATGGTCAGGACAGACTGGAACAAGGGCAAATCAGCAACTTCCCTGCTGGGTTGTAGTGTTACCTGTGTATATTGTTGCGGTTGATCTTTCAAAGTGCTGCAGGCAGTTTCTCTAGTTTTTAACCATTTCTCCCTCCTGCTTGCCTGTTGGTGTTTTGTGTACACTGCTTAGCTGGTTTTGGTCATTCATTCTTCCTTTATATTGTACAGTAGATGGCAGTAATTAATGGTGTATCTTCAGTTTTGCCGAAATGTATTCATATGATGTATATGACACTTGAGGTGAGGGTAACAAAATTTCAACCTCCCTCGGATCAAGCAGCAGAGATACTTTCATGTTGTAACATGTTTTTTTTCCTCTTATGTAATTATTTATTTTTCTAATCCAGCTCATACTGGGTTTTTTTATTCAGATTTAATATTTTCGCCATGTCCACTAACCACCATCTAGAATATTTTATTCACAATATTTGCACATTGGTTTATAGAGCTTGAAATATTGAATCCCCCTGTCGTTTATTTAGACTGTTTGAAATGCTGAAAAAATCCCAGTTCATACAAAAAGCAAACAGGATCCTATGATTATTTCTTTGAAACTCATAAGTTGTATCAGACAATCTGGGTCTGATCACTTGACCCTCAATTTTATCTGAATGTACGGAAACCATGATCTGGTGCGCACTCGAGTTTTTCTCGGTGCGGTGTCTGATGCCCATGATCCTTCAGTCAACATCAGACTGATTGCACAAGTGCAGTGTGTAACATCAGCATCATTCTGGAGTACTAGTTGCTTCCACTATTCTAGTACTAGTAGTAGTAACAGCACTCAGCCTTCACCTTGCCCACATCTGCTAGAGTTTAGTTGGTCGATTCCGGTTTACCTCCATCATTTTCAAGAACGTCTGTTTAACCACTTCAATCCCTCGACAGGTCCATCCTGTATACTAATCGTTTCTTCTAACACTGCACTATTTTTTCATCGTGTATTGAATGTTGTATTCTTTTTTATTTTCGTCTATTAAATGGTGGTTGGTGATAAATCAGATCGATGATACCTAACACCGTACAATTAACACGGCAAACTTACCCATTGTCCAAATATGCCAAAACCCAGCAATAAAAGGGCTATTCACACGACCGTGCAAATAGCATATTGAATGCACTGTTGCACACTGTGAGATGGCGAGGATTCCTGCCATCCCATTGAAGATTAGCAGTACTTGTTGTCCATTTTAATAGCAGATGCGGACACATAACCACACATACTTAGGACCAGCGCCTCACATGCAACTGCAGTCGCAGCGATTTAAGCGCGGGGAGGGAGCTAGGCGATAAACACATCCGTCGCTCTCGCGCGATTCAGAACGCTCCAGTCCAAGCAATGAGCCAGAGCATGTCTAGTTAAGTACTGTTGTGTTTATTCTTGCGGTTCATTTTCTAATCTGATTGCTGCAGCTTTATTAGCGCGTGTACTCGTTAGCGTAGATCACCTGCAGGATCTGCTGCGCCTAGCTTGGCAGATGCATCCACCGTACCTGTCACCGAAGCTAAATAACGTCTCCTGTAACATCACATTACTGGCACAGTTGAACCACTGTCAGTTAGGAAATACTAGTATATGTTAAACCATATTCATGTTTGAATCCTAACAGGCTAATTTAGTTCCTCGTTGGTTAGGCGGGACGGGTCCTGTTGAGATTTCTTTCTGCCCTAGAGTTTTGCAACAAGAGCCACGAACAGATGTCGGCAAGCCATTGTACGATCCCATCTGCTTTGCAAATCCTGGCATTGGCTTCAAGATGGAGCAAGAGCTCCAGGGTACACGCACTTGCTTGCTAAGGGCCTGTTCGTTTCCCCTATCTAATTTTTAGAGGGTCAAATCAAAGAGATTTTTATCATTTTGGAAGTCTTAAATAAAGTCTAATCTCGAAACTAATTGCAGACTCCCTATCTAATTCACGAGACGAATCCAACGAGGGTAATTATAGTGTTATTAGAAGATGTTTATCTGTAGCATCACTGTAGTAAAACATAGATTAATTAGGATCATTAGATTCGTCTCGCAAATTAGAGGGGGTCGCGACATAGGTTTTGTTATTAAATTAATAAAAATACTACTTAAATAGTAAGATTCTCTTTGATGTGACAGATATCTAAATTTTAGAGGTGGAAACGAACGGGGCCTAAGAAAAGAATCTGGCAATAAACTCAACTCTAGTACCTGGTACAAGTGTGACCTAGAGGATGAGAATTAATGATCGTTGCGGATCGGCACCTCCAGTTTCCGACGGAAAATTCCCGATTTCCTGATCTGAATTGAATTTTTTGACAGTAAAATGTCACATCAGTACCGGCCAGGTCCAGGAAAGGCGAGATGAATGAACGGCTCTGTACAATGAGGTACTTGTGTAGTATAATCCGCAAAAACCAAGTTCATCATGTTCCTAGAAAGCTACGACCACCAGCACACGCAAATGTGATTTCAGTAACCGAAAACGAATGGCTATTAACAAATTCATGAAGCAGTTAAAAAAAGGCGAGCAAATCAGCTCCAGAAAGTGAAGTTTGCGACGCACACCACCGCCGCCCGCACGGAGCGGAGCACACGTTTTCGTCGTGTCACGAGTCCCCGGGGCTCCTCCTCTGCCACGGCAGGCGGCCGTTCACCGACGGCGAGTCGTCGGAGGCCAGCACGGGCAGCTTGCCCTTCCCGTTCCGCGGCCACTGCCAAATCTTGGACACGGAGAAGCTGTCCCCTTTGCTCCCCGCGCCGATCCTCTTCCCCTCGCCGCCGACGGCGTGGTTGACGCGGGCCCCACTCGGGCGCACCGCCGGCCTGCCGTTCCTCCTGTGCACGGACACCTGCAGGCTGGCCTCGGCGAGCACGTACTGGTACGAGCCCATGGAGTAGCACCTCCGCGCGTCCAAGCTGCTGCTGCTGGTCTCGCCTTCCTCCTCGTGACAATGCCGCCGTCGACGGCGACGGGCCCCGCCGCCGCGGCCGCCCTGGCCATGCTCTTGAACTTGCCGAGGCGCACGGGGAGCACCGCCGCCGCCGCGTCATCCCCGTGCTTCCACCCGCCGTCGGCGAACGCGTCGAGCACGGCGTCGGCGCCGAGCGCGCAGCGGCAGAGCGGGCACGTGGAGTTGGAGAGCAGCCACGTGTCGATGCAGGCCACGTGGAAGGCGTGCCCGCAGAGCGGCAGCAGGCGCAGGCGGTCCTCGCGCGCGAACTCGCAGAGGCACACCGCGCAGTCGAACTCCGCCTCCTCCTTGCCCACCACCACCTCGCGGTACATGAACACGGGCAGCGCGTCGATCACGTCCTGGTCCAGCCCCGCGTCGTGCAGGTCGAACAGCTGCTGCAGCTGCCGCTGCAGCGCGGACTCGTCGCCGCCTCCCCGCCGCCCGCCGCCGCGCCGGCGCCGGCGCCATCCCCGCGCGCGCGGCCGCGCCGCCGGAGCAGGAACCGCAGCAGCAGAAGCAGCAGCGCGGCGAACACCACCGCGGCGGCCAGGCTCACCAGGACGACCACCACCGTGTGGTGGTGGCTGCTCCTGGAACCATCCTCCCCGCCGGAACCTGACGACGACGACGACGACGACGTGGCGTTGCCCTGGTCCTTGACTTCCTCGGCGAGGAGGAAGCAGCACCCCGCGGCCAATCCTAGCACGGACATCTTCTTCTTGGGCAGTCTGGTGCTGCTCCAGGGCTCATTTCGTGCGGTAAATCCCTTTTGAGCAGGGGCAGCTAGTAGTGGTAGCAGCTTCTCGGTGGCTGGCAAGTTGCAGGTGCAAGGATCCAAGCCATTAGGTGGTGAGGGAAAGGCCAAGGCAAAGGCCTGTGAGGCGTGACCAGCCCATGCTTATATGCAAATGCAACCGGGGGACAGCAACCGAACCAAACAAAAGCAACAGATCACCGGTGGATTGTTTTTGTTTAGGGAGGAGCCCGAAAGGTGGAGGACCGAGCTCAAAGTCCACTAGCTCTCCGTCCATATCTTCAGACTGGCAGGTGTAATTTTAAATTTTGACTTGTCATTCTAATGGGTTCGTGTTGATTATCAATTGATATGTCTATTTGCTAGTACAACATTATTACGTACTCGAGGGTAGCTGTAAAAGTTTTCTGTTTTTATACAATCAATCAACGTCGGTTGCTTCACGATTTGTTTTTGCTTTTTTTTTGTGAAAGTGTAACTGAAAGAGCTGGAAGCTTTCACCGGAGCAAAAGCAAAAGCAAGTCTTCAATCTAATCGGGCACTACACACTTACTCCACAACCAGGTAATTACAGACAAACAACAAATCCACAACGTAGACGTAGTAGTGAGTATGCGTGATCACTAGTCGCAACCTCTGGCGAATCAGCGTATCCAGACGACACAAAAGGCACATTCTAGACACACTTTGAAAGAAAGCCGCGCAAAAGCAAACAAAAGCCCGAGACATGAAGCGAAAAAGAACAAAGCCACGCTTTAATCCGATCGCCAACCCTTTGCGCGCGAGGTTTTGCTGGTACTGCGTCCCTTTCCTGTTACCGTCTTTGGCCTTCCCCGCTTTTAGGAGTACTGCGCGCGGTGCGACCCGGTAATACTAGTACGCTGCAGCTCGCGGGCCGTTTTCTTGGCGCGCAACGCGGCGGTGCAAGGCACCCTGCCCGACCGGGATAGCACGCCACGCCACGCCACGCGATTCTGTACGAGTGCCAGGGGAAAAGGCAAGGCCGGTTCGGGAGCGGGTCGCCGTGGGCGAGCAGCGGAAAACGACGCGGATTTATGAGGCGGACGTCGCTTGCGCGCGCCCGGCTGGACGTGGCGCTCGTTTTCGGTGGAAGTTCGGTGAAGGTTTCCATTTGTCTGCCGGAAAATTCAGAGGCGTGAGGTGGAGCAGGTGTGACCTTTCTCGGCTGACGCGGACGGGTCGTGACGTGCGTGCGTCAGTGAGTGCGTTGCCACGCGTGTGGTTGCCTGCGGCGCAGATACTCCCCGGTCGCATGGTCGTCTCGACCGGGCCGGGCGTGGGATTTGAGACCGAATCGGAGCAGGAAAAAATCTGCAGGTGATTCGCGCCTCAGGGTACCCATCATTGGGAGCAAAAGCAGGTGATGCGGCCCGAAGCGCACGGACGCAGGGCACTTGAACGTGCTGCAAGGACGCGAGCGCAGCTCGTGGGGACCTCCGGCCTGAAGACGGCTCTGTAGCTGCGCAGTGTCGCGCGCGTCCTTCCCACACGCAAACACACACACTGGTAGTGGTATAGCTAGCCGCTGCCGTTTGCCGGTCCCGGGCGCGTTGACGACTGTGTGTGTGTGTGTGGCAGCGATTCGATCGCGTGGGCCGGGACCCGCGTCGCGTCGTGTCGGTCCGCCGAGCCCGCAGCCAACTGAAACCCGGGCGGCGAGCGGTGCGGGGAGGAGGGATCGCTGTCGCTTCCATCACACCGTGTGTACCCGCGCCGCGAGTTTGGCTGGAGGAAGCCGCCGCTCGCCAGCAATTCCTCTTGCTCGAGCACCGCTCGTCATGGGACGATGGCACCAGCGGCCCAGCGCGCCTTGCCAATCGGAAACGACAATGCTGCGCTGAATGAAATCCCGGGAACCGCTGTTGCGCTGATGGATGGTCACTAGCCGATGACGGGTGGTGATTTTTCTGGCTGCGTGTCGCCCATCGACAAGTACAACGGCCCGATGAAATCCGCTTTCGCGCGCGCCGAAGAAAAGAATTAGGCGTTGATTAGCAGTACTAATTAAGTACCCGCGTCATTTTGAAGAGAGTGGGTGCCGTGGTACGCCACCAGCACCACTCAAGTGCTCAGGATCTTAATGGCGAGATTGCGACGTGTCGTTCGTACCATGGTTGCGTTCCTCCCCGCGCGGCGCCTGAGATCAGAATTCAGAAATAACGTGCATCGTCGTTTTCGTTCGGACTTCGGAGGCGACGGGCCGCTGCACGTCCATATTCGGCAGTTGGGCTGCCGGCCCGCTTGACGAATGACGAGTGCTGCGGCCTGTTCGACCTGGGCTCACATTCTCTCTTTGGAGTCCGCTCACGTTCCCGGACCCTGGTTAGCAGCGAATCGCGGCGCGGGCCGTTGGTTCGACCAGCCCGGTCTGGCTGCCTTCGTCGACATGCGTTCTAGGCCATGAGATGGTGTTCAAATTCGGGTTCTCTAAGATTAACGGGCCTCTTTTCACGGGCTGGGTTTTTCCTTCTAGAAACGCGGAAGCGGAACAACAGCATTGTACGGTCTCTCGACTTCTCGAGCAGCACGGGCCACGGCAGCACCAGACGCTAGTCATCAATCGCGCGTGTCTTCCGCCAGCTCTGCCGCGGTCGCCGCCGGTTTGCTCCTCCAATCCTCCCGCTCTCCGGCTTGGCGGCTCCTTCCTCTAATTCAGGCAAGGACCTCGCCGGGTCGCCGGATCCACTTCAGGTACATGCGTTTGCGACTGCCAATTTGTTGTTGTGAAAATGCTCGGCTTCTGCCCGGAGTAGTTATTACGTGGTTGATTTCGTTTCTGCCCGGATTTTTCACTGGTCGCTCGATCTTGCCTCTAGCTTCTCGGTTAGATTGGATTCAGGCAATTGTTTTTACCCTTGCTCTAACTATTTGAGGCAGTTACGCTACGCGATCCACGCCACACAGCCCGGTTTCACTTTCAGCTCGTCACTTTCCCTTGGCCGCGACCCAGGCGGCCGTTTTCGGTCTTTGAATTCCGGCACGAGGGAGGCGTGCCTGGCCAAGGAAGGCGATCGTGCTCGACGCGACGGAGCCACCAACCAGGCGCTGCCACCACCAGGCACGGACAACCGAAAGATTCTTCCCTCCGTGGCGCGGTGTGTGCCTCCCCATTCCTCGGCCTCAGCTTCTAGACGGGCCCACGACGGTGTACAAATCCACCCCTTCTCCCGATTCCCACCCCACTATCACCTGCTCCACGATCCCCTCGCTCTCGCTCCCGTCGCTTGCTTCCTCAACCCGCAGGTCAGTCGTGCCTCTCTCCCCTGATGCTCCCCAACTCAGTGCTCACCATGTCACTCATGTGTTCGATGAAATGGCTGTGAGGCGTGGGCGCGTGTGATGCTTCTTGTTTCGACTGGTTGGAGCCGAGGGGAAGATTTTTGATTATAGTAATCGAGTATGCTTAGTTACTGCGGATCAATTCGGTAGTTATGAGTGTTTGAAGCGCTTGGCTAAAAGTTCAGTAGCTGCACAACCTATGCTGCCCACAAAAGCACACTTTTAAGCTGACGGCCAAGTAATTTTCACTGTGTTGCTGCGTGTGCAAGGTTGTTTCGTGTTTCCTGAGGCGCTTTTTATATCGGCCTGTTCTGTTGAGATATACCCGTGGCCTTTAGTACAAAACTTCTTCCTTTTCGCATTTTTCTTAGGTCTGGTGTAACAGCAAATGAAATTCGACAGTTTAAAATGCACAGATAGGAGCCCTGGATAGGTAATCAAGTCACTCACAGACTTTGAATCTCAGTGGACACCATCATTTCTCCACTTTCAGAAACTGTATGGTTTAGTCAACTACTAGTAAATCCGTTGATTCAGCAAGATAGTAACCATTACACATGATGGCTCTTTATTTTCCAAAGAAAATGCCTCAGTTCATCACTGAGTAGATACTGAAGCATATTTGTAGAACCCTTGATTTGTACCTTTTTTACTTAAAATATATGTTGCTTGACATATGTTTTTGGCAACCTTGTATCCTGCCTTATTTTGACAATGGACACTCATTTTTTCGTCCTGTGTTTTCTGCTTCCAGATTCACTATTGGTTGCCTAGTCACTCATCATCAAGATGGCAGCATCACCTATCTCAGCACCACCTTCAGTGGTGAGATTTATATCTATGTACCATACATATGCATATTAGTTTCTTAATAAAAAATATGCATTCAATGGACATAGTTATTAGTATTGTAGATATCTATAGCTATTTATCAGGAATTCAGGATGACATATACAAATGTTCTTACAATGGAGGGTTCTGATTGGTTTTGGTTAATTTCATTGGTCTAGGATCCGAAGATTCAGAAGCCTGATGAGTTGGTTACAACTGGTGTTCTTGCAAGTCTTCAGACTTTCCTACGCAAGTGTCTCATAGCTGTCCTCTCGTATGGCCCAATGCCTAAACACATCGCATTTATTATGGATGGTAATCGTAGATATGCTAAATTCAGAAGCATTCAGGAAGGAACTGGTCACAGGGTGGGTTTCTCTGCTCTCATGACAAATCTACTCTACTGCTATGAAATGGGTGTGAAATACATTACGGTGTATGCATTTAGCATTGATAATTTCAAGAGAGACCCAAGTGAGGTTCAGACCTTAATGGATTTAATGGAGGAAAAGATCAACGAGCTATTAGATAATAGTAGTGTAATCAACAAGCTCAACTGTAGGATCAACTTTTGGGGGGACTTGGATATGCTATGTGAACCAGTCAGGTTAGCGGCTCGGAAGCTAATGGAAAAAACAGCTGAAAACACAGGGTTGGTCTTGTCTGTTTGCATGCCATATAACTCGACTTCAGAGATTGTCAATGCTGTTAATGAGGTCTGTGCAGAGAGGAGGGAAATGCTGCAGAAAGAAAATGGCACAAACAATGGCGTGCATTCAGAGATTTCAGTGGCTGATTTGGATCGCCATATGTATAGCGCTGGTTGCCCAGATCCTGATATTGTGATCCGGACTTCAGGTGAGACTCGACTGAGTAATTTCCTTCTTTGGCAAACAACATTTAGTCATCTGCAGAATCCAGATCCTTTGTGGCCTGAGTTCTCTTTTAGGGACCTTTTGTGGGCTATATTACAGTATCAGCGAGCTCACCCTTATCTGGAGCAAAACAGGAAGCTGGCTAAAAAGCAATTATGATCTCATGTTCGCTACAAAGGTGATATAAAGAGGATTATATTACTGTACTGCTGTATCAATCTGTCAAAAAGGACAAGTCAATAGGAGCATAGGCTATGCCACTATGGACAGGTCAAATTAGTGGCACATGTATACCACTGTAATTGTGTAACTTATTGGAGCTTGTACCAACGTTGACACATGTATGTCTCCTGGATTTGCAGTCCGCCAGGAGGCTACTGCCTAAATACCAAATAATATTAGTGGTACTTGTCTAATCAAAGTGCCTTTTCTAATTGCATCGAGTGTTTTAGGCAGATGTGATATGCGTGATGTCATGACTGCTCTTGTCCATTTTTCATGTCAGCAGAATTTCACGTTTCTGAGGGAAACGGATTATTTCTATTTTCTCATCCAAAATCCCTGCCTGTTTTCATATGAAAATGAAATCCAATTTCATGCTGGTATATGTTCGCTAAGGCTGTTCCAACATTGAAGACCTATTTCAGAGACCCAAAGGGCGAATGGGTGACCGTGCGGCTGAAGGGGTACCACCCGAACTTGTTTGTCTCCAACGGTGAACCGAAAATCGGTCAGGTGGATGTGGGTGGAAGATTTAGGCTCCCTTTGGAACAAAGGCAAAATGAAAGTGATATCATAGGATTAGAATCCTGCAGGAAAATTTCCTATGCAACCCTTTGGAAAACAGGATTGAGGCCTCCTTTAGAACAAAGGAATTATGGAGAAAAAGAGAAGGAATAGAACTTATGGGAAAAATTCCTATATACATCCTTTGGATTGAAGGATTGCTTCATAGAAATTTTGGAGGATAGGAAAGTTTCCTCCATATTTTGGAGGAATTCTAACATGAGGTCCAACCTATTGTTATATTCCTTTGAAAGTTTCAAGGCATACGATCTCTCTTTCTCTCTCTTTCCTCTCACTAATGAATAAGTAACCACTTTTTCCTGCGACGCATCCAAACATCCGGTAGGAATAATTCCTGTGTTTTTTCATTCCATAGGATTCAAAAAGGCATCCAATTTCAATTCTATGTTTTTTCTATTCCTACGTTTTAAGAATTGTACGTTCCAAAGGACTCTGAGACCTCAAAATTTCTATGAAATTCCTATAGGCTAGCTTCTTTCATGCAAATTTTAGAGGATTTCTAATATGAGGTCAACCTCATGTAAAATTCCTTTTGAGTCTCTCTCTCCTCTAATTCCTGTGTTGTATCCAAAGGCTTCATAGTAAATTTTTTGCATTTTTATTTCCGTAGGATTGCCATTCATAGTTAACTTCAATCTTGTGTTTTTCCTATTCCTACGTTTTTACAATTATGCATTCCAAAGAAGGCCTCAGGCCGGGGTGACGTTGGGGAGAGATGCCATTGCAAAATGAGCCTCGAGTGGTGGTCGTGCTCGAAATCTGAGAAATTCACAACTGTTGATTTACGCAAAGATTCGTATTTGAATGCCGCAAATGCAAATTTCGTTCAGTGAACAAGATTCGTATTTGAATGTCACAAACATCTCAAGATTGCACGAAGATTTCTCGTATTTAAACTGAACGACAAATTTTCGTTCACTCGAACGCAACCGACCATTCCTATTCCCTAGTCCGCCGTAACTCGGAACCAGCGCCGCCGACCCGCCGCATCTCCCGCCGGCGGCGGAGCCTTCTCTCCCCACGAGCTACCGCTCCGAGGCTGCCGCGTCAACACCAACCCACGCGACCTCGTCTCCGTTCCCCGTCCGGACACGCATGTTCCCGAGGTCAAACCCCAACCTCTCCCGCTCATCTAGCAAGTGCTAGTGGCGACCCAGCAATGCTGCTGCGCCACCACCTCATACGCCACCTTGTCCAAGTCAACTCCCACCCACGACCGCCGCAACTCACGGCCGCGCTCATGGCCTCTTCACCACCTTTCGCTTTCGTCGCCACCTTCCTGCTGCTCCTCGTGCTCCTCGCCGGCGCCGCCGTCGCGCAGAGCGACCAGTCCGTCCCGCCGCCGCCGGAGCAGCAGCAGCTGCTGCCGCGCACCAATGACTCCGACGGTACCGATTTCTTGCCCAACCTCTGGTGTCTGAAGCTGTAAATTCTGGCTTGCTGTTAGTAGTAACTTGTGGATCTCGCATTCTTATGTTCCTGCTGTTCTGCAGTGGCTGCCCTGCTCGAGGTGTTCCAGCAGTGGGGTCTCGAGAGCGACCCGGCGGTGGTTCAGGAGGACCCGTGCCAGAAGCGCGTCTGGTTCGAGTCGTTCTGGAAGAATGCGTCCATCGGCTGCACCTGCTCCGGCGAGTGCCGTGTCACGCACCTGTGCGTAGTCCGTCTTCCTCCCATTTAGCTTTTGTTTCTGACGTTCAGACCCTTCAGTGCGCCTGTGATTTATATCTGGTTCTGGATGATGCAGGAATGTGACTGGGTACTGGAACATCACGGAGATCCCACGGGCGCTTTTCAATTTGACCGAGCTTCTCTCTCTGTAAGTTATGGATTTATGGCTGTTATTGCTGGATCGCTAACTCTAGGAAATAGTAGAGCTGATCAGTTTAGAAGGACTCAGGCTCTCTCTCTCTCTCTCTCTCTCTCTCTCAATTTTGCACCTTGTTAACAATGTGTTATTACATTCTGAAGGATGGGGACAGTTTTTACGATCCTAAGCCATTTGCTGTTTCTTTTTGTAGGGATTTGAGTAATAACAACTTGAGTGGTTCAATACCTCAGGAAGTTGCTAATCTTGCTAAACTGGAAACATGGTGATTACCTATTTGCTTGTTCCTTTATATTGAGATCATAAGTTTAATTTTTCTCTTCATAGAGAATTTGTTCGTACTTTTCGGCACAGACCAGTTGATAGTTGTTCTTGTTGAGCGGCATGGGCCTTCTTGAAAATCAATCTATCTCCAACAGGATGTTTAATTTCGAGCTTAATTGGGCTGCTAACCTGCTACTATACTTCCCGCAACATGATGTGTTACAAATGCGGATATATATAACGAAGTACAGTAACTGATTTATTATCAAAGTTGCTTATTTCCGAACTTTGTTTTTCAAGTCTAGACTGAAACTCCTATTGTAGTATAGCAATTTTAACTTTTGTTGTCACAAAAGAAAAGAAGAAAACATTATTGACCTTTCTGACCTTTTAGTTCCCAAGATTTGTATCAATCCGTACTAATTTGGCCCCTATAGGTTTAGTATATATCCTGTGATGTATTTAATGCATGCTCATTTAAAAATAGTACATCTTATGAGGAGATGTGAATCATTCTAAGATTTTTTTGTTGCAAATATTGTCTTAATTTGAAAATTATTTGTTTGATTTCTCAAAAAAAGTTGGAAAATACATGTGATCTTCTCATAGCTGATTGGATGCTCTCCATATAGCTAGGCACTTCAACAATAACCATCTCAGTGGATCTTTCCCTCCTGGATCTTCACTATTAAGAAATCTGCAATCCCTGTAAGTGTGCCTCTTTTTATCTTTGTTTTTCATGTTCCAAGTAAAAATAATCATTATTTCTTACTTTTAAGTCTATACCACAACAGAACAAGTTAGCTATGATGGTGTCAGAAAAGAAAGATCGAATAATTCAGTGTCTGATTATGCAGGTGGATGTTTGATAATTATATTGATGGGCCTGTTCCCGAACTTATTCAGAACTTGACGAATCTCAAAGATTTGTATGCATAACACTTGGCTTGTTTGCCCTTTGATCGGTACAAATTTCTTTTCAATCTAGGAGAACTCATGGTGTGATTTTGCTAGGAGAATATATGGGGCGAAACTTCATGGACCTATTCCAACAAATTTCTCTAAGTTGATCAACCTAGAATACCTGTAAGTCATTCTAATGGTTCGTTTCTATTAAATAAACTTTCATCGCTATTAATTCATCTCTGTATTCTAATATTGAAGTAAAATTTATTTAAACCACAGCCATGTAACTTGGAAAAAATTCTTCTCTTCCGTAAGCTATCATTTGATACAAGCCAACAATTTGATTTTGATGTCAGTTTTTTGCTTATGCCAACATCTATGCTTGGAATTTCCTCACAGGATGCTTGGGGATCTTGATGGCAACCATTCTTCATTTGATTTTATAGGAAATTGGGCAAACCTTTCGAGATTGTATGTCCAGTGTTACCCTACTCCAACCGAACTATAGTCTAGCTCAATGATCAATATGACAACTAAACTGCATACTTTCTTTTCCTTCATGCAGATCTCTGAGGAAATGTGGGCTCACGGGCCATCTTCCTGGTGCTGCCCCAAACCTGCCGAACCTAAAATACCTGTGAGTTTTAAGAATTTTCTGCTCAAATAGAACACACATATTTAGTAATATAAATTAATATTTTGATATAGTTTTTAACACAGCTGTTCTATAACAGAATGCTATTCTTAAATATTTCTCTATTCTAGAATTGTTGACGTTTCAGTCAAGAAAAATGAACTAAAAGTGAATTACTGATCCTTGTCTGAATGTCAATATTTAAAAAACGGAGCAGATCATGTTTTTAGTTTGCCTTCGTTTTACTTCTGCCTATATATAGGTTGTCAAGCATCAGCTTCAAAAGGAAAGCATTATTAATCGATTCTATGCATACCCGTCTCCAGTAGCTTCTATTACTAATGGCTAGGTTAGGGAAGATTGGTTTTGTGATCCTGAAAGTTCTATGCTTTAGAAATATACCACCGAAAGAACTCCATTACGATTTGTACCATCGAAACAGCAGTTTATTTAGAATATTACTATTCCATCCAATAAATTGTTTTCCATATTTTTAAACTCTAATCACAATAACAAAATGATGCATATACCTCCTCTCTTCTTCCATCTCCGGTTGGAGCTTCCGACCAACCAAGGGCTCGCTCCATTATTGTGGGTTTGAAACAGATTGGAGAGGGACGTGGAGGATTAAGCCTGACTCAAATCCTTGCGGGTACTGGAATGAGCCGTAGTGCCGCCTAAATCAAGGCAAGGGGTCAAGCAGTGCAGCAAACTGTGCATACTTAACATGCTCGGGATCTCGGGGAAGTGGGAACAGCTTGAGATTCATTGGCTCAAGGCGGCGCAGCGAGCCTCGCTGTTTGTCACGCGCAGATGCTCGATTTGATGGGCAACAGGAACGTGAAAGGAGTTTTGGGTGGTGCGTGGTGAGGTTGGGGCTAATAGGAGCCTCACAGACTGCGTGACGAGGTTGTTCCTGCTTCCTGGTATAGGCTACACAGCAGTGACAAGTTTGAGCTCGACAGGCAACATAGTAAATTCTGTGCAGGTAGTGAATCGATGGCCATACATCAGGGAGCCCAAGCACCAGGGACACTCGCAGGCTAGTTCTGCAGCTGGAATCGAGGAAGCCTCTCACTCTTATCGTTTCTGCATTAATCACACTAAAGCTTGAGAGTTGATCTTGAGCTACTTGTTCTTTTTCTCCATGGCTGCCTTCTACCCGTCCGTGAGGTCCTGGAGGAGGATGGGGATATGGCTGGGCCATACTAACAGTTAGCAGGAGTATAAGAGTTGTTTAGACATGAAATTTGATGAATTGGTAATTTTCGAAAATGGCTAATCTTTTGGTGATGCAAATCTTAGCGGAGCCCTTCCGATGGTATATTTCTTAAGCATGAAACTATCAGTGTCACAAAACCAATTTTCTCCTAGGTTATTAGAGAATATGTTAGGTTATCTTGATTGTTGATATACACATTTATATTTTTTTCAAGAAAAAAGGAAGACCTATTGATGTAGATATTTCATACGGTATAGGCACAGACATGGAAGTTTACAAGAATTTGCTTTCCTTATTATTGTGTTGAAAACAAGCAAAGTATACTTGTTTATTTGATGATACCCATTTTTATGATAATGTTTATAGATGCTTTTATGTCTTACATTGCAGGGATTTGAGATCAAACAGCATATCAGGCCCAATTGTACAATTGCTTCCATATAAAAACACAAATTACATGTAAGCTGAAGTTTTTTAATAAAATGCCTTAAGCAATAAACTGAAACAGGCTAAAACTTTTGCCTAACATAATTTGAGAACCTAAGCTATTCTCTTTTTTTTTCTTCAAAAGAAAAGTTAAAATAAGAACATCAGATTTGACTTCTTCCAAGTTCTGAGACCTATTTTCTTTCATCTTTGTACTTTGAGGTCTTGCTATTTCAATATCAAGGGTGGATACGTAAAATTTTAACTTGTTATATTGTCTCCCTATCTCAGAATGTTTTTCCACCAGATAGATCATAGATGGCAGGAGAACTCCTATGTGTTTTGGATCTCATTCTTCAATGCTTGAAACATTGCTCGCTTCCGATTTGTGCTAGAGATTGCCTGCCCTCTTGTCTGATTATAGAAAGTTACTGTCACTAATTGGATCTGACGTGTAAACCATAGCATTTTGAGTTTTAGCTTTTGATATGCGAGAATTATGGTAGTTTCCCATCTGTACTTTAAAAATTGCATTTAACCTTGTAATTTCAAAAGTCTGATTTATTCTTGTAGTCCGAAAATCAAGATGTTCCCACTAAAAAGCTTTACCTTGAGGTTGTAGACAACACATGTATCACGAAATCTAGCTGGGCATTTTGATATATAGATGTCTATATTTTAGAAGAGAGTTAAAAGAGAGTCTGGAGTAGACCAAACCTTATGTGGAAGGAGTACATAAAAAAAAATACATGAAGGCTTTCATCCGTAGCCTACCCAAATTTGCTTGGGACTAGAAGAGTGTTGCTGTTGTTGTATGTCTAACTATGAAAAAAGGCAACATTGTGCATTTATAGAATCCATAATATATGTCTAAGCCATGTAACTTACATTCTGAAGATGATCTGTTAATGCTTCCATGATATTCATGTTTTCCACTTTGCTAATGAAATTTGGTCTATTAAGATTTGTAGGTGAAAACAACTTCAATGGACATCTGCCTTCTGAAATTGTTCAAGCATCATCTGCTTTGTAAGTCTTTACTTTTCATCTGTTCTATCCTTTGTGTTTGCACTCCTTGTAAAAATAATAATAATAATAAAAGCTGAATCTACCTGGCAAAACACCTTTGAAACCACTTTGTGGGATTACATAGTAACATAGATGGTATTGTAAAGTTCATTGGGTGATTTCAAGCTCAAGGTAGTTAGATAGGCATATAACGAACAGGGTTGTTCAAGGCATCAATTTTTTTGTGCCCACCGACATGTGCCATGGTACATTAGTTACCTAAACATATTAAACTAAGATCAAAGATGCAATCTTAAAAAGTATATTGGCCGCTCAAGACAACATGCCTTTTTTATGTTTAATATGAAACAGAAAATTTCAATACAACCTTCGTGTGCATTACCATGTGGATCCACTTTTGTGCAGTATGGGGCTTTCCCTTTAAAATTTCTATCATTTTTTTTTCGAACACGCACAGCTGCATATCATTGGATTAGTAGAAGAAGAGAGTACAAACACCCACCCAAACACCCCATAGCACTATAAGTTATGTTTGCGCCTTTTAAACATGAAAGCTACCCAATCATTGTATAGACGTAACTGGTGATCAAACACCATCCTCTCTACCGAAGCCGGTCACCAAGGAGATATCCTTAGTTCCAACTATATTTTGGAGCCGAGTTTCATTCCGGCCATGATCAGGGCAGTAGCAAGGCTCGGGGAATAGCATTCAGGCACCCAACAATATATACGAGTTAAGTCCTCTTTGCATGGAGCTGCCTACCGACCTGGCAATCTGAGCCCACCATTTACCAAAGATAGTATCTGTAAGGTTTTGTATTCTGAAATTTCTATCAATTTTAGAATGCAAAAACTTAACTAGGATGCATCACATCTATTCATAATTGACTACAGTGTTGTTAGGGTCTGAAGTATTTTACGTATGATATGAATTGCTAGCAGAGAATTGCATGTCCTAAATTCTTTACTTTAGATCAAACATTGAACTGAGTCTAGTTAGAGTGACCTTTATACTGCATGAGCAGAAGCATACAGTAACTTTAGGAACCTGCAAACATTGTCTGATGTGGGAAAGGTATTGCAATTCTACTTTTTGGTTCCCAGCATCCAGCTATTGAAATGTTCTATGTTTATAATTTGTCAGGATTGTCGTAGAATTATATGCTGCCTTAAGTATATATATCTATACAATTCCTATTTCTGTTGGGTTGATATTTTTCCTCATTGCATACCGATTTTACGCATGTCTAACTCCTCTTAATTTTGTTATGAACACTCCAGGGACGTTTCAAATAATCCATTAGTTACCGGAACCCTTCCTAACAATAACAATGCTGCTGGTAGGAAGTGGCCCATGTATGTGGATCCTGTAACCTTTTTTTCCCCTCTTTGTATAGTAATTGTTATTTTTGTTCTCAAATTATTCAAACGTACTTATTCTTCTGTGAACTTTTTCGTGTAGAAATTATATCGGAACATCAATTGATACAAGCAGGACAGTTGACAGGTATTCAGTTTTTTTTTATAAAAAAATAATCAACACGAGACTTACAACGATGATCAAAGAAGTCAATGGTAGGAAATAAGCCACGACGCGTATGTGCGCGTGTGTGCGTCGTGGTTGTGCTCGTGTGTTTAGTTCGTGTCAGGATTGGAACGCACGTAGGTGTGTCCACGTTCTGGGTCAATGTGCAGTCAGTTGCATGACTGAGTCTTCAGCGTCCGAGCGTTGGAGCCGTGGCGCAGCGGAAGCAACGGACCACGATCAGTGCGGATGGCCAAGTCTCGCGGAGGAGTTGGAAGCTCACGATCGGAGAAGGCCGAGTCGCCGGGAGCGTTAGTGCGCGTCAAGCCCGGGCAGTGGGTTGCGTGAGCGCTGCGTTGCCGTGGACTATAAAGCCACATGTATTTTGTGTTGTGTAGCGTGGAGTCTAGTAGCAAGAAAAGAGTCGGTGTTTGTGCGCCATTATCGTGTGCTCCTTCTACTGTTTATCTTCCACCTCTCGCCGTGAGTGTTTGAGCGCTCGCCGATTCCAACAGTCAATTATTCTTTGGCAAAGTAGAACTTTTTTCTTTGCACTTTTTAAATGCTCACCACTGATTGGCATGCACTTTTCTTAAAGGGAGCTTGTCCATGCCCCTTCTTTTTTCATTATCAAGAAAATTTATTAATACAGCCATATGTCCTTGTAGAATTCGATAACTGCATTATTTGAAAGGTAATATGCTTTAAATTTCTCACTTTGTTGTATTACTATGCAGTGAATATCTCGCTATCTTAAGCTGCCATCACAGGAAAGAATGTGACAGAAACAATTTAACTAGTAAGTCTTCTAGAGAGTGTACTTTTGATCTTTGAGCCTGCATTAATTTCCCATATCATTGGCAACTGCTGAGTGATTAATGTTGCTACAACGGTACACAAGCTGATTACTAGAAGAACTTCATAATGTGTAGATGAAATATTACCTGCGGTATTACAAATATGAGCTTGTGACCTGACATTTTGTTTGAACGTGATCTCTCTGTTTTCCTTTTGTCTTGATGCCTAGACTGTTTTGTTATTTGTCAGTCAGTCAGTCAGCATTATATATCGGTATTTTTTTCAACTGCATTTGAATATTTTAGCTGTTTTTATTTGAACCCTATTCTTATTCATTCTCAACTCTTGCATTCAATACAATATTATCCTTATGAAGATTAGGAAGAAATTAAATGTCTATGATGTCCAATAATTTTCTTTGGCTTTAAATGGGCCTCGCACAACATATAGAAACTTTATACTCTTTACCAAATAATTCCAATTTTATGCAAAATTATCGTGGCTATTACTCGTTAGAGTCATGTGCCACGATGCTTAATTGCAGCCAGAAATTCTTGAAGAAGTTATTCCATCCTAGTACAACTTCTAAACTTGTGCTCAGATTGTCTTCATTTTATCCCTAAAAAAGGATCGTCTTCATTTTCAGAATCTAGCATATTTTGTGCAAATTTTTGGTCTTGTATCTCATCATCCCAAAATTAATGCAGATTCTGCAACTTCCCTGGCTATTAACTGTGGTGGCAAGCAACTGAAAACTTCAGATTCATTGCCAACTGTGTTTTCTGAAGATTCTACTGATCTTGGAGGAGCAGGTTTTCATGTTAATAATGCCAGCCATTGGGTTATTAGTCATGTGGGTTATGATCCTTTCAATGAATCTGTCGGCATTGTAAATACAAGTCAAGATATTCGGGGGACAAACACACCGCAACTCTATCAAACAGCAAGAACATCGACTAGTGCATTGTGGTACTATGCTGTAGGTTTGGCTAACAGGAAATATACAGTTCAGCTGTTCTTTGCTGAGATAGTCATAGTTGATGGACCAGGAAGGCGTTTATTTAACATTGATATACAGGTCTGCTCTCTACCCGCCTATTGTATTCCCAGATCCAAACTGAGAGCTAAAATAGTTTTCTCTCTTTTTTTTCCAATTCAATTCAGGGTCAGAATATCAAGAAAGATTTTGATATTATTCAGGAAGCAGGTGGCCCCAGGAAATCCATTAACATAACCCATGAAGTGATAGTTGACGACTCGATATTGGTGATACATCTGTACTGGAGTGGCCGGGGCACATGTTGTATCCCATACAGAGGAGCTTATGGGCCACTGGTATCAGCAATAAAAGGTAGCTCAGTAACATAACTCGCTGTCTCTTGATCTCTTGTCCTGCTTTACTGATACTAGCTGAAAACCATTTGCTGACAAGTTAGTACTCAATTTTCTCAGTTTTTCCTTCTCAAGACATGAATACTACTCCCTCACGAGCACCCCCACAAGCACCTCATTCAGCACGACAGGGTGATAAGCGAAGAGGAATGGTTGCGGGGATTGCAGCTCTTTGTATAGCTGGCGCAGTGATATCTTCATCTGTGGTTTACCTTTGGTGGAAATGGGTCTCACTTGTGAAACATCCAATGGCATAAGGAACTCTCTGATATATAGCTGATTCTTATTTCTTTAGCATGTGAATGAGCATAAGCCCACGTATTTGTGTTGTATGTGCGCTGAGGTTGGTTTAGAGCATAGCTACAGTAACACATTCTTTGACGGAAAGATTTATGTACAGTTCAATTTGTGACCAGTTGCTCCCGGTAGGGAGAGCAGGTTTGTTTGTTAGTTAGCGCACCAGGCACAATTCAACTAATGATTACTAGGGATGCCATTTTAATACATCCTTGTGTGTAAAGTAATGCTTGAATAAAGTCGTGTTCCTATGTGGTGGTTGACCTCCCATTGTTGTTTGGAAGAAGGGTATAGGCCTGCGCTTGAGTTGCAGAAGGGGCAATTTGCGCTACACCTGTCTCTTGTTTCATAACAAGATGGCCTTGGCAATCTATACCATCACGAATGACATCTTGACATCTTGTCATAGTACAAAATACAAGATTGCAGCTTTTATTCACATTAAATGGCTTAGGCGGCTGACTGGCTGAGGACGACCTGTTGCAATTTGACATATATTTAAGACTGTCGCAATAAGACATACTGCAATTGACTTACATTGTGCAGTGGATACAAAGATGATATAACTAACAAGAATATGGCCACAAGGTACATCAAGTTGTATTATAGTCTCCACATCATTAGGGGAGATGTGTTGTAATGCAAGATCTAATCTTCTACGTGTAATTGATTTGCATATACATGGAAAGGTATGACTAGCTACAGACAGGCTGTGGAACCTCAATGAATTATTCCTTTATTTTGCAAGGCAACATGGTCAATTGTTCCTTCTGTCAAACCGAATCAATTCCATTTTTGGTGAGGGGTCATTACCAACTGTACTTCGTTAAAAATGTCATTACAACATTTTCCCCTACACAAACGAGATTTGTGCATCCTGCTATCTAAGCTTCTCAAGTTGCACATTGTGGTCAAGGATCACCCATCAATAACCAATACTTATGGTTGTGCACAGTAAGGCACATGTGGCAATACAGAAAGCGAGCATCGCTCAGGTACAATGGATCCGTGAATGAGCGTACAATGGATTCGTGAATGAGCATCGCTTTCATGATGGTCGTGCGATAGTGCATCCTCAACACAAAATGCCATATGAAACCAAACAAAATGAATGTTGAGAAGGCAAGCAGCAAAACCAATAAGATAGAAGCTAAAAGCTCAAAGCAAACTTAGATAAGGAAAAAGCTTCATATACTACCCCACTAGGCATATGCTGGCTCTAACATCAGCATGAATGTGCGTAACAAGACTGAAAATATCCAATGGTTCAAGCCCTCCTGTGACATAAGCCCTCCGTTTTATTTCCGGACTAAAGAAACTGGGCTACTTGGATAATATGATTCCCATGAACAAACAATAGGTAGCAAATGAAATATGAACCAGATGTTTCCTACTTTCCTTATGCCAATAAAAGTACAATCAACACAATACACAGCTAGTGGCAAGCCATATGTAACTATTATGACACTCAACCTTACACTATGGAATCTACAAGGACACAGTGGAATAGTAGCATGAAGAATTCAATTTTTTGGTACTTAACGTCACAAAATATGCTTACAATATTAAGTCACACAGAGTTTAAAAGATTTATAAAAAATAATAATAGGATGATCATATTTTTTTTAAAAAAAACTTGATGAGTAGGGAGAGATGTCCCTACTGACAATGTATTGTATCGGGCCCAACAAAACCTGGAAATGCACAGGGAGGTGCACACATATATGCGTCTCCCAGGAATTGATCCCGGGCACCGGGCAGGCACCATCCAATATAGGATGATCATATGAAAAGGAGAAAGCAAACGCATTCTAAATACAAATCTACAGTATTCAGCTGGAACATAACCTGACACGTTTAATGTCTGCAACACCTAATCAGATTCAGCATCCACTTATGACTCGAAAAATCAGTACTCAGTGGCGCTAATAGAAATGCACCATACTCGTGCTATGAAGAATGAAATGTAATAAAAAACATGGTGTTATGCTCATGAAGCTACAAACTAATCCAATACCTGGGAGATATCTGGCAAAGTATAGGAAAAGGGCTTTTCAAAATTTAAGGCTATTGTGCACTGAAGAGGGACTAAATCATAGCACAAATGCATTCAACTACTTGCAAACAATTACAGAACTTCATTGAATCTAAAGACTAAATATATTCAAGATACTGGGCTCTGAACATAAAAGGTCTGAAACACATAAAAGCACCCTAAATTTTCCAAGATTACTAAGTGGAAGCAGTAGGTCTCATCCAAATGGTTTGAAGTGCTACAGTCTAATCAAATGTACAGATCTCATAATCTCAACCTAGTTTTCTCCTGTTCCCTTGTTTCCCATATCCCCAAATGCTTATTTGACTATACCATCGCAATTGAGTTTTTCCTCGTTACTTGTCTCCAATAATAGAATCCAAGCAACAATTAAGCACATCAGATAGAAATAACAATTTCCAACAAGTTCAGCGCAATCCAATGTTACAAACGAAACATTAACCGGTCAAGCATAGTCATCATATAAAACATTAAAAACATAAGCCGGATATTTAGTTCAGACAACAGAATCATAACTGCTTAAACCATACTAAGAGGTAGAGGCATCACAGGCCAAATCAAACCAGCAGATTACGCCTCAGAAGATGAGGGCTGTGTGAGACCAGCCTTGGTGAGCAGTTTCCCCAGTGCCTCAGGGGAGCACACCTGGTACTGCACCTCCCCAGTGCCCGGCTGCAGGAACACCTCAGCCAGCTCCAGCTTCTCTGCAGTCAAGCTGGTGGAGTCCATAGTCTTGCTCAGTACCTTCAGCGCGAGGGAGACGGCTTCCTCGCGGGTCATGCCATCACGGTAGTCCTGCTTCAGCATGGACTGCGCGGCCTGGCTGTTGGCTCCAACGGCGGCGGCCTTCCATCCGCCGTAGTTACCAGATGGGTCGCTCATGTAGAGCTGGAAGCCGTGGTGCTTGTCCCATCCGGCGAAGAGGAAGGAGACCCCGAAGGGGCGGAGGCCACCGAACTGGGTGTACCCCTGCTTGGTGTCGCAGAGGGATTGGACGAGCTGCTCGACGGGGATGGGCTCCTGGTAGGAAAGGGCGTAGCGCTGGGCGTGGAGGCGAGCGGTGTTGATGAGGATGTTGGCGTCGGACATGATCCCGGCGACGGCGCACGCGAGGTGGGAGTCGATCTTGTACATCTTCTCGGCAGAGCGCGAGGTCTGGA
This sequence comes from Chloris gayana, assembly GCA_031894775.1. NCBI lineage: Eukaryota > Viridiplantae > Streptophyta > Magnoliopsida > Poales > Poaceae > Chloris > Chloris gayana. The sequence goes on along the minus strand of JAUNZO010004429.1, from coordinate 3,712 downwards.
GGAGCTTGGAGGTGACCTTCTTCTCTCCGACGAGGACCACGCCGTCGGCCGCCATGATGCTGAGGGCGGACCCGGCGTTGCCGATCGCCTCCATCGCGTACTCCACCTGGTAAAGCCGGCCCTCCGGCGAGAAGATCGTAGTGCGGCTGTCGTAGCGGCGAGACATCGCGGCGGCGCTGACTGCGGCGGCGGCGGGCGGCGAGAGATTTGGGGTTCGGGGATTGGGGATTCGGGGAGGAGTTGTGGGGAGATGAGTCGAGTCGGGTTAACACGAGATCTACTTGTGAGCCAAGAAAGAAGAACGGAATAAGGCCGTCCTCACCGTCGGATCTCTTCACCTTGTTTTGTAGCCGTCAGTTCAGGTTTGCTCATAGACAGTTGAGGTGGAGAAATTTTCGTTTGCTCAAGCGGGTCACCCTTGTACTCTCACGATCAAAAAAGAAAGAAAGAAAGAAATATTGCTATAGTGATTTTTTTTGTCGAGCGCACTTAGTCATTTAGTATAATACAATATTTTGATATGCAAAATAATTTTTACATCTTTCCTCCTTTTCGACCGACGTAAAGTTTAGAAACTTTATATAATTTGTATTGCTATTTATTTTTTAGAGTTATATAGTATATGGATAAAAATCTGTTAATATATAGACTATGTACAAATGTTTTTATATAGAGTGTCCAATTTTGATCTAGTTATGTTGAACGTCAAATGAATGTATTTCCTATTTTCAATTGACTAAAATTAGTAAAACCCTGTATAGTTTTATAATGTAGAAAGACATGGAAAAACATATGTTTAAGTACTACAGTACCAAAGAACATCCTATCTCCAACCAAGGATCTATTTGGTGCTCTATACCTAAAATAGTCCTCCAAACACAAAAACATGCCTTCAACCGATGACCTAAATAGGAGATCCATTTTCGGTGCGGTGGAGGCCACGACTAACATTTGGAGCTCTCGAACCGGCGACCGAATCGTTCAAACAAAGAAAAGGAGATCCTACGGGCGGCCGAGGCAACGAGAGGCGGCTGCGGGCAGCGCGAGCACGGGCGACGGAGGTAGCGGCAGGCGGCGCGGGCGAGGGCGTGGTCGACGCGGGCGATAGTGACGAGCGGCGAGTGACGTGGTCGGTGATGGTCCGTACGGGCGGCGACCGCGGCATTGTCAACGGTAGCAGCGGTCGACGAGGGCGGCGAAGCGTCGACGGCCATGCCGTTTGGCGGATATGTGGCACCATTCTCCCTTCCGGATCTGCAGCTCGAGCAGGTACGCTTGGCCTCGGCAGCAGAGGCCTCGTGTAAAAAGGTCATGGGTTGAAGACACGCTGCTTTGAGTCGTGACTCATTGGCTGATCCACGACCCATCTCACGTTACGGGCCTCCAAAAATAGTCATACCGTTGGAGACGGCCTAAGAACTAATTTAAGCAGCAAAAGTTGTCTGACAACAATCCAAATACAAAGGGAGTAATAGGTTGCAAGTCTAAAATGAATTGTTCCACCACACAAGATATTTTTCCTTTTCGTTACACCTTTGCATAAATATCATTGCACCTTAAATTTATGACATTATGACTGTAGGTTGTACTAATATATTTGCACATCCATATTTTAACTCTAAAATTCCCTTATGTTTCTATATTTTGTATCTTAATAATTACGAGAACGTGAGAGCACTAGGGTTAGAGCACATAATTATTTTTGGAGAGGACCAATTTTTTCTTGTCTTCTTTCTCAAGAAATATGGGTAGAGTAGAGCACCTTGGTTGTCCAAACTTTGAATATGTTGAACACTGCAAATACCTCAGCTTACCTGAAAAAAGGAGAAAAAAAAGACGTCGATGTAGAGTAGAGCACCTTGGTTGTCCAAACTTTCTTGTTCATGCGGCTTGAACTGGGCCTAATTGAGCCCACGGGCGGATGGAGCGTTCCACTGCGTTCATGACTCGGCTCAATGATAAGACAGGGCAACTACAACTAGCTCAGGCAAAGGCAGCTAAACCCTTTGCGCAAGCCCCCTCGGCTTTCTCCGAAAACCCACACTACCCTCCCGGCCATGGCATCAGCAACGGCGGCGGAAGCAGCGGCGGCGGAGTGGGAGGATGCGGCGCGGAAGGTGCTGGTCGCTCGGAAGCCCTGCTTTGGGCTCCCAACCGCCTGCCCTACTTGCCTCCCGGTCTTCCTTTACCTCCGCATGGCCCAGGTCCCCTTCGACATCCACGTCGACACCTCCTTCCCCGACGCCGGTGAGCTCATATACCCGCCGCACTTTCCACCCGTATAAACCCAAGCTCAATTTGATGTTCTCTGTGCTCCATACTACAATCTCTCTTCTTCTGGTGCTCTGTTTCCGCGTCAACTAGTAGATAGTTGCGGGGCTGGGGTCCATTGTCGTGCTGGGATCTCTGTGCAGCTTGACCCTTAAGCATTAAGATTGCTTTGCTCTTACACCTTGATTTGTTCCACAGATCACATACCGTATGTTGAATTTGGTGATTGCGTGGCATTCAACAATGAGAAAGGAGGCGTGATTGAATACCTCAAAGAGGACAAAATTCTCGACTTGAACTCCAAGCACCCAAGTGTTTCTTCCACCGACTTGCTGTCCACGAAGGCCATGGTTTCGACCTGGCTTGTGGACGCTTTGCAGTATGAGCTCTGGGTTGTTTCTGACGGCAGCATTGCACATGATATCTACTTCTCTGATCTGTCATGGCCTATTGGAAAGATACTCCACTGGAAGAAAGCTAGAGATGTGAAGCAGTTGCTTGGCATAACAAAGCTTAACGCTTCAGAAAGAGAAGAGGAGGTAGCACCCAACTTATTATTTTCCTAGCCTTCTCGTTTTCCTGGTCTAAATTATTAACTTCTGATGCGAATTGCTGATTGAAACAGATATACCAGAGGGCAAGTGCTGCATATGATGCTTTGTCTTTGAGACTAGGGGATCAGACCTATCTTTTTGACAATAGGTATTCTACCACTTATTATCTTGCTTGTGTTCATACGCTGTACTTTGTATTAGATTTTTATGCTTACTGGTTTTTGTATTTGCTTTATATGCCTGTATGGAGCACTAATATTTCGTCATATCTACTTATGCAGCCCTACTGATGTTGATGCTCTTTTCCTTGGGCATGCTCTATTTGTCCTCAATGCATTACCTGTAAGTTTCCCTCAATACATAGCTGCATACCCAAAAGGACACACTGCCTCAACTATCGAATTGCATAGAAAATGAATCATAGCACAATATGCAGATAATATTGCACGCATATTCTATTGCAAAGAACATGTGCACAGCTTGAATGCTTCTGATGTTAGATCGCTGTTTTTTCTTATGTTATGAGGAATTTTCCTAGACTAAATCTGTCAGCTAAGTGTTACAAAACATAATTGGTTATGTTTTGATAGACCTTGTGGCATTTTCTGATCTCTTATACCTCCCAGGATACATCTGTGCTGCGGGGTACTTTGCAGAAGCATGATAACTTGGTGAACTTTGCTGAGCATCACAAGGCCCAATTGCTGGAATCCTCATCATCAGGATCAGGATTATCATCAGATCCAGCAATGTCATCCACCCCTAGGAAAAAAGCATCTGCTGGCCGAAGTAAGTTTACATATTTCTGTGTTATATAGTTCAGAGATTCAGTATACTGCACATCTTGGTTGGTTAATTCACCATGAGATGTGCTTTAGTTGCAGTGT
>JAUNZO010004428.1:0-79275 GCA_031894775.1 Chloris gayana | reverse complement strand
TTTTTGTTTGAAGATTAATACCAAACTCAAGAGGTTGCTAATTATGGTGTTAATAATTGGCCTATAAAATGCTAAAAATACCAAAGGATTGAATGATACCATACAGCTTTGACATATTTGTTCTGAAGTTTCCTATGTTTTCAGTTTCAGGTATCTTCACTCTTAAGTCTGATTTTCAATCTATCGCCTTTAACATCGATATATGTTTAATTTAAAATTTAAGACAAGTCGATGAACATAATATACTGTTGTTTAAAAACGATGCATCATCACTTCCTGTATTTTGACACATGGGCAGTAAAAGTGATGCAAAGTGATCCATCTAACTGAATGTCTAAAGGATGCACAAATTCAGTTCATGGATATATCAGTTGAACAAAATAAAAATATGGGTCCTTTATGTGCTGTTTCAAAGTAAATGTTATAAATTAATGCATTAATTAAAATAGAAATGGAAAATGAATAATTTGCATCTAGGTAGGCGAATGGCATACGGGGCTTTGGCGTTTGGACTCTAAAAGGTGAAACAATGCATGGGGCTCATCTTGTTAAATCATATCCTTAGATATAATTGGGAAGATTTGGTAAATGAATTTCACGTTGATGGCCTACAGTTTTTTTATATAAAAAATGTGTTTGATTTGTGTGCATTTTCATCTGGTAGAGAGATTGGTTAGTCAGATAAAGTTGATAAAGGAAATAATTGCCAACAGGGCAACAAGTGATATTTGAATGTCACCTGGTTCCTTTTTTCCTCTTTTGCCTTAACACTTTTCTGTTGCTTTGGTTCTGTTCTGTTGCTTATATTCCTGATTGCTTCAAGATATCTTACTCTCTTTCTGTGTTCTTATTAATCTGACCTTAGGTTATAAGCCGAAACCTAGGGCAAAGAAGGAACGGACGGAAGAGGAAAAGACATTCAGGCGAAGAGCAAAGTATTTCCTTGCTACACAACTTGTTGCAGTTCTTGTGTTTCTGTCACTGTTGGGTGGGGTTGACAGTTCTGAGCTAGAAGATGATGATGGTATAGATTATGATGATTAAACTACTGTGTTTTATCACAAGCCCTAAGGCCAATCATCCCACTGTTGGGTTGCTTATTTTGTTCTATCGTTAGTCAGAAATATGGTATACCTGATATTGTAGTTAGGAAAACACTGAGCTGGTCAACAGCTTTCGGCAGTTTTTCATAATCTACTTTTGGTGGTTTTCATGGTGGAACCCAAGTGTAAGCAAATTCCTAGTTTTGGGGTTTTCGAACATGTTCCTCTTGTCTGTGATTGGATCTGTTGTTCTGAATTTCAGCCCACTTAAATAACATGGAAGCTAGACTTTATGATTACAGATTCATTTTTCTAGTTGTATTTGATAAGTGGCTGGTTGCAGATTTGGTGAATAATAATGAAAGGTATTGTGAGCGAATTGCTGTTTTGTCAGATGTAGCTGGTCCTTTTCTCTTTTTTTTTTTCTTTTCTTTTTGGTCTGACTCTGATTTAGCTGGTGGTTCGTTTGTCCCTGTTGCATTCAAGAGTTGGTTATTTGATTATACATGTTGATATTTTTGCTATGCCGCTCAAGTGAAACAAACCGTCAGCTCAGTACATCATCAATGTGTTCAAGCGTCTATCAGGTACAGTCAAGCAAACATTCGGTACTGTCATGAGTTTCAGTCAGAAGTTCGGTTTCCTTTTTTTTTGAGATGGAGGAGGTTCGGTTTCCTGGCAGACTGTAATCTAATATCCTGGAATCTCTGATTAAGCGATGAAAGTCGCAAACGACTCCACCTGGTCCCGCTCTCCTCCTTTCCCTTTCTGTAACCAGTAACCGACTGCGTCTTCATCTCTCTCCTCCCCAAATCTTCTCATTCTCTCCATTGCAACCCGACCTCCGGTCTTCCTGACAGGGGCGCGCCTCACCGCTGGCCACCGGGCTCCACCCCAACACGGCCCCTCCCCCTCCCTTAACCTTCTCCTCCAGACACGTCGGGCTTCCCCCGACGCGGGGCTCCGGTGCGGCGTTCTTGGCCATCTTCGGCGTTGGTCAGCCTGTTCCTGGCGAACCCACCGCCTCTCTCTTTCTAGATCTGAAGTTTGGTCTAGATTTTTTATTCAAAGTTTTGGAGAAAGTTTCAATGAAACTTTTGATTTTTGAACTTTCCAATGAAGTTTCGATTAAACGGATTCAACTCTGATTTCAGTTTCAATGAAACTTTTGATAGAACTTTCGGTTAAACTTTCCATGAAACTTTTGGATCAAAGTTTGGACCGAAATTTGATTCAAAGTTTCGATGAAACTTTTTTGAGTAAACTTTCTATGAAACTTTTCGAGTAAACTTTTCTATGAAACTTTTGATTGAAAACTTTCCTTAAATGGAAACTTTGACTGAGGCTAAACTTTCTAGAAAAAGAAAGTCCATCCCTTGTCCGAAGGTTTGCATGCAGACGCGCGTGCGGATTAGACTGCCCCCTAATATTCCTAAGACTCAAGCAAGTTTTTGCTGCCATATGGATGAAGATAGTGCTCTTCCCTACCAGCGCAACGTATATATTTTCTTTTCTCGAACACGTAGGAGAGCTACGTATCATTATATTAAGAAGAAAAAAGGGGCAAGAATCGGTACCACATTATGTACATCAAGTTAGTGCTCTTCCCCACCAGCGCAAGGTATATATAGAGCTGAGGACATCAGGCCGATCCTTGCCCGTCCGACACGGACTCGACCGGGTCCATCCAATAGTACTGGGTCAAGGGAACCCTCTTTGGGATCAGCCCAGGTCCGTATCGGAAAATTAATGTGCTCGTTATTCGTATCGACAGCGAAACATGACCAGTTTGAACCTCTGAAATCTGGGTCACTCCTCCATGTCCAACCATGGTTCCAGCAAAAAATTGCTGTACTGCTTTTGCATTGTTACATTGCTGTCACACAGCCACCAGTTTTCAGCTAGGTATCCCGTACCAGGTGTAAACAGTGACATTTGATCATCTGAGATAACTGATAAGGAGTCATACCGTCACTGCTTGGATCTATACAGCAGGGCCAATCTCTTGCTCCTGGTTGCCAAGATCGCAGACCTGAACCATAACACAATCCTCGGAGTTCCAGGCGTTGGCTGTCGAACAGGAAGCAGATGCTTAAATAAATACATTATTTCTTTGTTGTTCAGAAAGAAAATACTCAACCTTTAGTGGTATGTAATATTAACTGTTGTTACAAGTTAAGTGTGCCATTTTGGCTGACAGAGGGAATAAGAGATATGAACAGCAGTACAGGACGCCTTGTCAGCTGACATGATAAATAAATAAAACTTGGGGGCAAAAAAGGCTGCAGCAACACATCATGTTGTCGTACACCGTGTCCGTGCCAGTGGAGGACGGTCTGGTACGTTCACGCGGACGAGGTTCAATTTCACCGGCGTGTCCGTGTTCAACCCGAGGGCCGAGGTGGTGCGCCTTCTTGGTGATGTGCTGTGCTTCAACGGGCCGGCTCACCCCTCCCCTCTGGCACTGCGAGGGTGACATCCACATCGTTGTCCTCACCCGGCCCGGTTGTTGGGCGCTGCCACGGGAGAGAGGACGGCGCGGGTGGATCAGCTCTCCTCCGGCCCGTCGTGATGATCCTTTGCCCACACCAGTTTGGCCTGACGCTGCTTGGTTTTGCACGCAGCGTGAAAGCATGGCCCACACGGCAGGCGTTTAAAGGATCCGATTCAACTTCGGACTCGGTCGGGAATCGCAGATGAACGCACACACGACTCGGATGCGAATTCGGCTCTCCCCGTCCCCTCTATAAAGGCAGGCCGTGGGCACCTCGACGTACCAGAATTCCGGCCGTCCACAACACCGTTTGCTCGTCGATCGGCATTGCGTGGCAAACAAACTCGCTTGATCGATCCGCTGCAACCAATCGTCCTCATGGACGGAGGACGCGCGCCAGGACCGGCAAATGATGAGGAAGAGCTCAATGCCTCGCTGACCAAGATCCTTGAAGCTCTCAAGGAGAACAGCGCACTGATGAAGGAGATGTTCGCGCATGCCGACGACCTAAAGGAGGCCATCATAGCCATGGAACCAGGCCCCGCTCTCGAGGCACGGGTCGACAAGCTTGGCATCCTCAACTCTGCGTACTGCGCCCGGCGCGACGAGATCATCGCCCTCAAGCAGTCTGCGGACTGTGCCATGAAGGAGGCGCTAGCCAGGCACGCGGCAGTCAAGGACTCGCAATCTTCATCGCACCAGGTTAGCTTGATCTTCCCCGACGTCGAGCCGCGCCGTGCCCAAGCCGACAGAGTCGACGAGGACGACGGATCCATCTCAGATCTAACGCTTGTCAGGGAACAACGTGCTGCCGCAGCCCAGGAGGCCATGGCAACCATAGCTCACGACACTACTGGAACTCTCCATTGTCCCTAGGGACGAAATTGGTAGGGGAACAGCTGAAAACAGTAGGGATAGTGGCTCCCTACGACACGCCCTAGGGAAAGATTCCTAGGGAACGATTCGACGGGAAAGCCAGGTTCCCCTATGGTTTCCCAAGGAAAACAGATAGACGCGTTCCCTAGGAAAAAGATTCGTAGGAAAACTGCAGGTTGGCAGGGCCGTGGTGCCACTAGGAAACGTAATGTCCCTAGGAATCTTTGTTTGCTAGGGAACTTGCACATGTCCCCTGCGAAAAGCATTCCTAGGAAAATGTTACAGATGCATATAAAACATTTGTAGGTTATATTTAAATATTATTTAATCAAAAAATATATTTACCACAAATATATATTTCAAACTTTTTCAAAAAAATAAAAATTAAAAAGAAACCAACACTCGGAGGGACCATTAGCTCAAGATGGCACATATTAATTAAATCACTGATGGTATAATAGGATAATACAAAGTATTATAAGTACATTGCTACTTGGTTGCAATATTCTAAAGACATCTCCGGAACGGCAAAGTGCATGCCAAGTTCTAAACCACAAGGCTCTCGTACCAACACATAATAGGCGATTAATACAATGGAAAATCATCTAGTTGAGGAGGAGAGTAAGTGCCACCACCACTTGCGGTTGGATTCAAAGGGCCACCTCCATTGCCGGCATCACTTGTAGCTGCATTTCCACGACTGCCAAATCCTCTATATGCAATCCTGCTCAATGTTTCTTCAGGACTTTCAACTCCAACAGCTGAGCCAAATGTACCAACCTAAAACATTTGGTAAGTGTTAACTTTCTCAAAAGTCCAATAATGCATATTCTAATACTGCATGTTTTTATGGAACAAAAGCCATGCTCATGAGCAACTTACGTTTTCAGGTGATGTACCATATCTCGGAGGTGGAGGTGGGGGAGGTAGAGGAGGAGGAACAACGAGAGGCAGGCATTCCGGTGTGCGCAGCCGGACTCTATGGTTAAAACACAAATGCACCTAATTAATAGCAGCCAAGATTGCACTATGAGAAGCAAAACATGATGTACGTCGGATCTCACCTCCATAAACTTCTGAATATTTTCATTATGGGTCTGTACTATTCTACTCCACTCCACCATGTTTTGAGCATATTCTTTGGCTGAGCGAATATCATGAGCTTCCTGCCTTATACGTGCCTCTTGTTCTTCACGCCGACGCTTAGCGATCGGTGATGAGGCACGACCACTCTTAATTTCAGCAATGGCCTCTTTGTCATCAATAATTCCATTAAATATTGGCCATTTTCCATGTGGTCGACCACAAGAGCATTCATAAAGAGCTCTAACATCAACCGGAGAGTGCAGCCAATCAAATTCAGATCCATTTAACTCTATAGCTTTAGCTTTGTATCGTTCCTATACGGTAAAGAGGAGTGGTAGGAGAAAATAAGTACATGTGCAAGCTGATAGTATATAGCTAAATCTATTTGACTCTTTGCATGAAAACAAAACAGCTTACGAGGCATGCAGTAGCTTCTTCGGTGTTTAACGAGTTAGGTTCTTCCGAATTTGGCCCTCTATGAGTATAAATCCATGCCTCGACCTCGGATACTTCTCTTCCATCTTTCTTAGACTACATCAAAAGAATCTCAAATTAATGTTTCATACATAGTTCTAACTGTCCAAAAAATTCCAGAAACTAAGCACTTACCATCTTTTGGCGTATTGTTGCAATCGAGTTGGATCCTCCTTTGTGAGGCTTAAATTTTTGGCTGTAGCGATTGGCTCGATTTCTCTCCGATCGTTTTTTAAAATCAGGATGGCTCCACTCTGCAGCCAAAACACTCCAGCACTCTTCCTTGCACCAAATAGGACGTTGGTTCTTGTACTCTTCCTTTGTCAAATAGAACTTTCCAGCAATTTTATCACAAATCCATCTTTTTTTCACAATACGAAAATGATCTATGGTGGCTGTCGGTGTGTGAGCACACCTCCAAATGGGGGCCTGTCAAGGCTCCCTTGGGTTAGGCTCGGGGAAGAACGGATGCTGCTCGCGCGTTAGTGTGGATGATTCAACGAACACGGGGGTTTATCCGAGGTTCGGGCCGCAAGATGCGTAATCCCTACGTCCTGCTTTTTGGTGTGTTCGAAAAAAGGGGTCCTCTATTACATGGGGGTATCCCCTCCTTTTATAGGGCAAGGAGGAGAGTACTATGCAAGTACCGGGGAGTGCCGGACACCGGTGGGGGTCCGGTCCTTCCTCCCATGTTCCGACATGATCCGACATAAATCCGTTGCGATCTCTGTCTCTTGGTTCGCGTTCCCAATCTCTCCCTTCCTATTGGCCGAGAGCCCTCCACGCATCGTAGCCGCGCGGCTTCCCGAGACGCGGCGCACGGGAAGACGCGCGCACGTCTTGTCGGGCCGCGGCGTCGCCGAAGGCCATCGAGTGCCGCATTAACTCCGGGTAGTTGGGGCGCCGGAGGAAACTACCGCGAAGCTTCGTCCTCCCTCCGGCGCTCCCACTCCTCCGGCTTCCGCGGGACTCGTGGGCTTCGCGGCTTCGTGGACTTCGTGGCTTCGTGGGCCTCATCTTCGTTCGTGGGCCGAAAGTAGCCCGTACGCGGTTAGGGGGACCCCAATCCCCCTACAACGACAGGAGCCCCGGCCCCGGTCGGCCGACCCGCGGGGTCGGAGCGAGGATTGGGGCCACCCGTCGGTGCCCGTGATGTTTGGGTAGCTCGGGGCGTGGCCTTCGGAAGAGCGTCGCTTGGGCTACGGGGCACGGCGCCCGAGGCGTCGCGTCGCTTCGGTTCGCGCGCCGTGGGCCCGCCGGCGTCCGCGCTCAAGTAGTGGGAGGACCGGTTACTCGGGGCACGTCTCCCACTTCGCCCTTGCCTCCCGTCTTCTCGGCTTCTCTCTCGCCGCTGCACTCCCCTTCGCCTCCTTCTTCGCCGATTCGCGCCGCCGCTCCCGTCACCGTCGTCGCGCGCCGTCAAGATGGGCCGCGGAAGATCCTCCCCCGCCGCAGCAGCTCTCGCACGCGCTCGCCGTCGGCGAGCGCCCGGCAGCGGCGCAGGTTGCCCGACGCCGGGGTTGACATGTCGCGGCTTTCGCCCTTCCTTCCGGTGGACGGTGACGGGGCCGTTCGTGTCGGGGGCCTTTGCCGCCGCCGGCCGGAGGGCCGGAGATCCTCCACTTCGTGACCTTCGTCGTCGCCGGCGCCGTTCCCCCGCCTTCTCCGATTTCTTCCTGGAGGTGCTTCGGGAATATGGGATCCGCATGGCGCACCTCACGCCGAACGCGGTCGCGGCGGCGGCCGTGTTCGCCCATCCGTGCGAGGGATTCGTGGGGGTGCAGCCGTGCTTCCCCATCTTCCGGCGCTACTTCAAGATGACGCTCACCAATGCCTCGGAGGTGATTGGGTGCGTCCGGCTGACCGCCCGGCCCGACGGCGGGTACATAGAGTACTCGCCCGGCAGCAAGGTGGAGGCGTGGAAGAGGGCTTGGTTCACGGTGCCGTACGAGAAGGATCTTCGCCGCCTCCGCGTCCCGCCGGTCCCGGCCCGAGCACTTGGCCGTGCGGGACGCCGTGCCCGACTTCCCGAAGGCATGATGCCCGTGGTCGGCCGGATCGCAGCGCTCGCCGCGGCCGGCCTGACTTCGCGCGGGGTGGTGCACGACTTCCTCGAGCGCAACATCGCGCCCCTTCGCCGGAGATCGGTCCCGTCGTGGGCTGTGCCGGGACTTCAACTTCGCCGGCCGCACGCGCACGGGGCGGGCTCCGACCTGCCCGAGGCCGCGAGCGGTTCGCCTACTCGACGGCGGCCGGGAAGAAGTGGCCCGCCTCCTTCACGTGCCGGAAGGTGCCGAGCCCCTCCATCGGTCGGCGAACAAGTGCGCCGTTCTTGACGAGCATGCCCCGGGCGGGCCGCTCGGGTTTCTCGGTGCGAACCCGACTCCCGCCCACGGCCTCCGGGTACCGGGGTCGCACCTTCCTCCGACCCGGGTGCGACGGTCGCCCCTGGAGGTGCCTCCGGGGCTCGGGTGGCAGCCACGGCGGCTGCGAGGCCTGCCCCGGCGCGCGGGACAAAGGCAAGGGAAAAGGTCTCCGTCGCTCTCCTCCTCCGACTCTTCGGGCCCGCCTCCGCACCACGAAGCGGGCCCGGCGGGCTCGCCGTCACTAGTGACGGGGGCCGCTCCGCCGGAGGGGTCTCCTGTAGCCGCACCGGTGCAAGCGGCCGGGTGGACACGCGACGGGTAGGCCGTTTCCTCTCTTTCTTACTTAAGCTGTGTGCTCGGTATGCTTGTACTTCGTCTCATCGTAGTTTGATGGTTGCGAGATGTGTTCGATTTGCATTGTCTGCGGGATCTGTCCGGATCGAGCTGGACCCGGACTTGGTCCCTTTGGATCCCAAGGCGACCGGTGCGGCTCCGGTGGTCGGGGCGGAGGATGACACGGGAGGGCGACGGGCGCCCTGGAGAGGTGGCCGCTGGTGCCCCGAGGAAGGGGTTGCGGACGGTCCCGCGGAGGTGGCCGCGGGTGCCGCCGGAGAGGAGGCCGCGGGCGCTCCGAGGAGGTGGTTGCGGGCGCCACCGAGGAGGAGGCGGCGGGTGTCTCTGCCGGCGAGGAGGATGCGGGCGCCCTGCCGGAGAGGAGACCGCGGGTACCTCTGCCGGGGCTGACCTCGGCCGGGTGTCGCCTTCTCCCGCCGTGGACGTGCGGGTGCCTTCCCGATCGGCGGCGCCGGCGTCCGCCACGACCTTCCACCCCGCGGCCGGGTGCCGGCGCCGCCGGCCCTATAGTCTTTGGAGGGGAATGACTCCCCTCCGCGCGTCCGGTCGGAGCCGGGTACGGTGGGCGGTGGAGACACCTCGTCGACCGCCGCCGCCGGTAGGGGGCCGCGGGCGCGGCCGGACGCGGCCGGAGTGGGTCACCTTCGGGTCGCTACGGTGGTACGGGTCGCCACGGGATTGGCGATGTGATCGGGGAGGCCACCCGGTCGCTTCTTGCCATGAAGGCGGCCGTGGAGGAGGCGGACGCGTCCCTGGAGGACCGGGAGGCCGCGGCGGCGAGCGCGAGGCCGAGGTGGCGGAGGCGCGGCGGTCCCGGAGACGGCGGTGAAGCGGCCCGGCGGCGGTATCAACGCCGTATGGAAGAAGCTCGGCATGAGCTGGACCAAGCTGCTGGGATCGGCGACCGGGCCGCCGAGAAGGCTGCGTGACGCGAAGGCCGGGAGGCTGAAAGCGTGAACCGCCTCCAAAGCGTCCTGGAGCGGGAGCGCGGCTGTGCGGCTTCGCGGCGCGCAGGCTGGAGGAGGCGGAGGCCCACATGGACCTCCGCGAAGCGGCCGTAACCCGCCGGGAGGTGACCGCGGCGACCCGCGAGGAGGAGCCGAAGGAGCGTGCCGGCGCGCTTGCCCTTCGGGAGGCTGCGGCCGGGCGAGCGGGAGCGGGCCGTCGGAGCGGCCGAGGCGCGGGTGCAGCGCGCCGGTGACTCCTTGGTTGCCCGGGAGGCGGCGCTTAGGGGCGCGAGGGCGCCCGGCTTCCCGGGAGGAGCAGGTCCGGCTCGTGAGAACGAGGCCGCCGTCCGAAGGGAAGCCTTGGAGACGGAGGCGGCCCGTCTCACTCGGGTTGAGGAGCAGGTCCGCGGCCTCGCCGACGGGCGGCGCATCGCATCCGCGAGGAGGCTCTCGCGGAGGCCCGGAAGGCCTTCACCGTCGAGCTGAAGGCGATGGAGAAGAGCCGGGATGAGTACCGCCGGCAAGCCGAGCGGTTGGAGGCCCGGCTGAAGAAGTCGGGTCGCGGCTCTTCCGCCGCGGCTGATGGTGATGATCTCCGGCGGCAGCTCGCGGAGGCGCGGTCCCGGCTCGAGGAGTCCGAGCTTCGGCGCGTTGAGCTGAGCGAGCGGGCGACCGAGCGGCCACGGCGGCGCGGACGCAAGCGGAGATCGCCGCCGAGGTGCACGGGCCGTTTCGTCGGCGTTATTCCGAGCGGGTCTGCCTCGTCTTCCGGAGCCTCTTGACCGCGGCCCGAGTGGGTATGCGTACGCCATGCGGGGGTGGTTGACTCTACGAGCAGCCTGGATACCGGGTGGCGGAGGTCCTGGAGGATGAGGGGCGGCAAACCATAGCCGCGGCCCTGGAGGAGGTGCTTGGCGAACGCCCTGGTCTTGGTGCCGGGTTCCCGCTCCTAGCCGTGGTGAACGGCGATGTCCCTGCGGGCGAGCATGCCACGGCTAAAGCGCAAGCTCGTGCCGTTGCGCGTGCCTTCGCGGAAAGCTTCAAGCGCGGCTGAGTGCCGGCTTCCTCCGCTCTGCGTGTGGTTTCCTGGCGCCTGTGCCCTCCTTTTGTGTTGTTGTTTTTCTGTCAAACCCATGTCCCTGTATGTACGAGCAAATAGTTCAAGTTTAACTTATCGTTGTGAATGGATAGCTTAAACCCACTTGTTCTTGTTTGTTACGTGCGAATGTCCGCGTGCGCCGTGTAGTCGTAGGCCGTTCGTCACTTCGCGGTGACGCTTTTAGCGCAACTCGAGGCGCACAATTCTCAATCGGACGCAGCCTTCCGGCTTCCGACTAAGTCGTAGACCTTCGTTACCCATCGGGGAGGGGAACGAGGACTTCGATATGCGTGACGGCACTCTGCGAGAGGTAAGAAAGGAAGCGACTAGGCGCTGTTTTTATGCAAAACACGTTAGTACAAGTGCCTTGGCGGCGTGGCCGTGGCGATAGGACTTCGGGTACTATCCGGGACCATTGGCTACGAGAATATTCTAAGGGTAGAATTTCTTTAAGTGCTCAATGTTCCAAGCGCTTGGTTCGGGTACCCGTCCTCCGACTCCGGACGAACGCATCCGGGCGGCGGCGGCGGTGACGAGGAAGGGCCCTTCCCACATGGGAGTTAGCTTGTCCTTGCCTTCACGCGTCCGAGCCCGTCGGAGGACGAGGTCTCCCGTTTGCAACTCCCGGGGACGCACGCGCCGCGGTGGTAGCGGCGCAAGCCACGGAGGTACCTCGCGCTTCGCGGTAGTACTCGGCGTCTTGCCTCCTCGAGGAGGTCGATGTCGTCGCGCCGCCGGGTGTTTTGGTCGGCTTCGTCGAATGCGGCGACTCGGGGGCTATTAAACCGGATCTCCGTGGGTAGCACTGCCTCTGCACCGTACACGAGGAAAAAAGGCGTTTCGCACTGTGGCTCGACTCGTCGTGGTGCGCGAGGGACCGAGCGCGGATTGGATCTCGATTACCTACTTGGAGCCCTTCTTCTTCGGCGGGTCAAATGATCTTGTTTTTAAATCCTTGAGGATTTCTCCATTGGCGCGTTCGACTTGGCCGTTGCTACGTGGGTGGGCTCTTGAGGCAAAGCGGATCCGGGTGCGAGGGAGTCGCGAGTATGCTGCGAATGCGTGGCTCGTGAGCGAGTCCCGTTGTCGGTGATGATCCGCTGCGGCACTCCGAATCTTGCAATGACATTTTTTATGAATTTGACCGCTGAGTTTTGGTCTATCTTTGTCACCGTTTCAGCTTCCACCCACTTTGTGAACTTGTCGATGGCCACGTATAGCCACTGTACCCATCCGGGGCGGTCGGAAATGGCCCTACAATGTCCAAACCCCAAACCGCGAACGGCCGGGATAAGGGAATTGTTTGAAGGGCTTGAGCGGGCAGGTGCGTACGCGGCGTGAAGCGGCACGCCTTGCAGCTGTTGCACCGGCCTGGTGGCGTCCTGGAGGGCTGTCGGCCGGTGGTAACCCTGCCGAAAGGCTTTCCCGACCAGCGTGCGGGGAGCGTGGTGGCTGCCGCACTCGCCCTCGTGGATCTCAACGAGTATGTCGTTGCCTTCTTCCGTCTTTACGCACTTCGGCAGAACACCATTGGCCTCTGCGCACGTACGGCTTGTCATCGACAACGGTGTATCTCTTGGCTTGGCGGGCTAGGCGTTCCGCGTCCGTGTCGTCTTCCGGAAGGATGTCGGCACGCAGGTACCGAGGATATCGTCCATCCAGCGGGTGTCCTGCGGCTCGGCGGCAAGCGCTTCTTCGCTATTCTGCGTGTGCTTGCAGATCCTGCGGGTGCGCTTGCGCTTTGTTGTTGCTTGTCCGGAGCTCGGTCGGCGTCGGAGGCCGAAGGGGATGACGGGATCTCCATGAACGTCCGGGTGGGGTCGGAGCTCGAGTGGAGGCCACCGGGATAGCTCGTCGGCAATGTGATTGTCGCCCGAGGTGCGTGAAGCACCTCGAGGCCGTTGAATTTCTTTTCCATCCGCTTGATTGCCGCAAGATACGCAGCCATCTGCGGGTCGTTGCATTGGTATTCCTTAGATACCTGGTTGACGACCGGTTGCGAGTCTCCCTTGGCGAGGAGGCGCGTGATCCCGAGGTCGGCCGCGATCCGCAACCCCGCCGGGAGAGCTTCGTATTCTGCCATGTTGTTGGTGCACCGGAAGTGTAGGCTGGACCACGTAGCGCAGCTCATCGCCGGTTGGTGACGGCAGCACCACCCCTGCTCCCGCGCCGTTGAGGGTGAGGGAGCCGTCGAAGACATCGTCCGGAAGTCGCCGGGCGCGTCGTGCTTGCTGCACCGGGTGCTTGAGTTCTTCCCTCTCGATCTGCGGGGTGGGCGTCCACTCGGCGATGAACTCGGCTAGAGCCGGCTCTTGATGATGTGTGTGCTTGAGGAAGGACAAGTCGAACTCCCCGGCTCCACGGCCCACTTGGCAACTCGTCCGGTCGCTTCCACTGTTGCGCGGTATGGTCTCCAACGGTGCCGTAGTCACCACCGGACGGGGTGGCTACGAAAGTAGTGTCGCAGCTTTCGGGACGCGATGAGTACGGTGTAGAGCATCTTCGAGTGCTGTGGGTGCCGGGTCTTGGCGTCCGTAAAACTTCGGCGATGAAATACACCGGGCGCCGAATGCGCCGGGTGCGAGGCTCGGCCTCCGGGGGCACGGGCTCCGGCTCGCTCTCGCTCGTCGTGGTAGTCGGGGCCGAAGCCCCGGGTGGTGCGGCGTCGGTACGAGTCTTGTCGTCGGGCGTGGTTGGAGCGGATCCCGCCCCGCCCTTAATGCGAGACATGGTCGGAGCCGGAGCCCCCGGGCGGGGTGGGATCAACGCGTCCATCCTTGTCTTTCCGGTCGTGGTCCCGGCTTCGCCCAAATCATGCGACAAGGTCGGAGCCGGAGCCCCGGGCGAAGGCGGAGAGCCACGCCGTCCGCGGTTGTTGTCGTGCTGGGGACCGCCCGGGTGCCCCACCGGGCAGGCTGGAGCGGTCGCGTCGCGCGCCCTGTCGTGAGCGAGAGCGTCCGCGGCACCCGGGTGCTCCGGCACCTGCAAGCTGGTCGCGGGTGGAGCCCGGGTCCGGTTGGTCCGCCGCCTTCGAGCCGTCAAGGCACCCGCGTTTGCTGGTTCGTCGAGAACCGCGAGGTGCACTGCTCCGGCCGCTCGACCACCGGGGCCGCACCGACCACTGCGGGTTAGCCGCTATGTACGGGAGCAGCGGCTCACCCGGTTCCGGGCGACTAAAACGGGCGCGAGAGGACGGGTAGCGCTTGAGGTCTTGTAAAGCTTCGTCGGCTTCCGGGTCCACTCGAATTTGTCCGTCCTCTTCATCGGCTTGAACGGCGGGAGAGCGCGTTCGCCTAGGCGTGAAATGAATCGGCCAAGGGCCGCCATGCTCCCGGCTAGGCGTTGCACGTCCTTGAGCCGCCTCGGAGGGCGGATTTCTTCGATGGCCGGATCTTCTGCGGGTTTGCTTCGATCCCGCGGTGTGAGACCGGGAAGCCGAGTAGCTTCCCTGCCGGTACGCCGAAGACGCACTTCTCGGGTTGAGCTTTACCGGTTGCGGCGCGAGGTTGGAGAAGGTCTCCTCTAAGTCGAACGGGAGAGACGGTGCCTTGCCGCTCTTAATGACCAAGTCGTCGACGTACGCCTCCACGTTCCTCCCGATTTGCGAGTCCGGGGTTAATCGCATGGCCCGTTGGAACGTGGGGCCCGCATTTTTGAGGCCGAAAGGCATGCTCACGTAGCAAAAGCTCCCTGCGGGAGTCATGAAAGCGATCTTCTCCTCGTCCTCCTTAGCCATACAGATTTGGTGGTACCGGAGTACGCGTCTAACATGCAAAGCGGTCGCGACTGCCGTGGAATCTACTACGAGAATCTATCCGAGGCAACGGGAACGGATCCTTCGGGCAAGCCTTGTTCGGGTCGGTGTAGTCCACGCACATCCGCATCTTGCCGTTATTCTTGGGCACAACCACCGGGTTGGCGAGCCACGTCGGGTGCGTGACTTCCCGGATGAACTTGGCCTCTAAAAGCCTCTTGACTTCGGCCGGATGAAGTCCTCGCGCTCGGGGGCTTGGCGCCTCGCCCGTTGCTTCACGGGTCTTGCGGCGGGGTCGACCTTGAGTTGGTGCTCAATCACCCTCCCGGGTATGCCCGGCATGTCCGAAGAATGCCGAGGCAAAGATGTCGTTGTTTGCTTGGAGGAAGGTGATGAGCGCGAGTTCCTATTTCGGGTCGAGGTCACCACCGATGGTGGTGGTCTGTCCTCCGAGCCCCGAGCGAGATCTTCTTGGTAGACACCTCTCCCGGAGCCGAAAGCTTCGCCGTTTGGGGCCGGACTGCGCGGCGGGCTCCTCCGGGACATCGCGCGTTCTCTTCGTGCCGGTATCCTCTTCTGCCGCCATCTCGGCCGCCAAGATGTCCTCGAGGCAAGCCATTGCCTTGACGGCATCCGCCCTCTCGACGATGACACCCTTCGGGCCGGCATCTTCGGCGTGAGGAACGCGTGATGCGGGATAGCCATGAGCTGGTTGATGCCGGGTCTCCCAATGATGGCGTTGTAGGGGAGGCCGATGTCCGCGACGTCGAAGAGGAGCTTCTCGTGCGGAAGTTGTCCGGGTGCCGAAGGTGACCGGGAGCTCAATCTGCCCAAGGGGCGGGAGCTACCGGGAGCACTCCGACGAAAGGGCGCGAGGGCTGCGGCTCGGCGCGTGCCCAGCTGCGGAGAATCGTAGACTTTCGAGGTGATGAGGTTGAGGCTCGCGCCTCCATCGATGAGGGTGCGTCCCACCTTCTTGTTGCGAGATGGTGGGCGACACGACCAGGGGGATCTTCCCCTTGGTGTTGTACGGACCCACCATGTCGCTCTTGTCGAAGGTGATGGGGACGTCGGCCCACTTCGGCGGGGAGCCGCGGCCTTGCCTTCGGTTATCGCGAGGACCTCGCGGCGAAAGCGCTTGGCCTCACCTTTGGACGCGAAGCTCGAGGAGCCTCCGCTAATCACGGCGATGGAGTCGTCCGCGCTGCGAGTACGCCTCGACTTCCTCTTTCTCCTCCTCTTTCTCCTTTTCGGCCTTCTCGGCCGCCGCCGCTCGTCGCGCCGCTTGATGCTCGCATGGATGTAGCGGCACTCCGACTGGTCGTGGTCGTTGGTGCGGTGGAAGTAGCACGCGAAGGTTCCGGGGCTTTAGCCGGTGACTTGCCGGCACCCGCGGGGGTGGGCGTCGCGCCCCCACGGGGACGGGCCTCCCGTCGCGGCCACTTCTTCCGCCTTGCGCTTGCGCGCGAGGTTCTTCTTCTGCTTCTTGGAGAGGGTGCCCCCGGACTTGGGAGAGGAGGTGCCGGGTTGGACTTTGCCGGTGGGTCATGCCACGCTTGGGCCTCCTGGCGACGGGCGCACCTGTCGGCCGGTGGAAGAGGTCCGTGACCGTCTCCGGCCGGTGTACGCTCAGTCGCCCGGGATATCCTTATCTCGGACGCCGTGGCGAAGGCGGAGAGCACCGGGAGGGGTCGATGCGCGGGATGGTGTTGCGGACCTGGCGAAGCGCTGCATGAACACCCGCGGCGTCTCGCCCAGCTTACGGACGATGCGGTCCGGGTCGATCCGGCTCCCCGGACGCTTCGCCGTTCCTTGGAAGTTGGCCATGAACTCCGGCACAAACTCTTCCGGGACCCGATAGACTGCGGCGCCGGGTTCATGAACCATGACCGAGCCGAGTCCTTGAGGGCCAGGTGGAAGTAGTTGGCCATGATGTCTTCCGAGCCACCGGCGGCCTTGACGGCGGTGGAGTAGATCTGTAAGAACTCGTCGGGGGAGCGGTGCCGTCGTACCTCTCGGGGAGGTCGGGGCGGAACTTGCCGGGCCACGTGACGTCGCGCGGGCGCCTCGAGAGGGCCGTGCAACCCCGAGGAAAGAAGGGTCGAGCTCCTTTCTCTTGCGCTTGGGTTGGTGCTCCGGGGACGTCTCCGCTTCGGGCCGTCGCGGTCATGGGCGGAGGTGCGCTCACGCTCGCGTCCCCGCTCGCGCGAGCGCTCGATCGTCGACGCGTGCATCCTCCCCCTCGCGGCGGCGCCTGCGAGGTCATTGCGCAGGTCGCGGTGCCCCGCCCCGTGGGGAGTGGACGGAGAGCGAAGCCGCCGGCGGTCGCGCGTCCTTGGCGCGGTTGGCGCGGCGGTCGTTGTCGGTCGGTGGCCGCTGCGGGCTGGCGCGACGGTCCTGCTCGGCGCTTGGCTGCGCCGTATCCGGGAGTTTACCCACTCCGGTGAGCCACTCCCTCGCTTGCTCTCCCCCGCCGATCCCGCCGGCGGGTTGTTGAGCATGGTCTTCACGGCGGTTAGGGGGTCATCCCCCTCTTCTTCTGGAAGAGGCGACGCGCGATGGGACGCTCGGACGCGGGCGGCGTGGCGGCTTGGGCGTGGCGGTCGGCGCCGCGGCGGCCCTCTGCAGCACGCTCGGCCGCCGATGCGCCGGGACGGTTGTCATGGGCGGAGCGGCCCGTATGACGACGGTCGCGGCGACGGCGCCGGTGGACGCCTGGGCTGGAGACGCTATCCTCCGTTCGCGGCGTGCTCGCGGACCTGCGCATGGCGTGAAGCAAGATTTCGCGGCGCGAGCGAGATCTACGACCTCCCCCTACGGCGCGCCAAATGTCGGTGTGTGAGCACACCTCCAAATGGGGGCCTGTCAAGGCTCCCTTGGGTTAGGCTCGGGGAAGAACGGATGCGCTCGCGCGTTAGTGTGGATGATTCAACGAACACGGGGGTTTATCCGGGTTCGGGCCGCAAGATGCGTAATCCCTACGTCCTGCTTTTTGGTGTGTTCGAAAAAAGGGGTCCTCTATTACATGGGGGTATCCCCTCCTTTTATAGGGCAAGGAGGAGAGTACTATGCAAGTACCGGGGAGTACCGGACACCGGTGGGGGTCCGGTCCTTCCTCCCATGTTCCGACATGATCCGACATAAATCCGTTGCGATCTCTGTCTCTTGGTTCGCGTTCCCAATCTCTCCCTTCCTATTGGCCGAGAGCCCTCCCGGCACTCGTAGCCGCGCGGCTTCCCGAGACGCGGCGCACGGGAAGACGCGTGCACGTCTTGTCGGGCCGCGGCGTCGCCGAAGGCCATCGAGTGCCGCATTAACTCCGGGTAGTTGGGGCGCCGGAGGAAACTACCGCGAAGCTTCGTCCTCCCTCCGGCGCTCCCACTCCTCCGGCTTCCGCGGGACTCGTGGGCTTCGCGGCTTCGTGGACTTCGTGGCTTCGTGGGCCTCATCTTCGTTCGTGGGCCGAAAGTAGCCCGTGCGCGGTTAGGGGGACCCCCAATCCCCCTACACCGACAGTGGCATAGACTCTAGCATAGTAAATAATGCTTCCTAGGAGCTGATCACAACATCGACTAATATGCTCTCTTATTTCAGATTCTTCACTTGGATCATATCCGAACCTTAGCTGTATAGATAAATGCAAATAAAATTCTATGTCGGATAACTTATCAATGTGCCATGTAAAAAAAAACTAACAAGGTCCATGGCACCACGCCTTAGGTTCGCTCCATGGCCATCCGGATATTTGATGTCCATAAGCCACTTCATGACTTCCTTCTTTTGAGCTCTCGTTAAGCAATAAGGTGCTCTAGGCTTAGCCCACTTACCATTTGGCTTCTCAATGAGGTTCAAATGGCTTCTATTACACATCAAGGCCTGATCAAGACGGGCCTTAACATTATCAAAGGTCTTGTCAAGAATGTCAAGCAATAAATTAAATAGAGCTTCGCCACATTTTTTTCGAGTGTGCATCACATCAATATTATGTCGATGCAAGAGTTTAGCGAAATATGACAACCGCCACCGGACCGAGATGCCGGTCCAATTGTGGGTAGTACCAAAACCAGCAAAAGAAGCAGCTTTTACTTCATTCATCCATGCTAGCACCTCTTCACTGTTAATCGGCGTGGAGGCAAATCATGCACCACTACCCCCTTCCTAAATGCATTCTTTTGATTCCTAAAAGGATGGTCAAGTGGCAAAAATCTTCTATGGCAATCAAACCAACCGAACTTGTGTCCATTAGGTAGATATGTAGTATCCACGTACGCAAAACACTCAATACAAGCCAGCCCACCATGTGTCGACCAGCATGTGAACATGCCCAAGGCAGGAAAATCATGAATAGAGGTATGGTATGAAACCTTCATGTTGAAATTTTGCTTCATTAAACTATCATAAGTGAGAACTCCTGCCCAAGCTTCCTTAAACTCATCAACTAGAGGTTGCATAAAGACATTCAGATTTACACCAGGATTTTTTGGCCCGGTGTTGGCATCTCTTAAGGTCACGCGGAAAGAAACACGCGACCGCGGGAGAGCCAAGGGTTTAAGTCACTTGCACTATTAACCAAATAATCCACATCCAAGTACAAGTACTAGATATGTATTATAAGGTGGGTCATGAATATCCGCAAGCGGACGGATAACCCGTTGTAGCATTTCACCCGAGAGTATTCAAGGGTATCGTATTTATATTTTCCCAAAGGAAGACATGGTTGATAAGAGTACTTATGCTCATGGTGTTACAAAAGACTGATGAAGTAATCACATTCCAATGCAGGGGTTAGGAGCAATAAGTTGAGGATAGTGTGACACACACCAAGGCAATGTATTCTCTAATAAAAGGGATAGAGGCAATCCTAGATAAAGCTAAACTAGACTAGCAGACCACTACTCCTAATGATACAACATTCATATGAGTGCGCAGCTTCTACCTAACATCCAAGATCATGCAAGCGCAAGCAAGCGTCTAATGCCTAGGCATCATCGGGAGATCCGTCTTACGCGAGGTCCGCCTCGCGACTCCGGCCTTTTAGACTCCTATGCCATGCCCGAACGTGGAGGATTACTTTGGATGACAAGGCTGTCACTTCTTGTCACCTACCTCTACAAACCGTGGGACACGAAGCACATTCAAAGGTGGGTAGATAACCCCGGCACCATGCCGGCGTCACTAACCACAACTCTAGATCCCTCGAGGCACCCCAATCCTACGGATCGACATGGTGGCAAATCTAGAGCACCCTTGCGGGACGATGAACCCGAAACCTATTCATAAGAACACTAGTCTAACTAGCATAAGCCGGATGAAAGGATCAAAGCTAGCACTAAGTCATGCAAAGGCGTTCGTCGCTCAAGAATGAGCGACGAACGGCAATCAACCAAGTAAAATCAAGAGTAATCGATGATCAAGTATGAACGAACGAAGAACATTCGATATGTGTTCATCTTCTATTAATGAAGAACGAAGAACGAACGATGAACTCATATGAACGAACGATGAACGATCAAGCAAGATCATGGCTACTCTATCAAGCTCATGACAATGATATAAACGAAAGTATTCCATATATAAAAGATCAAGTCTTACAAAGAGAGGATACAAGAGCTATACCCAATTCTCCACAAGACCTTGGGAGCAATGAGGCAGCCCACTACTAAGCCTAGCACTACCTAGAAAGCCTCTAAACTTCTAGTGTGAGGAGAGAATGATCCTTGTGTTGTTGTGTGTGTGTGTTAAGGAGGGGGGGTACCCCTCCTTATATAGGCTTGAAAGGTCGGCTCCTGGAGGCGGTTTCGTAGGTCGGTGGCATTTAATGCGCGTGGAACCGACCTCCGAGAGGCGGTGGGCAAACCGCCGGAGAAAAGTGGGCCGGGGGGCCACCATCCTGGTTCGGCCGAACCACCCTGGTGGGTTCGGCCGAGCTGGTCCTGGCCCCTCCTGAGGCTGGGCTTTGGCGATTGGCTCCCCAGCTGGATGTTGGTCTTTGATACAGGTGCTTGTGGCCTTCTTTGTGTTGTATTTCGTGGTCATTGGCCTTTTATCTTGGAGTTGATTCCCGCGGCGAAGTGGAAGTTTTGTAAAAGTGTTGATTTGTCGCCTCGGGGCACTGGAATTCATCATTATCCACCTGCACACTAAAAATCTAGAGGTACAAGTGGAACTAGGTTATTTCTAAGTAAAATGCGTGTAAGACATGCCTAATCCTTCTCATTTATTTGACTAATTGACGGTCGAAATTGGTCGTAACGACCGTCAACAAGTCCCCCAAGCTTACCCCTTGCTCGTCCCGAGCAAGTAGTAGAACTTTAGGTTGTTGATCAGGAGTTGCTATAATGCCTACTTCTCAAAGGTACCAAGTGTATAACAAAGATACTCATCCTTGAGTTGAATAAGTTGGCAATGGTAACTCACCCTTCCCCTTAGTCCTCATGGGGCTTTGTGCTTTTCACTTTACCTTGGGCGGTTGAGAGAGAGAACGGTGTATAGAGCATTTATTTTCTCTTCCCTTGTCTTGCTTTTTATTCTCCGGAAGTTTTCAAAGGATTTTTTTTTTTCAAGTAAAACCACGTTCCACAAGTGATACTCTCGAATCGCTTTAGTGGTGTTTGTATTCCTCACCAAGGCATGTGTATTGCCTCATCCTACATCTAATAGGCTTTTGTGTAGCTCAAGGTAGGATATGAAATGAGGCATACTTGCATTCATATTTTGCAAAACCAAAAGAGTGGATCCATGGAGATAGCAAGTCATACAATCGTAGATCAAGATGTGCAAGTGTGAAAATGATGGTGGTGGTGTATGTGACTACTCCTCTTTTTGTTTCACCTCTTTTTATTTTGGATTTTGGGCATGGCTATCTTTTCTTCTTTCTTTTTCCATGCTCGAAATGAGAGCAGCCCTTCTTTTTTTTTTTTTTTTTTTTTTCTCATGCTCATCTTTTGTGAGCCTTATTTTCTTTTTCTTTTGCATAGCCATGCCTTCTTTTGATATTTTAAGAGAGGTGATAAAATGTGAGGAGTGTCTTTATTTTGGTGGATGGCATGACATGTTGCTAACTTCCGGTGTAGAAGTGTAGCATATGAGGTGGAATGTGTACGTGATCTTGATCATGAGAGTATGAAAAGCATCTCACTAGGGTCACACAATTTTGATAAAGCTCAATGAAGTAACAAGTAGCAAATGAGTAAGGTTTTCAAAGGAAATTTGCATATGGCTTTGGTGGGAATTTATCATCACTTGGGAACTTATAGATTTCGCAATTTTTTGGGAACAAAATTCCGGAGATTTCAAGTTCAACTTAGGACAAGATCATAGCAGCTCTTTTTACCATATCATCATCTCACAACAACTTAGGTGCAGCTCAAGCATGTGCAGCCCACAAGTTTCGGGTTCTAAGCAAGTTTTGCCAGCCAACAAACTCAAAACTAGGAGAGTTCTAAATTATAAACTAGGCACATGAGAGAAATAAAAGCAGAGCAACTATTCATCATCTCAACATAGAAAGACTAGCAACATACTTGCAGCGCATAAAAGGAAACTAAGCTACTTCTTTTTGTTCTTTTTAGTTTTATCATTTTTATTTTGTTTTTCATATGAGAGGCAAGAACAAGCAAAAACGAGGAGATAATAAAGGATGCAAGTTGCGATACATGATACCTTAGCGAGGGTGCTGCCCCCCCAAGCTTGTTCTTGCTCATGGGTTTGGTGGAATGAACCCCATGTGACGGAAGTAAGCCGAAAGATCGGCTCGTTGTTGTTCCGTCATGTTGGTGAGGGCGGTGAGCTGGGTGTCGGTGCGCTCTTGCCATTGATGAGTTTGCAAGATGTGTTGGTTGAGCGCATACTCGGTGTCTTCCGCCGTGGTTTGGAGTCTTCCCATTTGTGAGGAGAGGTTGTTCATCTCCTGCTCAAAGTTGTAGCCTTGGGCTGATCCGGAGTCGGTGGAGTGTTCCTCCCATTGTTGTTGTGGAGAAAACAGCCCCGGGCCATATCCCGGAGTTTGCCACGCCGATCCCCGGCCATGTGAGGTGGCGGGGCTGGGTACCCACGGGAGAAAGCCCGGGGTGGCTGTACCCCGGCCCGCCGTGAGCCGTGGGCTGCGGTGTGGGCATCTCGGAGGTAGATGGTTGTTCCGATCTGTGCGCCCCCTGCGAGAAGATACACTCCTGCGAGACCGCTCCGCTTCTTGGAGCTCAATGGTTAGATTTTTGAGAGTATACAAACGAAGGTCCGGGTTAGGTAACCGAAACTCGTTTGTATATCCCACAAAATAATATATGAGGGAATCGTTCGGACCATTCTTAAGAGAGTGACCTTGAATAAGATAATCTTTATTTATAAGAGAGCGAGGTGTAGCAAGGTATTCAACATTAGCATCATGTAAAGCTCCCACCCGCATGGCAATTCGTGTCACTAAAGAGGTACATTCAATTGGTCCTATCGTCCCAAGATTTTCTATCCATTGGCGAATCATGGCTTTCACGGGAGCAATCTTAATTTTATCAACCGCAGCAAAAAGAATTTTTAGCTCATCCTCGCGCACAATTCGAATATCACTCCTTGGAAAAAGAGTGATAGCAATCCACATGTGCATAAAACGCAAGGTAGGATGATGGATGTGATTAGTTCTAGGTCGCACGCAATTAGGAAGACCCGTAATCCTCTCCCAAAAAGCATGCTTTGAAAAGCTGAGGAAGGGCACCATCCAAGTCGGTATTGCAGCGAGTATTAAAGCCAAGAAGAGTGCTAAGTTCTTTCCAAGTCAAACGGTAGGGTTCACGGAAAAACCGAAAAGAAATTCCTTCATCTACCGTTCGTAGGGTGCATAAAAACTGAAGTGTAAGCAAGCGGGAACCCGGCTCATCTACACTAGCAAAATCTGTCCACCCTAAGGCTTTAAATACTTGAGCAAATTCAGCATCCATACCTATTTTGTGCAGCAGCTCCGTGTCAAATGCTCGCGTAGGAGCAAAGAGGCGGTGTTGGAGAAGCGTGTAGGTGTGCGTCTCGTACTCGCCCACTAAGTCGAGGTCGGTGTCGGTGAGGAGACGATGCTCGATGTTGCCCTCTTGTCCTTCTTCCTCGACTTGTGGTGGTGAACTTGGCGGTGACTCGACTACGGGGCGTGCGCGGGTGCTTCGACGTGAAGAGCTTGAACTTGAGCGTGAGCTCAAGGACCTCTTGATCGACCCGAACAGCTTCTTGGCACCGGTCATGGCTGCACACAAAGAGAGCAAGAACACAAGAACAACAACTCCGAACGGGTTATGTGAGGGAAAAATCAAATTGGTGACACCGTCGGTTGTTCATGTGAGCAAGAAATCGCAACTCGAGAAAACCAAACAAAAACAAATCAAACCAAAAACTAGAAAGCACACCAAGAACAAAAGATTTCTGCAGAACTTTTAGGCAATGAGCAAGTGAGGGCAATGGAAAACTTGAGAGCAATGAGAATGAAGTGAGTGAGGAGTGGAAATGATAGTGTGAGAGGGGAGAGAGTTCGGCCCGGCCACCTCTACTTATAGCTCACGAAGTAGCCGTTTTTGAACGTTAGGAGGGGCATATGACCGTTGGAAAAAAAAGACAGACCGAGCAACGGTCATAGCGGTTCGGCCGAACCAAGGAGGTGGGTTCGGCCGGCCTGCTGTGGGTCCCTCTTGCTCCCCCTTTTGGCCCATAGCCCCCAACGGCCAAATGATCATTGACCATGGTTGCTACGTCCGAGATATTCCTCAGAAATATTTGCTCAAGAAATCCAAAGAAAGTTGCCTCAAATTCAATCTTTATTCGAAAAATCAAATCTCGAGAAAAAGTGTTGGAGAAAATTCCAACATGCAAAATTGTTTTTGGATTTTGTATAAGGATACAAGGGTTGTCCAACAGTTTCAAACAAAAGTAGGAAAATTTGGACGTAAAAGGATTTTGGTTTTCAAATTTTATATGCATGGTGAGTGAAAAAAAAATCGAATATGCTGGCGGAAAATCCAAATAAATGAAATGAAAATTTTCTTGTGATAAAATAGAGTATGCAGGGAGGTTTTTAAATGCATGTGGTGGAAAACAAAATCAAAAAGAAATCGAAAGATAATACCGATTTATCCTGTCGGCCGGGGCTTCGCCATTTTAAGTGCAGCGAGCGAGGACTTCTCCATTTCTTTTCATCCTTGTGGTGCAGGCCCTTTCCCTGGAGAGGAGGATGAAGATGGCTGCACCTTCTTCACTTGCCACACTTGGTTGGGCTTTGTTGATGTAGGTGGCTTTGTGTCTTGAAGGAGTGGCTTCTTGGCCCATAATCCCGGCCTTGCTTGTTGCGGGCTTCTTGGGTTGGTACCATGACGGATTCTCAATTTTGTCAAGTTGCTTCCAAAAGGCGACGAGACTATCCGTCTTTCTTGGTGTCACTTCAACTTCACGGATGTTTGAGGGATTTGGCCCATACTTGATCTTGATCATTGAGCATTGTTCTTTTCTTGGTTGAAACTCAAACTTTTCCTCCTTCCCATTGATGTGGAATCGTATTTCTCCATTTCCAACATCAATTTGGGCGTTTGCGATGCTGAGGAAGGGACGTCCCAAAATGAGGGCGTGTTCTTGTCAATATCCATCTCAAGCACCACAAAGTCCACCGGTATGAAGTTGCCTCGAATTTTTGCTGGCACGTCTTCGGCTATTCCCGCGGGGTAGCGGACCGAAGAGTCCGCCAATTGCAACCTCATTGGTGTAGGAGTCAAGGTTGTGTAGCTCAAACGATCAAAGACTTCTTTGGGCATCACGGCGACGCTTGCCCCAAGATCACATAAGGCTTGGTCGAAGTGGTGTGCCCCAATGGAACATGATATTGTGGGGCAGCCGGGGTCCTTCTTCTTTTACGGAAGCCGATTGAGTATAGCTGCGCTACACTCCTCTGTGAGCTTGACCATTTCCTCGTTGGGTAATGGTCTCTTGTTGTTGAGGATGTCTTTAAGGTAACGTGCATATGTGGGCACTTGCACCATGTCCAACAATGGCACGTTGACATGAATCCTTCGGATGGTCTCGACGAATCGAGCAAATTGTTCATCCTCCTTTGGCTTCTGTTTACGTGAGGGAATGGCAAGAAGCTTGTGTCTTGAAATTCAATTCCATTCTTCCCGTCACTTGGCTTCGGTTCTTCTTCTTTTTCTTTGGTAGTAGAAGGGCTTTCCTCCTCCGGTTCGTTCTGTTCTTCTTTGCTGCATGGTTAGGATATGGCGGATCCCGAGTGGATTTTCCTCCCCTCGTGGTAACCGCATTAACATTTTCCAAAGAAGACTCGGGTTGCCCGGGATCTTCCCGAAATTAGAACCGGGAATAAGAGCAGCTAGGCTGAGCAACTTGGGTTTCAATCATTTTATTAAAGCTCGGCTGATTTTTGAAAGCGAGAGGAGAAGCCTTCTATTTGTGCGATTATGTTTTCTAAGACTTTGTCGTTGGCAGCAAGCTTTTTGTTGATAGATTCGTTGATTTTAGCTTGGCCATAAACCAAATCTTTCAAGGAAGGCTGATTATTGTTAAAGCCGAGAAAAATTGTTACCTCCTTGATATGATGGTCGGTTTTGGTTGTACCCTTGTCCCCCGTTTGGACGATACCCGTTGTTGTTGTTCATGTAGAATGCTTCTTCATGGGTATGGGGGCAATCCTTCCCCATGTGGCCGGTGTTCCCGCATTCCTCACACGTCATGTGTGAGTCCAATGCATGAACACCACCATTTGCGTTGTGTTCATCCAAGCGTTTTATGAGGAGGTCAACCTTGGCGGACGGCATGTCCACCTCCTTGACGGGGTGTACGCCTCTTGAGCGTGTTTGGAGTCGATCATCGCTCCACCCTTGATTGGAGACCATCTTCTCTATGAGTTCTTTTGCTTGGGCAACGGTTTTGGAGAAGAAGGCTCCTCCGGCAGCGGCATCCATATGTCCACGGGTTGTTGGTGTCAACCCGTTGTAGAAGTGTTGAAGAATGAGCCATTCCTCCATCCCATGGTGAGGGCAGGCCAGAATGTATTCTTGAAGCCTTTCCCATGCCTCGGGCATGGATTCATTTGTCAGCTTCTTTGGAAACTTGCAATTCTTCCACGAAGGGCATTGGTTTTGCCCATCGGGAAAAACTTGGCGAGGAACGCCGTGGAACATTTGTCCCAAGTGTCAATGCTTGCACGATTGGCATAAAACCACTGTTTCGCCTTCCCAAGGAGGGATAGGGGAAACAGGCGAAGTCCGATAGCATCTTGGTTGACTCGATTGTGGGTGATGTGTTGCATATCTCCGGGAAGCTGTTGGAGATGAGAGTTGGCGTCCTCGGAGGCCTTTCCACAAAAGGGAATGGCTTGCACCATAGTGATGAGGCTGGACTTGATGTCAAGTCCTGCGGCACCGACGTCGACGTTGGGCCCAATGGGCACATTGGCGACGGAGGGCGCGAGTAGTCACGAAGGGTCCTTTCAGCCATGAGTGTTGAGGTTGATGGTGCGGAAGATGCGGGCTCGCTTGTCGTGGGTTCTTGAGGAGAGACAACGACGCGAGGTCGAGTCTTTCTCGCAAGAGCCTCGGGATTATCAACGAAGTTTTTCGGCAAGTTGAATCCACGCATGCACTATCCTGTTTTCACATTGAAGAGAAAACGGATCAAGGTTAGGCTGCAAAGGTAATGATTAAAGCATCATCAAGTGTAATCATGAACATTCATTGTATTCTTATTAACCAATGTCTTCCCCGACAACGGCGCCGAGAAATGCTTGTTGGCATCTCTTAAGGTCACGCGGAAAGAAACACGCGACCGCGGGAGAGCCAAGGGTTTAAGTCACTTGCACTATTTAACCAAATAATCCACATCCAGTACAAGTACTAGATATGTATTATAAGGTGGGTCATGAATATCCGCAAGCGGACGGATAACCCGTTGTAGCATTTCACCCGAGAGTATTCAAGGGTATCGTATTTATATTTTCCCAAAGGAAGACATGGTTGATAAGAGTACTTATGCTCATGGTGTTACAAAAGAGTGATGAAGTAATCACATTCCAATGCGAGGGGTTAGGAGCAATAAGTTGAGGATAGTGTGACACACACCAAGGCAATGTATTCTCTAATAAAAGGGATAGAGGCAATCCTAGATAAAGCTAAACTAGACTAGCGAGACCACTACTCCTAATGATACAACATTCATATGAGTGCGCAGCTTCTACCTAACATCCAAGATCATGCAAGCGCAAGCAAGCGTCTAATGCCTAGGCATCATCGGGAGATCCGTCTTACGCGAGGTGCTGCCTCGCGACTCCGGCCTTTTAGACTCCTATGCCATGCCCGAACGTGGAGGATTACTTTGGATGACAAGGCTGTCACTTCTTGTCACCTACCTCTACAAACCGTGGGACACGAAGCACATTCAAAGGTGGGTAGATAACCCCGGCACCATGCCGGCGTCACTAACCACAACTCTAGATCCCTCGAGGCACCCCAATCCTACGGATCGACATGGTGGCAAATCTAGAGCACCCTTGCGGGACGATGAACCCGAAACCTATTCATAAGAACACTAGTCTAACTAGCATAAGCCGGATGAAAGGATCAAAGCTAGCACTAAGTCATGCAAAGGCGTTCGTCGCTCAAGAATGAGCGACGAACGGCAATCAACCAAGTAAAATCAAGAGTAATCGATGATCAAGTATGAACGAACGAAGAACATTCGATATGTGTTCATCTTCTATTAATGAAGAACGAAGAACGAACGATGAACTCATATGAACGAACGATGAACGATCAAGCAAGATCATGGCTACTCTATCAAGCTCATGACAATGATATAAACGAAAGTATTCCATATATAAAAGATCAAGTCTTACAAAGAGAGGATACAAGAGCTATACCCAATTCTCCACAAGACCTTGGGAGCAATGAGGCAGCCCACTACTAAGCCTAGCACTACCTAGAAAGCCTCTAAACTTCTAGTGTGAGGAGAGAATGATCCTTGTGTTGTTGTGTGTGTGTGTTAAGGAGGGGGGGTACCCCTCCTTATATAGGCTTGAAAGGTCGGCTCCTGGAGGCGGTTTCGTAGGTCGGTGGCATTTAATGCGCGTGGAACCGACCTCCGGAGGCGGTGGGCAAACCGCCGAGAGAAAAGTGGGCCGGGGGGCCACCATCCTGGTTCGGCCGAACCACCCTGGTGGGTTCGGCCGAGCTAGTCCTGGCCCCTCTGAGGCTGGGCTTTGGCGGTTGGCTCCCCAGCTGGATGTTGGTCTTTGATACAGGTGCTTGTGGCCTTCTTTGTGTTGTATTTCGTGGTCATTGGCCTTTTATCTTGGAGTTGATTCCCGCGGCGAAGTGGAAGTTTTGTAAAAGTGTTGATTTGTCGCCTCGGGGCCTGGAATTCATCATTATCCACCTGCACACTAAAAATCTAGAGGTACAAGTGGAACTAGGTTATTTCTAAGTAAAATGCGTGTAAGACATGCCTAATCCTTCTCATTTATTTGACTAATTGACGGTCGAAATTGGTCGTAACGACCGTCAACACCCGGGAATCACTAGACTAAGAAAAATATTTTCCTCTTTCATGCAAAGAGCTGGAGGCAAATTTAAAGGTATGACAAATACTGGCCAGCAAGAATATGATGCACCAAATACAAATGGGTTGAAGCCATCTATTGCAATAGCAACCCTAACATTCCTAGGCTCCATTGCAAATTCTCGGAATTCTCTACTGAAATAATCCCATGCTTCACCATCGGAGGGGTGTACCATAACTTTTGGGTTAGCACGTATACCCTCCTTATGCCAACGCATATGCCTTGCATTGTTTGGCTCCATAAACATTCGCTGCAATCTTGGTATGACTGGGAGATAACGCAAAACTTTGCGTGCTATGGGCTTTTGTTTGCGTCCATGGGCAGCTGGCTCAACAACAACATATCGACTTTCCCCACAATTGTCACATTTGTCTTTTTGCTCATCTTGTTTGTAGAATATCATACAATTGTTGACACAACAATCTATCTTGACATAAGGCATTTTTAGACCTTTCAGAAGGCACTTGCACTCATACAAGTTTTTTGGCATTTTATGGTTCTCAGGCAGCACATCACCAAGCAATTTAAGTAAATTATTAATGCATTCTCCAGAGAGATTGTGCTGTGATTTAATTGCCATCAAGCGTGCTACTGCACTGAGCTGTGAAACACTAGTAAAACTATGGAGCGGCTCTCTTGAGGCAGCCAACATGTCATAGAATGCTTTAGCATCTGTTGTTGGTTCCTCCTCTACACTATCCATCTGCATAGCGTCGCCAAACTCCCCCAACATTTCATCTAAGCCATCAGTAGTGGCACATACGTTTTCCAATGTAGATGAACTAACAATAGGCTCACCATGCTCAGTCCATCTAGTATAGCCAGGCATAAAACCTCTCTTACACAAATGCATGCTCATTGTAGCTTTCCTCCTCCTAACTCCATTGCGACATTCCGAACAAGGGCAAACAACTCCACATTTTTCAGAATTAGGGACAGCAGTGAAAGCACGGTCTAGAAAAGCATTTGTGTTGCGCGCCCAAACTTCAGAATGACAACCATTATCGTTCCAACCTTCATACATCCAAGTACGATCTTCTACTGACATGGCTAATATTGCAACAATTAACTGAAATAGTAATTGATGGTATTCAAGTTACGATGAAAAAATTCTATAACTGAAAAACACATACATGTTAATTAGTACTAAGCAAAAACAGAAGCGGATTTCTGAGCTAATTCATGTGGCAACATAATAGCAAGTGATCGGCTCGATTCATGGGCAGGCCACATATTTTTCTAATGACAGTTGGGATTAAACAAGTCCTTCTTGTTGTATGAGTGCAGACCACTAGAAATAAATAATTTAATTTTTAATTATTAGTTGCATTAAACAATAGCACTGAACAGATGCCAAAAAATATTGTCCTTGGTCCTGGGATCTCACAAACAAATCAGATTACGGAAGAAGCAAATAAAATAATCACCTTCACAGCTCTTGGCGTAGCTCTGCTTTGTTTACTGCCGCAGCTTTGCTACTTCCTCCTCCTTCCAGAAACACACAGATGTAAATCTTGGGCGTTGTCTTCTTCTCCCTCCCTTCCTCCCACAGCTCACAGGTGGTGCAGATTGTCTCTTGGCCCAAAATTCCACGGACAGCAGCTCGCAGCTCCTTGGACTCGCCCTCCTCCTATTCCACGGACATCAGCTCGGATTGGGTTGGGATGCATCCGAGATGATGGGATTTGAGGTCGATGGTGGCTGTAGGGATTGGATCCAGCACTATTTCAGGTTGGGGGCATCGTGAGGGATCTGGAGGGAGCGCCCAGGTGGGCTTGGGAGGCGGCGACGGCTACCGGCGGCACACGGTTCTGGTTCGAGCTGGGCAGAGAGTGTTTGCTGGCAAGAGGAATGGGGATTCCTTTGACATGCGGGAGATTATTTTCGCACACGCGCCCAACGTTTTCGACGCCCGCCAAATTATTTTATTTCGCGCCGAGCATGTTCCCTATGGCTCTAGTTTTTCATTCGTAGGGATAGTGGCGAAGGTGGAGCCAACCTGACATCTGTGGGGGCCACACGGAGCAGTTTCCTAACGAAACCAGTAGTTTCGCGAGGGAACGTTGGTGTTTCCCTAGAGTGTATGGGTGAGTTCCTAGGGATCAGTACATTCCCTAGAGTTGTGAATATTTTCCAAGGGAAAAAAGAAACGGTAGGGGAACTGGAGGTTTCCAATAGTGCGAGGCCACGACGGCCAGAGCTCAGTTGAAGCTCGGCCGCATGGAACGTATCCGACGGAGTCTCAGGAAATGCGCTCTCTGTTGCTCGGGCTTCGCTAGCTAGTATAGTGTTATAATAAGAATAGGATCATAAACTTATTTTTCTGTATAAATTTCTAGTGATTGTTAACACGTAATACGTACTTCATGAATGTTTCTGTCCACGCCATTGGTGAACCAAATTGCACAAAGCTGAGTCACTCATGGCCAGTATTTGATGTTTGCCTGACTGTACCTGATAGACACGTTGATGATGTAATGAGCTGATCGATGGTTTGTTTCACTCGAGCGGCATAACAAACATCAACAAATCTTGAGTGCAATAGGGACATTACCTTGAAGGAGGCGCGAGCGCTGCGTGATTATTGATCGGTGATTCAGGAAAGTTTTAATAATGTAGTATTTGCATGCCGATCCTTTTTTATTTAGGGCGGTTTTCTAGTCCAAAATAATAGCCATTAGTTTTTCTTAACTAATGGCCATTAGTTGATGAGTATTTTAGTAATTGTACAAAGAGTAAATTAATTTTTTATTGTGTTGTTAATTCTATTTTCGGGTGAGCCCTTGTACATGTGGCCCAATAGCTAGAAGGCCAAAACCACTTCCAACCCATTTAGGCCACCACGGTTTCACGTGGAAAAAAAGCAACGTCGCCATCGTCTTCCCGTACGGCTGTAGACCGTAGTCCCGTTCCGAACGCCGCCAAGGGTAGCCGCCACCGTACAACACCTAATACGACGCCCAGAGCCGCTACCCCGCAGCACCAAGGCCGCAAACATCCTCAGCACCAAGAGCCACCGCCGTCATTCGGCGCCAATCGAACTCGACGCCTAGCGCCGCCATTGGCCTGGATGCACAGCGCGGCAACGCGGAATGTCGTCCCCTCGTTAAAGTAATAATAATAAAAATAAAACGAACATTGACAATTTTACTCTCACTAATATCCATTAGTTACTAATTTTTAAAATTAAATCTCTACCGTTAGATCTAACTAATGACCATTAGTTGAGAAAAACCAATGACCATTATTTTGGACTTGAAAACAGCCATTTATTTATTGCTATCTAGGATGTTCTTCAGCTAATAAAGGTTTACCAGTACCAAGTTTCAGATGAAGCTGACTGTATCTGAAGTCGACTGTTAGTAGGGCCATAGATTATAGAATTATTTCGGAATGAATCGAAGTAACATACAAACTTTTCGATTTTGGAGTGAAGCAATCCTGCTGTGTTGTTTGTCTCCTCTTCTCTTTTGGGGAGTGAAGTAAAAAAAACACTGGATTTATTTCTTTCATCAACGAGATCTGTCACCTCTACTAGCTTACCTCATTCACCCAAAAGGATCACCTTTTTTTAAGAAACGAAAGGATCACAGCCTCAAAACATGCCAGAGACACACTGGATACTTGAAATCGTTCTAAGCTTTTGACATTTGGTTTTTAATGAATATTGCAGCTTTGAGACGAGTCCGTCTCCCGTGCAGGGCGCCCTACACATATTAGGTGCTGGGCGAATTGACGCATGACACCTGTTTGACCAACCACGACGATGACCACATTATCCATCTGCACACAGGAGGTGCAGAGATCTGTTGTCATATACCACCTCGAGAACAACAACAACAAAAAAAACGGTTGGTGTTACTCGTAAGCAGAAACATTTGATGAATGCTCTTGCATTGCTTGCTGCCTTTGAATGTTGCTTCTGCGGAGTTGGGCACCTCCCTGGACATTGATGCATCGTAGAGGCTAACGATAATTCCCGGCAAGTGTAAGGTTGAGAATTATGCCGTGGACAATAAATTTTTTTACTCCGAACTGAATAGTAACACACAGCGAGGGAGAAAAACCTTGAACCAAACATGCATGGTATGGTAGATGCATTACACCACACACGTTGTCTGCATCTCATCAGAAGAACTGGAACGTTCGTGGCGACAGACGTGCGGATATCCATCTCAAAACGACAGGGCGAATTTAGCAAAAGTTTGATTTTCTGAAACAAATTTAGGAAACAGACATGGAGATATCAATTATTCTCTCAAACAACGAGACCGCACCTCCATGTCATTACGTACGACCAGTTACACGTGCTACGTAAAAGTTCCAGCAAATTACACTGAAGAAATTTGGCAACATGTCGCTGCAAGAGATCCATCCACCCAAC
Source organism: Chloris gayana (assembly GCA_031894775.1). Lineage (NCBI taxonomy): Eukaryota > Viridiplantae > Streptophyta > Magnoliopsida > Poales > Poaceae > Chloris > Chloris gayana. The sequence goes on along the minus strand of JAUNZO010004428.1, from coordinate 45,811 downwards.
TCATGCTCACACGACATCGGCCAACTGGTTGACTTCGACGCAGGCGTCGATCCACTCGCCGTAGACGTCGACGGGGGCGGTGAGGTGGTGGGCCTTGGTGGAGTAGCACTCCTTGCAGACGAAGCACGAGACGTGGGCGTAGTGGTGCTTGAGGTCGATGAGGCAGTCCACGCTGTCGGCGTGGTTGCAGAACGGGCAGGGGAAGGTCGTGTCCAGCTTCTTCGGCGGCGGCTTCTTCGGCAACAGCTTCGACGTCCTCGACTTGCGCTTCCCCATGGTGACCGACGCCGGCGAAGCTCTGACCGATCGGCCGCGCTTTGCTGATCGAGAAGCAAGAGCAGGTCCCGGAGGAGGCCGGGGGAACCGATCAAGACCAACGCGACGGGAAGGAGAGAGCGAACGTTGTGGAATGATTGGAACGTGGAGGCGTCCCTTTTATGGAGGCCGGCGGCGCGGCACCTCGAGTTGGCGTCGGACTCGGTGCGCGTGTGTTTGACGCTTCCGGAGCAACTCGGATCGGCGGGCAGGCGGCAATGCGCGTCTCGATCGGTTCAGTCCGAACCTTATCGGACTTGACGTGCGTGCGTTACACGCACGGTCTCCGAGCTCCGATTAAGGCCGTTGGTCTGTCATGGACGGCGGGGCCTGGAAGAGCTGGTCGTCCCCGACGTTGCACCGCGACAGCGTGGTCCGGTTCCCGTGCCAATGCCTCGGCGCGCGGCGGGCGCAACCGGCAACTACCACGGCGTACTCCGATGATCATCACGGCGCAAGCAGGAAGCCCCGAAACCTTTCGTCCGAATTGGATGAACTGACAACACAAACTGCAGACCACGCAGAACCGTCGAAACTTGCAAGAGGCCAAGAGGGACGAGACTCAATTCAGCGAGGAACTCAACTAGGCAACCTCGAGTGTGCTTCACGCACGCCTCGCACGCCGCCGCTCTTGGCGCACGGGCGCTGCTCGTCCGTCCACTCACTGTGCACACGCCGCATGCCCAGAACGACGCATTGGCAACCTTGGCCTTGAGGTCGCCCACGCTGATGGAGCGCTTTCAAGATGGGCAAGGGAACGCCGTCGCCAAGACCTTTCTTCCTCGGCGCCGTCCGCGTGGCCTTGAGGTCGCCCACGCTGATGGAGCGGATCCAACGTGCTGCTTTCGACAAGGGCGTGCACAAGGAGCAACTATCATGTCATGGCGTATTAAACAATCATCTTCTTCGCGTGTTCTGAAATCTGAAGCCCGTCCAGCGCTAGCCTCGCAAAACTGAACCCGATGGCATTGCCGACTTGCCGGTCGGAGTTCATGCCAAGGCTGCAGGTTCGGGAACAGGAGTTTTGAGCTTTCTCCAGCAGCATTTTTTTTAATTTTGGCAGGGATGCCAGGCGGCGAGTGAAGCGAGGAAGAACCGTGACAGGAAACACAGGAATCTGGCGACACTTACGTGTACGGTATACCGCAGGCCACTGAAGGTCTGAAGCTCGCCGGAGGATCAGCGCGGCGGGATGACGACAGGACTCGGCAAGCGCTCGATCCTCTTGGCGATCCATTTTGTTCCCTGATCAATCTGAGCCGCGCGATCATAATGGAACGGCTGAAAGTACCCGTGGGGTAGTCGGTAAGTGAAAAACCGATCACCCCTGATGTTATTTTGATCGCGCTCTATGGCGCCAGGACGCCGCCCGTCAGGGGGCGCGAGGAGGCGCAGCGAGAGACACCAGGAAGAGGAGCACGCCAATGGCGCCAGGAAACGCCGCCGCCCTCTCCCGCTCCCGCGGTGTTGCTGGTGCCGCCGCCGCGGGGCCGCGGCGTGAGCTCTCAGCACTGAACCGAAGCAACGCACCGCCTTCGTGGACGCGGTACGGTGGTCGACGGAGATCGAATAATGCGTGGGTGGCGCGACTACGTGGCGAGCAGTTTGGTACCGATACAGAACTCGACGACGGCAACGATATTGAGCACATGGAGCTTCAGGTTGGGTGGCATGGTGCTTGCGTGCGTGTCCTGCTGTGCCTGGCGAGTTGGCGTCCTGTCGCGTGCGCCGTGTCCAAAGCTGGTGAGACGACTGTCGTTTGTGGCGCTTTCCAGGAACGGTCCTGTCCCTCGACCGTTTCTACTACGGTCTACGGGGAGGCTCGCCGGCTCCTGATTGCCAATGGAGCACGGGCCTCCTTATGCGATGACAGCATCTTTTTCGACCCTGGCAAATTGGTGCGTCAGTGGCTCATGAGCTCCAGATTTTGTGCCAAGATAACTGGCCCTGGGATTCAAGCGTGATCAGCAGACGTAGCCAAAATCAATTTTGTCGTACGGCTATTGTACAACATATAAGGGTGTAGTTTTATCTCAGATTCTAACAAATCACAGGATTGCCTAGTATGAATAGTTTACTACTTCATCTTAGGAAAAGAAAAACATCTGAAAATTGGTGAGCAGATAAAATTCTGTGCGGAACATCAGCAGACAAAAGATATACTTGGAGTCTTGGACCTGTGATTTTTTTTTTTGATGAAACTTCGACCTGTGATTTTCAGTTAAAGACATTGATCACGTCCTTTTACGGTCAATTGGACGTATATTTGACTTGTCAGGAGCATGGAATAGATTAAAAGTAGCAATATAGCTGTCGCCAAAAGGATTTGCATAATTCCTATTCCACTGATCGTAGTCAAGCATGAAGCTCAACATTCAGATGCAGGTAGAATTGGATTTTAAATTTGCCTCAAAGACCTTAAATAACCGCTATGTTTCACTCTATCATATTCTGGAACGGTAGGCATAACACCAACTAACCACCTTACATGCAACAATCTCTCTTTTCTTCGGTCACAAAAAAATCTCTCTTTTATAATCCAGAACGGTGGGCATGACTGAAATTCAAGTTCAAGAACATTCATATGTGCCTCAGAATTGAGGTGCTAAGTGGAAGTGGCAAAGATCTACTAGTTATTACAAAACATGGAAGATTATGGTAACGGCAAGGAATGTCATATCATAAAAACCGTTAAAACGTTATATCCACCAAAGGCTTTCAGCACTTAGTAAGGTCTGAAACTGAAAACTATCAGGGTTTCTGAGTTCTCTGAAACTATCTGAACCAAAAAGACAATCCTCATGTTGTATCCCAAGCAACGGTACTTTTGACATCCGTAGAGATGGCTTGCGAAGTGGTTGTCAGAAGTGCTGCTCTCAGATGCCTCTACGGTGCATCAACAACCGGGTACCGCAACTCCTGGTCAGCTGAATTCACAAAGGATTAAGTAAGAATATGAAACACCTTGGGCAACATGTCAAATGCTACTAACAATCAGTAAAAAGTTAAGTGACCAATACTGCAACAGAATTAGCTGACCAAAGAACTCACAGCTAAAATTTCTTAATTGCTAATCTGTACTGTCTGCCATTGAATCGAAAAATCTAAAAATCTGTAAGGTACAAAATGATTCTGATAATTTATATATCAAGATTGATTGTGTCCATATGACATAAAATGTTTATTTTTCAGCCCATTTTTAGCATTAGAAAGTGACTGTTTAAATCAATCATTTCTCCTTATTTACAACATATTCTTATTACTTCTGTCCAAACAAAGTATACAATGTTCTCAAGCACAGAGGGGCTGTGGCCCCTTCGCCATCAGTAAGCTATGTTTCAAAATATACAGTATCTCTTCTCATCAGTTACTATGATATATGTTTCAAAAAAAAGTTACTATGATATACTGATTGCTGAACTTATGTCAGAAACCAGCTACTTTTCAATGATATACTGCAAATTCTAATGATCTCTCACAAAATATTCAAAACATGTGAGCGCATGGTCATGGGTATGATAACACAGTATGCATGGTACATTTTTTTCAGACCATTTTTAGCATTAGAAACTGACTGTTTAAATCAATCGTTTCTCCTTATCTACAATATTTTTTATTACTTCTGTCCAAACAAAGTATAAAATGTTCTCAAACACAGGTGCATTTGTCCAAAATCAAATCCCAAAACAGAATTCTATGTTCAACAACTATTCCACTGATTTCTTTGCGCAAGTAACCGATTACTATAGGCCTATTCTGAAGATTTGAGCTATGTTACAAAATATACGGTGTCTCTTCTCATCGGTTACCATGATCTACTGATTGCTGAATTTATGTCAGAAACCAACTATTTGAATGATGTCTCACAGAAAACTAATACTGCAAATTGTAATGATCTCTCACAAAATCTTCAAAACATGTGAGCGCATGGTCATGGGTATGATAACACAGTATGCAAGTTTCAGTTTCTACTGTCGTCAGTATGAGCATTTCTCATCCGAACAGAAGCAGATAACAAGTACTCTGCGCAGAGCAATGTGAAAACAGTGAAGTTCTCACCTGGTGACCCGACAATGAAGACGATGATTTCCATTTCCCCCTGGCTGCGAGGAAGGTTGATGACCAGAGGGGTCAGCCGCCCGGAGTTGCCTGCTCGGGTGCACACCCTGATGTTGGCGATGACTTGGCGCACACGGGGCGCAAGCATCGACCTCAGTTTGAATACGGAGCGGCCTTGGAAGTCGAGCGTCCCCCGCTCTCCATTGAAGTTCCCCGCAGCGTCCGCCAGCACGTACCGGATCGTCCGCTCCTCCGGCGTGGTGCGCCCGCCGAACCAGCCGAGGAAGCCTCTTCCTGGCTCATCCTGTTGCGGTGAAGACGGGGGTTTCAGAAATCATAATAAGTAGCGATCGAGGCACAGAATCTACCAAGAAATTGCATCACCGTGAACTACAGAATTAGAACAAAAAGATGCGGTAACCCTGGCACGAAATCAACCAGGAATGGAATTACGGTGACGTGAAAACTAAGGTAACAGGCAGAATTGAGCATAAACAGAGGCGGCGACTTTGGCAAATATCTGGTTTAAGAATTGCGTCCCAGGGGAACTAAATCATCACAGAATTTGCTCGTTCGTGGAAGAAATAAACATCACGAACCGGTTGTGCTTCAAGTATCCACTAGCCAGTTCCCGGAATCCGCAGGTTCCATGAACCCTACTAGTGCCCAGCCCAAATCATCGGAAAGCAGAATCAAGGAGAGGGGATGGCGCTTGAGCTCACAGTTGGTAATGGAAGGAGTGGCGCAGTCGGGGTCAGGGGGATGGCCTCGACCACCCAATGCGTCTCCGTGCCCGGGGTCCGGATGAGGTAGCAGGCGGCGGAGACGCCGTTGCGCCACTTGCCCTTGGCGCAGAGGAAGCGGTTTGCGCCCTGGAAGTTCCGCACGGCGACCTCGTCGCCCTCGGCCGCAACCCTTTCGGCGGTCCAGACGAGGTCGTTCTGCCCGGGGTTCACGTAGGGGCGCTGGACCACGCGGTTGTTGTTGTGGCCGTTCGCCGCGAAGGGGAGCGTGTGGGTGAGGTAGCGGCCGTAGGCGGCGCCGTGGAGGAGGATGAAGGGGACGCCGTCGCGGTCGACGCGGTGCACCCGCCACGCCACGTTCATGGACGCGCGGCGCCCGCGCAGGGAGACGCCCATCCCGTCCTCGTCGGCGTGGAGGTACTTGCCGCGCATGCTGCTCCGCAGGCGGACGATGGCGCCGTCGGGGAACAGATCCATCGCGTCCGCCGCCGGTGGATGGAGGCGAGCGAGTTGGGTTGGTTTCTCCGCGCTCTGGTGGGCAGGAGGAGGAGGAGGAGGGGACAGGAAAGGAGAAAGCGCAGCAGCGCAGAGCAGGTGTTTGTTGCGGGCGGTTACGTCTGGGCACCGAGGCCGAGGCCGAGGCCGTGGGAATTTGAAGGCGCGGGTTGGTTGCGGCACGTGCCAGCTGGCATTGACTTGTGGGCCCAGAGAATCGGCACGGGAACACGGCCGCGCGGCGCACTCCGCTTGTTCCGTGCCGTGCACGGTTCGCCGATCTCTCGCCTGCAAGCTCACCTGGCGAGCTGCCGGCGCGGATACACCTCGACGGCAAACGATCCGGGTACAGCGGCGCCAAAGAAGAAGTTATTACTCGTGATGATCTGCCCGTCCTGCAGCTGCAGGCATGCTGCCGTCAGCGTCGTGCTCGGCGTTGTGAGAGAGATGAGATGGAGAAAGAACCAAAACGAGGCAGCGAGAGTCCACCGGTCAATAGGGTCGAGGTGAGACCTGTCCGGTAAAGTAAAGCGCCGTTTAGCCGTGAAAGTGCAGAGATGAGACCGTGCAAAGCAAGAGGGACGGGACAAAATAGACCAGTTGTTTGGACCCCACCTGGGATGCACTGCACTATATGAATTTTGGGGCTGACACGAACAAGTACAGACCTGTGAACAAAGGGAACCCAGGCGCAAAAGGGAAAGCAAACTGGCGCTACGTGCACTGTACCATTGCCGTGCTCCTAGTGCCCCAGCAGCAGCTTCTCTTGGAACAACCAACCTGGGGAGAAAGAGAGGAAGGGGATCCACCGTTTCCGTTTTGCATGGAGAACGACGGATCCTACATGCCGCAACTCTCTCTCTTCGCCTTTTCTGAACGCTGCAGGAACGAACAGAGCAGCGACTATAGCAGCGCATGAACCGCCAACAAGTCCGTTCGCCCTTTGCTTCTGAAAGTGCAGCAGCAAGAACAGGCACTGAGAATGTTCAATAAGCAGAGCTGTGCCTCAGGATTGCAACGCGACTGCATAATTGAACCTACTAGCTGCCAAGTACTCCGAGTACGCAACATGGAAAATCAGAACGGGATGTCAATCGACGTGGACTGCATCGACTGTATAAATCCGAATTTCCGACTGCAGAGCTCTGCCTCGTCGACGTAACCCAGACCCGGGGGAACGGATGCAGCGCATGGTAATTTTCGTTCTGAAAGAAAGAAGGGATTGTGAATCCATCCAAATGAAAGGAGCATGTCTAGGCAGCAAAACTGATCTCCATCTCGTGGCACACGAACTCAAGACGCGTCATCTCGATGACAGGCGATGGCACGGCGGTCCCTTGCCCGTCCTGCAAGCGCGCCAACAGCGTGGCCTGCGCGTCATCGACCCCAAGGCCAAGGTTGCCGAGGCCATTGGCCATGCGACGCGACGCGAGCTAATTCGGACGAAAGGTTTCGGGGCCTCCTGCTCTGGCGTCTCTCGTTGCCAGCCGACGGGCCGCGATTCGTCGACCTCAAGGCCCAGTGAGTTGCCGAGGCATCGTGCTGGGTACTTAGGCATGCGACGCGAGCTACTCCACGTCCACGGACGAGCAGCGCCCGTGCGCTAAGAGTGGCGGTGTGGACTGACGGTGTGCGTGAAGCGCACTCGAGGTTGCCAAGTTGAGTTCGTCTCTCCCGGACGACGGCCTGACGCTTTCTGAAGAAACCGCAGATCCAGTGGAAGTAGTAATAAACTCGACGGGAGATATGTAATCTTGCATCGGCCATACCGACAATGCAGCTGTTCCCGGAGACACTCTCGCAAGTTTCGACAGTTATGCGTGGACTGCAGTTTCCGTCCTGATGTTTCCTGCTTCTCGCGCGCCCACGGACGAGTACTGATCAGGTTCGGCGGTACTGCGTTCCGGGCGCCGTGGCGCCGGCACGGCAACCGGCCCCGCCTTTGTCGCGGTGCAAGTGCGACGTCTGGGAGGATCAGCTCTTCCAGGCACGCCGTCGATGACAGCCGAATTGGAGCTCGGAGACCGTGCGTGGAACGCACGCACGTCAAGTCCGATCCAGTTCGGACTGAACCGATCGAGACGCGCATCGCATTGCCGCCTGCCCGCCGATCCGAGTTGCTCCGGAAGCGTCAAACACACGCGCACCGAGTCCGACGCCAACTCGAGGTGCAGGGCTCCATAAAAGGGGCGCCTCCACGTTCCCAATCATTCCACAACGCTCGCTCTATCCTTCCCGTCGCGTTGTTCTCCATCGATTCCTGCGGCCTCCTCCGGGACCTGCTTTCTCAAGGCGCCGCCGATCGGTCAGAGCTTAGCCGGCGTCGGCCACCATGGGGAAGCGCAAGTCGAGGACGTCGAAGCTGTTGCCGAAGAAGCCGCCGCCGAAGAAGCTGGACACGACCTTCCCCTGCCCGTTCTGCAACCACGCTGACAGCGTGGACTGCCTCATCGACCTCAAGCACCACTACGCCCACGTCTCGTGCTTCGTCTGCAAGGAGCACTACTCCACCAAGGCCCACCACCTCACCGCGCCCGTCGACGTCTACGGCGAGTGGATCGACGCCTGCGTCGAAGTCAACCAGTTGGCCGATGTCGTGTGAGCATGAGTTGGGTGGATGGATCTCTTGCAGCGGCATGCTGCCAAGTTTCTTCAGTGTAATTTGCTGCTTCGTTGTTTGAGAGAATTGATATTTCCATGCGTCCTTCCTTTTGTTAATTTGAGGAAATTAAACTCTTGCTGAATTCAGGATATGTCGTTTGAGCGATGTGAATATCGACGCGTCTGTCACGTTGAATCTTTGTGTTCCTGTGATGAGATGAGGACGTCTGCTGTACTGCACCTCGAACAAAGGACGCAGTTCGCGCTTTCCCTGCGTTGCATTGGCACCAGCAGTCCAATCTACCGAGGCTCGGTTCGCCTGCTCGTGTTCTGCAGCCACGCCCGTGCCGCGTCGAGCCGGACTTCCAGGCAGTCGAGGCGTCGTGCGCTCGCGGCAATTGTTGTGTTGCCCACGGACGCCGAGTGGATGGACCGACGAGTGCGCGCGCGGCAATTGTTGTGTTGCCCATGGACACCGAGTGGATGGACCGACGAGTGCGCGCGCGTTCCTGCTCGATCCTCTTCTGCAGCACGCCTCCGCTACCGCTCTGGTCAGGGTTCGATCCATCTGATTCGTTGGAGTTGGAGGAAACAAAAGGTCTGTTACCAGTCGAGCGCATGATTGGCTCGTTGCCGTGGACGAACGCCGCGCTGGTGACCACGCGCCGCGGCGAAACCGGGCGGGGCAAAGCTTCGACAGGTACGTCACGGTCACGCTCGGCCCAGCTGGCATGCCACATGAGACACGGCAGTCCATGGCACATGAAGGCGGGAAAGGCCCAGAAACAAATGGCCGGGAACAGGCCCATCAGCCCATCACGAGCGCCCTACGAGACGAAGATGAGTCCAGTTCCGTTGATGACAATTCTGAATCCCCTACCAAATATTTCTCCTCTCAATCTCCTCTGCTCTTCTCCTCCCTTACCTCTACACTACACCAGAAACTACCAAGAACCCTTACCGCGCTGTTGGGTTGTGTTCAGTTGTTCGGACACTTACAAGGTCTTAAGCAGCACGTGATCACAGATCTACGCAGCCTCACAAGGTTGCCTAAAATCGTGTTAACTAGCAGAAGAAAGATTTAGACCACATCACCTTTTCTTTAGGGTAGTTAAGAACACAACATCATGCTTCTGAAATGGTAGACTCTCTACAGGAACTTCTCCAACATCATTCATTTTCGGGAACTATTTGAAGAAATAGTTTGCACACAAAGCTCTTTGCAAAGATTCAGCAGACAAGTGATGTAAGCATGATTTTCATTTCAAAATCTGCAGCATGGCGCAGGTTAAAAGTAGCAAACACTATTTCTCACTTTCAGTTATAGAGAAGATACACAACTACGACCAATAGCGCTACGCAAAACCATTCAGGTGTCCACCAATATTACTAGAATACCCTCTGATACTTATAATACCTTTCCATGATAATCATGATACTTGTGCAAATTAGAAGTATCATAATTTTTTTTCATGAGATGTAAACTACTCATACTAGCAATCCTGTGTTTTTTTTTCAGAATCTGCTATAAAACTGCACCTTAATTTAGTGTAATAGTCGTACGACAAAATTGATTTGCATGTGGCAGCTAATCAACGCAGACCAAAAAAGAATAGCCTTACCTGAATTTTTTTTCTTGGCAACAAACTTATCTGAACTTCCAGTTCATAGAGCCACTGATATATAGTACAAATTTGCCAGTCGAAAATGATGCTGTCAACGCATAGGACGCGCATGCTCCATTGCCCATTGGCAAGGTTCGTTGTCGTGGAGAAACTCTAGTTCGCCGTGGTCGTTCCCCGCAGCGTCCGCTCATTATCCGGCCTCTTGTCGAGATGGAGTCCAAACAGGCCACAATTTGGACGTAACCCGAATTCTTTGACATTCGGACTAGTGTTGGACTGGTCGAGTCCACGTCGGACGTGGAAGGATCGGTCAGTTGAGTTCGATTCGATGTCCTCAGCTCTACATATATATAGACAGGCCTGGAGCCCTGGATGAATCAACAAGAATAAAGCAAGAAAAAAAGAAAGAATAGAGCCATGGCAAGAGACTCGCACGCGGCAGCCAACAAGACGGAGTCGCCGTTGGCAATGCATCAGGTTTGCCACGACAACGACGGCCGGGTCTCCTGCACCGAGGGCAACGATGATTCAGATCTGCAACCGCTGTTAGAGCAGCTGTTGAAGCTCCAGGTCGAGACTGGCACGTCGAGGAACAAGGACTCCGAGGCCGTTGAAGCTCTCTCTGCCATTGACAAGGCCATTAATTCTCGGCTCGACCGCATCGAAGCGACCAACGCCCGGTTAGTGTGGCTCGTCGCGTTCTTCGACGACTCGTCACTCCTAGATGTGCAATCGCTAGATGCGCTGATAGAGCAGGTGTCGAAGCTCAGGCCCGAGTTTCGCGCGTCCAGGAAGGACCTCCAGGCCGTTGAAGCTGCCTTTCCGATTGTCAAAGACATTTATTGTCGGCTCAACGGCATCGTCAACGACCGCGTCACGTACATCAAGGACAAGGGCTGCCCGACCTCACATGACTTGCTAGATGCGCTGTTGGAGCGGCTGTTGAAGCTCAGGGCCAAATATTGGCGCGTCGAGCGAGGAAGGAACTCGAGACCGTTGAAGCTCAATTCCAAAGCCATTGGTTCCAATGGGCTTTCTTCCTTTCTTTATTGTTTCTTTCCTTTCTGCGAATCTCTTTGCTTGAGCAGTTGAGCTTAGCTAAATAGTAGTAGTGCTGAGTAACGATACATGCATCTTGTACGTTCGCTCGAATCATGAACTTATTAATTTCCGGTGATATTTAACACGTGCTTCATGAATGTTTATTTAGCGGCCTTGAGATGGGTCCCGAAAAAACAAAAGGGAGAGACAGCTGTGCCGCCAGACGCCCAACAGTCCACTCTGCCTTTTCCAAAAAGGGCAGCTGCAACCATGGGAAACAAGGATCCCGGTCCAACGGTCAGCAACAACAAGCAGGCACCTTCTGTGGACAAAGGCACTACTGTCCAGCTGATTGAGTTTGTCCCTTTCGAAGACCAGGCCCCGCAAAAGCTCGGCGGCGGCAGCCGTGTATCAGACCCCATGTGCTACGAATTTCAAATTCAGACCTCGGTGTGCATCCCCAGGGCCCCTCCTGCGGCGATCCCCGAGATGATACTGCCAGTCCTCGACACGGAGCCACAAACACGGGTGGTCCAGAGCGTGGGTCCAACATCCTGCCAATCAACAGAGGAGCCAGCTGGAGACCAAAGTGTACTTCAGCCCGAGGTCGCGCTGTGGGGCACGAAGTACCGGATCCCAAGGCCACCGAAAGTGCCACAGCAGATCACGGGAGCGCCGGAGGCCTCTCCGGAACCATCCGGACTAGCCCTCGCCCTCACAACACCGCCGCCCGGTGCGGGTTCAGCAGAGCTCGCGGACCAAGTCCAGGGACCAAGCTGCGGCCAAGCTGGAATCGACGTTGCCGCGGTCCTAATGCCCGAGCGGCGCCCTAAGGCTGCCAAAAGCCCAAACAGCCCACGACGGAGGAAGCATTGGCGGCGGCCCAAAACTTCATCACCTCGGTGGCCAAAGCAATCCAGGTGCCCTCGCGCCCAAGACCAAGAGCGCACCGGTCGCGGCAGCCCCAACACCAACGCCTCGTTGTCATCCGCAGGAGCCGCCGAATTGCGAAGATTGAAGAAACAAGCAATGTCGGGCCCTCCAAGAAGGGCGAAATACTACTCATGAGGCGGATGGGCATCGCGCCGGAAGGAGCACCGATCACGAAAGAAACACGGGAGGCGTACAAGCGGCTCTTCGATCGGCCCTCGTCATCCGACCACCTGTCGGCCATTAGGGACCTGTTCCCAGCTGCCGAAGCCCTCTCCGACCCGGAACCGGCCACCGCCTTGCTTCGGGCCGGTGAGCGGGTCGCGACCTCTTAGGCTAGCGGACCCCTACTGCGGTAGTCCATCACAATGGATCGCAACGCTAACATACTCAATTGGAACGTCCGCGGCCTAAACCAACGATGCCGACGGGACGCCCTTCGTGGCTTTGTCGCCGACTCGAATGCGTTTGTTGTGTGTATCCAAGAAACCAAGCTCGATGTGATTTCGGCTTCCGTTGTTAATGAATGCCTAGGCTCCGGTTATACCGCTTTCTCTTACCCGCCGGCCGTGCATACTCGAGGTGGCGTTCGATTGCTCTGCCGAGGCACGGATGCAACCCTAACTCCCGGCATGTGGGTGAATTCTCGGTCTCCGTTGACGTCTCCTTGGGGACGTGTCCCGGTGCTTGACTTCGGTTTATGGCCCTCAGCGGATGCGGATAAAGTTTCCTTTCTTGAGGAATTACGCCTGGTTAGATCTACCTTCTCCGGGCCTTGGATGATCGCCGGAGACTTCAACCTTATCCTAGACGCAGCCGACAAAAACAATGAAAACATAAACCGCAGGAATATTGGGAGATTCGGAAGATTCGTGGACGACATGGAGCTCAAGGATATCCACCTGCATGGAAGGAGTTATACTTGGAGCAATGAGCGGGAGCATCCCACGCCGGTGAAACTAGATCGCATCCTGGCCTCGGTGGACCTGGAACTCGCCTTCCCCGGCTCTTTCATGCAAGCGCTCTCCTCCGACTTCTCGGATCATGCTCCGCTGCTCTTCTCCACGAACGCTGCATCCGGGGCACGGAAACGTTTCCATTTTGAGAAATACTGGATAAAGCTTCCGGATTACATGCGAGCGGTGGAGCGTGGATGGCATAGCCAAATCTCGGACCGTGAACCCCTCCGTCGCCTAGACTCTCTCTGCGCAATGTGGCTCGCGAACTCCGGAGCTGGGGCGGAAGAGAATCGGCGTCATCAAATCACAAATCCTGGTCGCTCGCGAAGTGATCTTCCAACTGGATAGAGCCCAGGAATCGCGCATGCTGTCGCTCTGAGGAAACCTCTCTCCGAAAGGAATTAAAACTGAAATGCCTAGGCCTCGGCGTCGTTGGAACGGACCATCGCGCGCTTGCGCTCCGGAATCACCCGGGTTCGAGAGGGTGATGCCTGCACTCGCTTCTTCCAAATCCAAGCAACGTATAGGAGGCGGAAGAACCAAATCACACGTTTAAGGACGGAACACGGCCTGTCGACGGACCCGAGAGGAAAAGGCCGACGCGTTATATCAACACTACTCGAAGATTATGGGCACGAAGGGGAGCGAACACAAACCATTAATCTTACTGCCATTGGAGTGCAACCGTCCAATCTCACACATCTTGAGGAGCCTTTCACGAGAGATGGAGCTATGGGAAACGATCAAATCGCTGCCGAGCGACAAGGCTCCTGGACCCGACGGGTTTACTCGCCGAATTCTACAGGTCAGCTCGGCCAATCATTAAGCAAGACCTGCTAAAGGCGATGGAGGCCTTCAACAGAGGCAGACAGGCGGGGTTTTCGCGGCGTCAACAATGCTCCGATAACTCTACTCCCGAAGAAGGTGGACGCCGAGGAACCAAGTGACTACAGGACCATCTGCACGATACACGTTTCGCCAAACTCATGGCCAAAATGATGGCGAGGCGACTTGCGCCGGAACCGGAGACCCTAGTGGATGTCAACCAAAGTGCCATCGTCAAGAAGCGGTCAATACATGACAATTTCAGATTTGTTCAAGCATCAGCGAAGTTGTTTAAGCAAAGGAAAATCCCTAAGCTGCTCCTGAAATTGGACATTGCCAAGGCGTTCGACACGGTCTCGTGGCCTTTTCTCCTACAAGTGCTAGAACAGCACGGCTTTGGCACCAAATGGCGAAATTGGCTCACGCTATTGCTCTCAACAGCCTCCACGAGAATTCTGCTAAACGGGGAACCCGGGAAACCAATCAACCTGGCTCGCGGCCTCCGGCAAGGGGACCCCTTGTCACCGGCACTATTCTTATTCGTCATGGACATCCTACACAAGTTGATCATCCATGCGGCGAATCAGCATCTGCTCCAACCCATCGGCCACCGCGCAATTGCTCATCAATGTTCCCTGTATGCGGATGACGCCGTGTTGTTCGTCGCACCAACGACGCAAGATCCGGTGGCCACCAACGCCATACTCAACCTCTTCAGCTGCGCGTCGGGGCTCAAAACAAACATGCAGAAATGCATCACGGCACCAATCTGCTGTACTGAAGAGACCATCCAAACGGTGCGGGAATTTATGGCCTGCCAAATCGTGGAATTCCCCATCACCTATCTCGGAATGCCTTTATCCACCGGAAGATTAAGAAAATCTGACTTGGAACCGGTGGTAGACAAGATACGAGGCAGACTGCCTACTTGGAAAGCCGACCTTCTCCACAAGTCCGGCCGCCTCTCACTCATGAAGTCGACCCTCACCGCAATACCCATCTACACGCTGATCTCAATAAACATGCCGGGCTGGGCACTTAAGGCCATTGATAAGTTCCGGCGCGGATTCTTGTGGGCGGGAGCGGAGACAGCCACGGGTGGTCGGTGCACTCTTGCGTGGCGGATTGTCACCGGACCGTATGAACCGGGAGGCCTCGGAGTGCCCGACCTTAAGCTCATGGGATTCGCACTCCGCCTCGAGATGGCTATGGCTGAAAAGGACGGACCCCAGGAGACCTTGGGCCCAGCTACAACTCGGACTTTGAACCTGAGGTAGAACGTATGTTCGAGGCCTCAATTGAAATCAAGCTGGGAGACGGAGCGCTCACCTATTTCCGGACGGACGAGATGGCTCGACGGGCGCGCAATCCAAGACCTGGCTCCGGCTCTCCTGCGGGCGGTCCCGACGGCAGCAAGGAAGCATCGGACAAGTACAACAAGCTCTAACCAACCGGCAATGGATCAAAGACATCACAGGGCCACCGACAGTCCAGGCCATCATGCAATACCTGCATGTCCGGACCGCGATCCAACAAGTGCGGATAAACTCCGGCATAGCGAGACCGGGTATGCTGGAGATGGACAGCTTCGATGCAGTACTCCGCGCGTTCGGCATACGACATGTACCAATGCGGATCGGTGAAGCCGGCAGGGCCGACTTATCGTGGAAATCATGGGCGCCACCTCGAGTCAAATTCTTCATGTTGCTCGCACTGCACCGGCGTTCCTGGACAGCCGAAGGCGCAAGCGCCACGGCCTACAAGACGACGACTCCTGCGCGCTATGCACCCGGTCTGTGGAAACGATTGAACACTTGCTCTTGCATTGCCCGGTAGCCAAGCAGGTCCGGTGGGACTCATTACACCGGCTAGGACTCGGTTCGCGCTACGTCAACGACGCCATCGACATCGCGGAAACACTGGGACACAATGCGGAGGGGTTTGCAGAAAAGGCAGCGGAAAGGTATTGACACCGCCTTCCTCCTAATATCATGGAACCTATGGAAAGAGAGGAACGCAAGGGTTTTCCGGGACGAAACCTCGTCGGAAGCAGCAATCGTCCAAAGAATCAAGGAAGAAGCTAAAACTTGGACCCGGGCTGGTGCCGGTAACCTTGGTTGTTTGATGCAGCGAGAGTAGGCCTTAGGATTAGGTTGTCTTATCGCCTCGAGCAGCATTGTCTTTCACTTATATTTTGGCGACGAGCACTTCGGTGCTATGTAAAGGGTCATCGATCCTAAACTCTTCTTCTTAATGCAAAGATGCGCAGTTCTCCTGCGTATTCTAGAAAAAAGAGATGACGTCCGGTTCGTGATCTCGCTGCCAACAAAGTACCCGGAACCAGCACCTGCCATTGCGCCGGAGCCCGGGCCCCGACAAGTGGCGCAGCGAGAGACGTCGTTGCCCGCCACCGTGCCCGGCCCGGCGATATCCCGAGGTCGGCGTCGTCGTAGCCGTGCCGTGGAGGAGGACGTAGGTGGCGCGAAGTGGTGAACCGGCCAGCCACGCGCCGTTGAGCAATGCACCGAATTTAGTTTCTCTCGCAATTTGTAGCTAATCAGATCGGAGTAGTTTCGCACTTGCACGGGGCCGGGAATTGTTATTGAAGGTAATAACAATCTGGTCGGTCTCATCGGAAGTCCATCGCATCACCGGCGGCCTTTTGGTCCGAAGTGGCGGGCGAGTTGGTGTTGTTGGCACTGCGGGAGGAGATAGAGACAGCAGAGCAGTATCTGTAGATGTTCGTTGCCCAACCATTTACCGGTGGGTTCCATTGGTACCGTTCTCCTGTGGGCTGCTGCAAAGCTCACTTTGCTAAACGAGAAATACGTCTTCACGGCAGCGGTCAACGGTGACGCGCTGGTGGTGAGTCCGTCGCCACCGGCGCCAAAGCAAGCGCTACATGATTGTTTGGTGCGCGATTGGGTCGCTGGAGTCCTCGCTCCTGGGCATCGGATGGCACCGAGCCAATCGAGCTTGCGACCTGGAAACCTTGGACGCGCTCGTACAAACGGGTCGTTCCGGTTTCGCCGGAACGCCACGGTGCTCGCGTGCCAAGAACAGAACACGTCGTGTGTAAGCGCTGCCGGAACCGTGCGGTGCGGCGAACGAGGACACGACGCGCGGCCTCGTACATCTCCTCGGCGCAGAGCACGTTGACGGCCACGCCATTGACACCTATCTCGATCAACCGGACCGCTTTCGTCAAGAAGAGATGTATCCACGACAACTTTGCATATGTGCAGAGCGCCATCCGTCGTCTCCATAAGAAGAAAAAGCCGGCACTTTTCATTAAACTGGACATTTCTAAGGCCTTCGACACGGTTAATTGGCCATACCTCCTTGACGTCATGACCCATCTTGGATTCGGATTAAGATGGCGTAACTGGATATCGGCTCTCTGGAACACAGCCTCCTCATGCTTCTTACTAAATGGAGAACCAGGCAAGAGAATTTTGCATTGCAGGGGGTCCGCCAAGGAGACCCCCTTTCCCCTTGCTTTTCCTGCTAGCTATGGAACCTTTGCATCTGCTATTTCAGCTAGCACATCAAGAGAATCTCCTCACAAGTATTGATCCGGCCTGTGATACATTTAGACTCTCCCTCTACGCCGATGATGCAGCCTTGTTTATCAAACCGACTAAACAGGATTGGCAAGTCACTGCTAGTATCCTGCAATTATTTGCCGAAGCCTCGGGGCTAGTCACCAATCTGACAAAGACGGAGGTCTACCCCATCCAATGTGGACAGCTAAATCTACAATTCATTCTGGACTCCAACCATGTCTTGGCGTCCTTCCCCTGTTCTTACCTGGGATTACCTCTACATATCAGGAAACCTTCAAAAGAAACGATGCAACCATTGGTTCAAAAGATTGCGAATCGACTACCAGGGTGGAAGAGAAGGTTCATGTCATACCCAGGAAGGGAGCTGTTAATCAAATCAGTCCTCTCAGC
The DNA here is from genome assembly GCA_031894775.1 of Chloris gayana. Lineage (NCBI taxonomy): Eukaryota > Viridiplantae > Streptophyta > Magnoliopsida > Poales > Poaceae > Chloris > Chloris gayana. The sequence continues at coordinate 28,262 of JAUNZO010004428.1, read as the reverse complement.
AATGCCGACCTTCTTCCTCACCATATTCAAACCGACCAAGTGGGCCATTTCCAAGATCGATCGCTTTAGAAGAGGCTTTCTGTGGAAGGGACATGATGCAGAAAACACCAAAGGGGGCATTGTCTGGTCAACTGGAAAACCTGTATCCTCCCCAAGAAATTCGGAGGACTTGGAATCAAGGATCTGGAGAAATTCAGCAGGGCATTACGGCTACGCTGGATTTGGCACAGATGGGACTCTACTGCCAAACCATGGAAACACCTACATCTCAACTCGGATCATATCGACCGACAGCTTTTCTTTGCCTCCACCTACATTCAAATTGGAAATGGCCAAAACACTCCATTCTGGGAGGCATGCTGGCTGCAAGGCGCTGCTCCAAAGGAGGTTGCGCCCAACCTGTTCAAAGGATCACGCTATAAGAAGAGGAGCGTCGCCCAGGAGTTAAACAACCAAAATTGGATCAGGAACCTACCCACAATAGACACTGGATGTCTACTACAGGAATTCGTTGCTTTATACACCGCGATCTCATCAACAAACCTAACTGATGAACACGACAAACTAACCTGGAGATGGACTGCTGATGGCAAATACTCAGTGGCCTCTGCTTACGAGTGCCAATTCCTGGGCTCGACTACTTTCCCAGCTACGGCGGAGATCAGGAAAGCTTTTGCTGAGCCCAAATGCATTTTCTTTGGTTGGCTGGTGCTCCATGACAGGATCCTTACGGCAGATAACATGGCTAAACGTAACTGGCCATGCAATGTCTCTTGCTCGCTATGCTACTGCATCAATGAAACCACGACCCATCTTTTAACTGAATGCAACTTCACTGAAGCTGTATGGAACAAAGTGGCCACACATTATCATCTGCCTACTTATCTCGCTATGAGAGCAAAAGGTGGCCCGATGCAGTGGCTTCTACACTTAATCAGAGAAAAGCCAAAAACTGAGCGCTGAAAACAACTTGGCATCATCTTCACCACCTGGTGGCAGATCTGGAAAGAAAGGAATAGGAGGATTTTTGAGCTACAAGAACAATCAGCTAACTCGATCTTCGAAATAATTAAACATGAGATCAGCATCTCAGACATAGCCAGAAGAGGCACTGGGGAACTGTCGGACTATCACAATGAATCAAGCCCAACCTAGAAAGTCCCCCTGGTTGTTTTGCCGGCTTGCCTTTGCGTTTTTGTTGTTGCATTGCTTTTTCTTTCTTTTGTTTTCTCACTTCTCTTCAGAGTGTATGCACTCTGATAGAGCTCGGAACTGGTTAATGTCCGAGTTAGATGCCTGTACCTTAGGTTGTATTTTCGGCCTCCTTTCTTCTTCTTAATGAATGGCAGAGCTCCTACTAATTTTTCAAAAAAAAAAAAAACACTGGGGGTCCAACTACAGAATCCAAGTGAGTCGATCCGATGCAACCATAAAAGGCAAAGCCATATATGGACGCCTGTGTGGCTGTGTTCAGGTACCAGTAGATCATTCCGTCGCACGGCATCCTCCAGTCGGACGCGGCTTCTTCCCTCCTCCCAATTCCTCCTCTCATGTGTCCTGGCTGTTTTTTATTGGATCTCGTTTTCTCCGTGGACCCCAACCGAAACAAGAACTCACAGGTCGTGTGTACGTAATCTCCGTTAGCCTCTCCGTAGATCCGGCAGCAAATCAGTTAGAAAACACTAAAGAAATAGGCGCCAAAAGGCCCCCAAAACGGAGCCAACAAATCCCGTCACAACCATTTTACCGGGAAGGCTTCTTCCCTCCTCCCAATTCCTCCTCTGATGTGTCCTCCCGCTAGGTGGCTGTTTTTTATTGGATCTCGTTTTCTCCGTGGACCCCAACCGAAACAAGAACTCACAGGTCGTGTGTACGTAATCTCTGTTAGCCTCTCCGTAGATCCGGCAGCAAATCAGTTAGAAAACACTAAAGAAATAGGCACCAAAAGGCCCCCAAAACGGAGCCAACAAATCCCGTCACAACCATTTTACCGGGAATAAAAGGCCGCCAACACATACATCGAAATATTTTTCCTAACCTCTCAGATCTTAAAACACATTCCGCCATACATGTGTAAAAGCTGATGGTGGAGACGCCAACAATACTTGTGAAGATTTCATCTCACCAGCAAGTTTCATGGCTGATCCAGGCATAGAGTTGAATGACGCAGGTGGAGAGGTAAATGATACAACTGAATTTTTATTTTACCGACAACTTTATTGCCGCATTCTCTTTTTTTTCGTACAATTTGATGGGATGGAGCCTTCTTGTAACCTAGAATTGCTTGAGGAATACCTGAAAACATGATTGGAAAACGTAAGATCATATGTTAGACAACATTGTTCTTATATTCATTATAATAACTAGTTCCATGTGTTATTATGTGGATTTCCGTGTTTAATAGGCCAGCCCAGCATGACCTAGGACCGTCACCTCAACCCGCGGGCTGGCATGACACTTCCGGAAAAGAATTTCATGTCATGCTAGCCTAAAATTAAATGGAACGGGTATTTTTGTGCTGGGACCATGCCGTGCCGAGCGCCAATTTGGCCACCTTTATATGTGCGTACATGTTCCCTACAATAATAAGCACAAAAGCCTGTATTACTTGCTTCAATGAGTATTTGGATTTCTGTTTCAACACGATTATACGATGAAATACTTATGCATCGTGACAACTATCACAAACGCTCAACTGCTATTCGTAAGTACGTAGCACACATTGGACAATCCACCGTGATACTCAATAGAAGAGAGAAATCAAGGCGGTGAGCGGCAGAGTGAACACCGGCCGCGCTCCTTGTCCCAGCTTGGCGACGGGGCGGTGGATGTCCTCATTGAGCTTTCGAAATGAGGAGGACATGGCTTCGACACGCGACTGTATCACCATCCACCGGTCTAGGGTGTCGTCGTGATAAGCCAAGGCCAACCTGTCGCCGTCCAGCAGCTCGTCGGCCATGGCCTCGACCTGGGAGAGCTGGGCTTCCAGCTCCGCGAGACGCCGCTGCTTCTCGACCAACCCGTCGCTTCCGGCTGCCGCATCCATGCTCTAGCTGCTCTCGCACTTATCGTGAATTACGGTGTAATTGTGTATTGCATTGCATGCCGTTGCTCCAGGTCCAGGTTGCCTGCTCTGGTTTTATATCATGCCCGTACGTACACGGGTCAGATTCTGCATGCTGACCCGACTCAGACTCGACCCGACCTGAGATCCTTTTTTCCCATATGCCATATACGTACGTACGTGCACAAATTTTATTTTTTTCCCCTTCGAAAGTCGTGGTGTAGGAGACGGGATCCGCTCGTCGCTGATGAGGCCGAACAGCTCCTCGCCGGCATGCCCAGGGGCGGCGCCGTCCTCCTCGACGAGGCGACCGTGGCTTGGCATCCCCGGATCATCCACGATATAAAGGTAGCCAGCGCCCGGCTAGGCAAGCTGATCAGAGCGGTTCCACAGGACGATCGAGTTCAACAAAGGCACAGATCATCACCTCGGCCTCTTCCGGCGGCGGCGATTCCGTCTCCGATCTCCGTGCAGCAGCGGCCGATCGACGAGGTCGTCATGGAAGAGAGGTTGGAAGGACAGGCTGCTGCGCCCGTGCTTACAAGCTTTACGCGCTCTTCTGCGATTGTGGCGTGTGCCATGACGAAGAACCTAGCAAGGAACGTGCACAGATGGTTCGATCGGCTGAGACGTCTGGATCAAGAGGTTAGCAATAGGAAGGGCAGAGGCCGCTAGGGCCCCTCTGCTTAGTGCTAGAGCTGCGGCTGATAGTTGTACTGTTGTGTCAGTCGCCGGAGACCTCGTCCCTAGTTGCAATCACTAATCAGCAACGCCAGTGATTGATCAGTGATTTGTTTTGAAGAACATGCCAAAATTTATATAAGAGAATAAAGAATGACGTGTTCACCATTGAATTAATTATTCATCGTCGTAAACCATTTTAAACTACCATAAATGACATCCAATTAGTTATTGTCATGTTCCCCATTGCTCCACTTGCAGTCGGATTCAGACGGCAGAGCAGCCTCTATTATATTTTTTCCATTCAAGGGGAGACGCAGGATTTCTCTTCCTTCGGTGAGAGGAGGGGGCAGCGCGGCACGCTGTGGCTAGCTATGGGAGTTACTAGTACGGAATGAAAGTGGTATATACATGATTTGAAGAATTCGTTTCCTTAGGTCTAAACTTTAGAGCTGTCACGTCAAAAAGAATCTTACTATTTAGAATTACTAAATAAAGTTTAATTATAAAATAAATTACATGCCCCTAGACTAATTTACGAGACGAATCTAATAAGGTTAATTAAGTGGTGATTAGAAGACAGCTACTGTAGCATCACTTTAACAAAACATAGATTAATTAAGCTCATTAGATTCATCTCGAAAATTAACACCAATCCGTCAAAGGGTTTTGTCATTAAATTGATCGAAATATTCATAAATAATAAGATTCTCTTTGATATGACAGTGCTAAATTTTTGAGGGAGGAAACGAACAGGGCCTTAAATTGTTTTATTTTTATATTTTTCTCGAAAGTGAAATCAATAATGAGAAACAAATACGACATTATAAAAATAGACGGCATCGATAAAATCGATATTAGTTATCAGAAACATGAATTGCAAGGAGTCGAAATGACAACACATATTTTAATTGTGCGTAAGCAAGCAGTGGGCAATGCTAAAGTCCAATAGCGTCCGCATTGTCAATTGTGGACAAATTAAGGCAAAATGCATTGTCAGTATAAATGGACATTTTGCAAATTTCTTGACTTGATCAGGTCAGTTGTTGGAATACCAATTATCCAAATGCTAACGTGAGGATTAAATAGTTAAATACCACCACATGTACCGCGTCCATTTGCCCTACTCTCTGTTTCACGTCCTCTATATATTCTCACATAATAGCAACGATAATCAAATAGCCCACCCATCGCTCGATCATGGGATTACCCTTCAACCAACAACCTGCTGCGCCGCCGGCTCATCTTGGCTGGACAGAGAGGGCCGAAATCCTCATTGCGGCGGTTCGCCGGATCGGGGACGAGTTTGCGGCGGTCATCGAACTCAGGGACAGGCTGCTCTTGAACATCGCGCCCGTCGTGAGATGCCGTGAGCAGATCAACAACGCCGATCCGTCCGCCGCCGTCGCATCTGACCTGGATGGGTTCGGCCGCGGCATATGGGAGATCATGGGCAGGCTTTGGACGCTCCTCCCCGCTTCCATGGAGCTGGACAAGGGAATCATATCGCTAAAGAAGGAGAAGGGGTTGGCGCACGGGCACAAATATCTGATTCATGTGGTAGCACGCCTACTCGAGGACGTCAAGGGATTGATCGAGATGCTGAAAAGTCTGGAGAATTGGGTTGGGGATAGGGCGGCGGCGGCGGCGGGTAGTACTGATGCTCCGGTCGATGGAGACCTTGATCGAGAGCACAACACAGCATTGGATCTCGATTGATTAGGTTGGTATATCTGCTGTAGGATCTGGTAGTAAGGGATACGAAAGTCCGGAGCATATATATGATTGATCGTTGTCAGTAATTTGTTTTGAAGCATACCATAATCTAAGAGATGTTTGCAAACGGAATATATAACATCGTCGTAAACTCGCGATCCATATAATTGAAACCGTCAGAGTGATATGGTGCAACATGCTCAGAATCTCATGTGTGGTTAGGCTCACACATTAGCAAGCTTTACGAGATCAAATCGTTGGGTTAGCCAGCATTGCCCCAACCCTTGGCGGCTGTATGCAGGTGACAGGTTCGACGTGGAGATGATGGCAGAGCTGCAGCCGGAGAGTTGGAGAGGGCCTTCGCTGAGGCCTCGGATGTGGTACAATCCGTTGTGTCCTCTTGTGAACCATCTGACCGGATACGCGCATAACACATCAAATAGTACTCTCCAATCATCGTCTCGTTTCCTTGTAAGTTAACGGCGATCGATCAACTCAAGGAAGCCATGGAGCTCGACGCCCAGCCGCCGCCATGCACACAGGCAGCTTACACTTACACCGCCGCGGAGCTGCTCGAGGTCGAAAGGGTATGGCACAGAATGCAGCAGCTCGAAGCGCAGACGGTGGAGAAGGCACTCTCCGAGGCTGGCCGTGTGGCTCAATGTCTGGGCACTGCGAGGCAGCATTGCTAGTACTATGGGTGGCGGTGGCGGAGTTGAGCTCGGCCAGGCGGTGGACGCGCTGGCAGCTGGGTCCGGGTTTTTGTGGCATTTGGGTACCCAGGTTGCACTAGTTGATCAATGTACATTCGAAGTAGAAACTTCTCGGAAGAATTTACTAGGAACTTAGGACAGTTTGGTTAATCTTAATCATCATTGTGAAAATTTATCTTTGCATGTATCCCAACTGAGTTTTTTCTGCAAGAATCGTCAATTGGCGATTTCGGTAAATTAAAATAGAAAGTGCACGCACACAGTTCGATAGACAACACAACGGCACCGATGTTCAATAGACAACGTTACAACTAGTTTTAGCTGTCAGGTTCTGTTGAGATCGTCACGTACGCTTTGTGTGCCCTCTGTTTGCAGGGCAGGGGTTTCTCTTGAATCCATTCCTGCAGGCAAAGCTTAGCCTCGAAAGTCGAAAGTTACCGCCTGATTGGCCCCACACTCACATCACAAACAAAAAATTGCATAGCCTAGGATTCGATCCTTGAAAACCGTCATCTCCCACACGCTAGCCTCGTCGGAAGTTTCTCTCTTTGTTTCCCTTTCTTCTCCGCAAGGTCAGAAGTTTTAATAGTACAAAATCAACCAATGGTCTGCACCGACCAGCAGATACGCCAGATCGAGAGTGACCTTGAGATGCATGCCACGAGCGGCGTGATGTGCAGTCTGCAATTTAGAAATCGTTGACAAAACTAAAAGATGCATGCAATGCGCGTGCGGAGTAATATATATTTGGAGATTTAATATATGTGTATATGGTCGGTAGCTAATTAAACAAATACACTTTTATAGACTGATGGTTATTTTAGCAAACAAGACGTATAGTAGATCAAAGTAAATTGGCGAGGTCATGCTAATTATGTACTCCTTCAGTAGATATAGCACAGTTTTTTTTTTTTTGAGATTCAAGCAAATAACTAGCATGCTACATTTTAATGAATGAGAGTTGCTAATTTCAGTCGATTGAAAGTTGGAGAAACTTTCAATCAATGTCCACTATCACTAGATTGAGATTCAACGGTCCACAAAAAAACAACATTTCCTATAGTCTGTAATTAATAGATTTTTTCTCTCAATCTACATGTGCATGGCTACCCACCCAAGATTACTTTCATGCGCATAGCTAAATAAATAAATAAATGCACGAATATTGAGGGCCTAGCATTGTATCAGTGTGTCGTGCATTCTACATAAGCATAGCTCCCTCGTTGTGTCGGTTTGTATTTCCTATTCCACGCGATTGATCTAATCGGTTCATGTTCTTGGATGAGTGTGGTATATGTTCTGATATGAGCATGGTGTTCAGTTAATCAAGTTCATAATTTAAAGATCAATTTATGAGTTCCTACAAATATATCTAGTTGTTGCATGTCCACACATATTTTGTGAGCTTATCGCATTCAACTAATTTTAGTCCAACTAATTATTAGTCAGGACTAACAATTTGTCATGATGAATCAAACAGGCCCTAATAAACATTAAGGGTGTGATTGGTTGCCTTCTCAAACCAGTCAGGCTCGTTCTAGGAAACCAGGCTCCCGCGGGCCATGGCCTGTTCAGTGCATGCAAGACAAGGTGACGGTGTGTACGTACTGAGATTGGTAGTAGAAAAGTTTATTAAATATACATAAACATCTCAGTAGTTTAATACTATATTTCAGTCGTGTGGGGCAGCAGTAATTTTATGAGTAACACTTGCACCCAGAGTCCAAGCGGAAAAGAAAAAAGGCTCATAAGTTAAATTGTATAAATGAGTTGTCTTTAGATAAAAATGAGTATTAGGTCGGTTATACCAAAGTCATTTCCTACCGATTGCAAGGCAGGAATTTCTCTCGACTCCGTTCGTCTTTTCATGTTCTCGCTCATGGCATCACAAATCAAAATTACAAAACCCGCCATGAGCATCGCTATAGGCTCAACCCGAATATCCTACATACTTATGTATAACTCAAGTAATTATAGAAACTAGATATCACTATTTGGAAACTTTAGGCATTCGGTTGTCATATACGAAGCTGGATGAATCAGTATTCATCAAGTTAGAACAAAGTTGGACAACAACGTTAGATCTACAGCGATTCGCGCCCACGAATCCACACGATGCATTTGCTACCTCCCGCAATAGTCTCGTCAGAACTTTCTATCTTTTTTGCCTTTCTTCTCCGTAACTTCAGAAGTTCGCACCACCCTTCCTTCCTGCACCGACCCGCAGATACGCCAGATCGAGTGACCTTGAGATTCACGGCATGAGCGGCATGAAGTGCAGTCTGCAATTTAGAAATCGTTGATATAAATAAAAGATGTATGCAATGCGTGGGGAGTAATATTTGAAGTTTACTATAAATAAACTTTTCCGTAGACTGATTGTTATTGTAGCATAGGTTATAGTATATCAAAGTAAGCTGGCAATCATGTTAATTATGTACTGCTTCCGTAGATATAGCACACAGCTTATTTTATGAGATCCAAGCAACTAGCAAGCAACATTTTATTCAATGCTCAAGGCTTCCAAGATATTCGCGCATCCTTGGACAGGATTTTTACCATGGAACCAACTAATTATTTGTGCTTCTCAAAAATTTAAAAAATGATTCTCATGCATCTTTGACTTCGGGATACTAACTACATTTATTTCACGTGTGAAGATGATAGATGAACCAGTTCATCAACTTCACATGTCAGCACATGGTACGATCCATATTAACGGGATCGAGGTGGCAATTTTGCACGTCGTTCCATTTCTCCAGCCTTGTCCGCCTCTATAAAAAGGTTCCAACATACTTGGCGTCCCCAGACACCCAGTCCAGTCACCATATTTACAGATTGAGGGTAGCTACACCACATATTGCTGCATTATTCCTCATGGCAATAATGCTCTCAAGGCAGGGGCGGTTTGCGGGCACAGCAACAATGGTTGTGCTGTGCATCATTGCTCTGGCTGCAACCTCAACAACACTCGCTGCAAATGATGTATCGGCCCTTGCCGATGCATGTAAAGACTTGGCAAATGCAAAATTTACTGATTCATCCAGGGATGTGTGCAATGGCAGACATGTAGCAGATGCCGACGCTTACAACTGCGATCTGTTGTCGCGCAGCCTTGAAGGCACCAGCAGCGGTCTGTTAGCCGGGGCATTCACGGATGTCGCCAAGGGTTGGAGGTCGGTGTTTTCTGACCGTTACTCCCTCGGAGCTGCGTGCGCATTGATAGCGGCAAATAGATCAATCGCTGAAGCGTGCGAGGCATCACGCGACGCCTTGGCTGAATCCCCTGAGGCTTTTGCTACCTTGTGTAAGGACTCGTTGGCCCCTGCATCCCCATGCAAGGATGTTAGCCGTGTAGACAGGTGTTCAGAGTTATTTACCATTGGAAAGCATGTGTTCCAGGCCGTCAAAATGTTTAGAGATACCGACCCCAAGACTGGAAATTAAGTTAGATAATGGTTGGACTAAATCCAACTATGATGTGGACTGCTGCACGGAAATAAACAGCAGATGCCTGTGCGAGATCAAGAAGACAATTTCCAAGGATGGCAAGGTCCCCGACGTAGCCTGCCTCAAGAACCTGGCCGACTGCGAGTAATCAACAACAAGGTCAAGTGAGTTCAGGTCACCTGGTTTTGTGTACTTACACACAAGCCATCGTGGTCTTGCTTGTGTCTTCTACAGTTAAAGTTGTGTTGAATAAAGATGCTATAGTCGAGGGCCTAGCTAGTGTTGTATCAGTGCGTCGTGCGTGCTGCATAAGCATAGCTCCCTCGTTGTGTCAGTTTGTATTTCCTATTCCAGGCTATTGATCTGATCGGTTCATGTGCTCGGATGAGTGTCCTATGTTCTGATATGAGCATGGTGTTCAGTTAATCAAGTTCATAATTTAAAGATCAATTTATGAGTTCCTACAAATATATATTGTTGTTTCATGTCCACACATATTTTGCGAGCATATTGCATTCTCTTTTTATTAGAGACCCATTTATCACATTCTATAGTATCAATTATTCTTCATGAAATCATACTTTATTGATCTCTTGCATATAACATTAGCTCGATTGCAACAAGCGACTGAAAGTTTGAGAAAACTTTCAATCACTTGATTTGTACTAGAACTTGTATTTATTATTTATTTTGTGGGGCTATGTAACATGTGGGGTTGAAAGAATAAATCTGTTAATGTATAGACTATATACAAAAGGTTGTTTTTCTTTTACCCTTGGATCTCAATCTAGCGTGGTAGAGTATGGTGATTGAAAATCCCCAAACTTCTAAGTGTCATAAAATTAATAACTTCCTAATTTTTCAGCCCTTCCCTTTTGTAATCAATGAATAACTCCTCCTACCAAAACCAAACTACGTATAATCTCACCGCAAGACTCATACATAACATTTTATCGTGATTTACACACTTATTTTTTTCATAACTTTTATATATAAGAGTAAAGTTCATGTTCGGTCCTTAAACTTGTCTTGTTGTGTCACCTAGGTCCCTATACTATCAAATTGCATTTTTAGCGCCTTAAACTTAGCTTCGGGTGTCATTTTAGTTCCTATACTCTCAAAATGCAAATGTAGGTCCCTAAACATGGCTTCGGGCACCATCTAGATTCTACAATATAGTGTTATTGTAATGGATTAGTCAATTAGGCAAACCTTGTTCAGAATACAGTTTATTATTACTACATTTCTAACCAGTTAACTCATCACACTCCATGCCCAATCTTAAGGAATCGCTAACTATAGGGTTATTTTAGTCTCCAACTCTTATCTTCATAATTTATCCTTGATTAATAGACACCCATTATAAAAAAAAAGAAAACACAATGAATAGACCAAAATCTAGCTAGTAGCAATATCTAGCTAACATGCGAAATGAAGTACTTTATTGTTTAACACCATCATAGTGTCTCCAGGAATCAATAAATATAGACATTTGAGCTCAGATTCATATGTTTCATTTAACTATAAGTATGTTATATCTGTGAAAAATAAAATCTAATCAAATTATTTAGAATAACAATATATTTTGAAAGTATGAGTCCTTAATATCACCCGAAGCCAAGTTTAAGGAGCTAGATGTTCATTTTGAGAGTAAAGGGACCTAAATGACACTGGAAGCTTTGTTTAGGGAGTTAGAAATGCAATTTGAGAGTATAGTGGCCTAGATGACACAACAAGACAAGTTTAAGAACCAGCAATGAACGTGTGTGTGTGTGTGCGTGTGCGTGTGTGTGTGTGCGCGTGCGCGTGCGTGTGCGTGCGTGTGTGTGTGTGTGTGTGTGTGTGTTAGGTGCGTCGACTAGCATATGGAGGTGGGAGGCGAATAGGCGACGTGGGCGCACCAGCCAACAACGCGACGCAATAGCTGAGATGTTGCTGGCTGCCATGCAACAGCCCGGGGCCTTGCTAGACTCAGGCGGTGGCCTGCGTGCGCGGGTTGATGAGATGCAATGGAGGATCGACAAGGTTTTCGGGAGAGGGCGTGTATCTCAAGTTCTCAACACGGTGGGGCATGTTACACCTCAAGGAAATTCTAGTATATGCACTTTACATGCCATTTGATGCTTTGCTCCACGCCTCCACGGCTGAGGAAGATGCGGTGACAGCTTCAAGGGAAGTGGCGGGCAGTACTGATATGTCGGTCAGAGATCTAGCTCCTCGGTTAGGTTGATTTGCTGAGTACTACTTCGTTCTTAAATTATGTAGCCCCTTTCTAAATTGTTGTAGTGGTTGACTTTTTTCATTATGTTTATTCATTCGTCTTATTTAAAACCACTTTCTTCTTTCAATTCTTTAATAACACGGAGACAGAAGCAGCCTGGAGCGGAACTTAGATTGGCACTTTAGATGGTCGGGCACTCCTTATTTTCACTCCAATAAGCTGGAATAAAAAAGATACAATATCGGATAGCCTGGCTGAAAATGTACTACTAAAAACAATTGGTTCTTATGTGAAATATTTTTGGTTTTCAGAGAACTTTTTTGCTACAAGTGAATGAAATATTTGGACGGTTGGATCAAGATCCAAGGGTGGAAAATCTGACTGAAAGCATTGAGATTTTCACTCAAATGAAAACAAGACAGGCCAAAAAAGAGAGACGTGGCTGCCTCTGCCTATATTTTTTATTCCGTATCAAGGATCTCCATTTATTCCTGAATTTGCCGATTTACATATTAGAGATGAATGTAAAATTTTTTAGTTTTTATTATTCATATGTAAATTAAAGTTGATGTAATCTAAACCATTAAATCTTTATAAAATCTAACGATTTATAGCTTTTCTTTCTTCTATTAACGTGGTAATTTCTTCATTTTGAGAGTGAACGTGATGGCACCTTTTGACCTTAAATAAAAACATAATAGAATACTCGTTCTCAAAGGAGTTTCAAACTCATAACCTAAGATGCTCCCGCTGCTTCTATAATATATATGCTTTTTTCGCAATGTTAATATATATATATATATTATATTTTGTAAGAAATATCTCAATGTTAATATATTAATTATATTTTGCAGGAAATTGAACTCATCAACTGTGCCGATTCGGTAAATGAAACATAAGTACACAGTTCCAAAAGAAAAAAAACACAAAGCAACGTCTCCGCTGTGCCCGTGCAATCCGACTATACAACTAATTTGAGGCTTTGAGCGATCAGATCGTCACGTGCGGTTCGTGTGCGCTGTTTGCGGGGCAGTAATTTCTCTCGAATCCGTTCGCCTCTTGCACGTTCCCGCTGAGGCCGATATCGGCGCCCACGATTCATATATTCCTCCAACGATTTTGCCTTCAAAACCGCTGCCGTCTCTCGCACTATTCTCATCCGCAAATTCGCAAGTTCCAACCGCGCGAGATCAACCAATGGACGGGATGGAGCTCGACGCCACGCCGCCGCCGCCGCCGCAGGTCGTCTGCACCGACCAGAAGAAGCTCCAGCTCGACGCGATCCAGCGCGGCTTCGCGCGTATCGAGTTGCAGATGGCGAAGATCGCCGGTAACATCGACGAGCTCATGGGGGTGATCAACGCGTTGGCCTGCTTCGTCAGCAACTTCCGGCGCCTGCGCGCTGCTGAGGGGCCCGGCGCGCCAGACCCGAACCTCGTCGCGCAGGTCCACCAAGTGGAGTTGATCTTCGGCGAACTCACCGCCCAGGTGCGGAGGGTGGAGACGATACGGGGAGCATGGTGGACATGGCCCGCACTGGACTTGGGATCGGCTGCGGCAGCGGAAGCGGCGGGGCGGTGGACGCGCTGGCCGCTGGGCTCGAGCGCATCCGCCTCAATCTCGGCCCTTGAAACTGCTGCCGTTTAGGAGTATTTTGCATTTAGATCTTGTTCAGTTCGGTCATCAGGCAAATCCATTCATTTGCCAATGTACATTCCCTTGCAAGTAGGAACTTATCAAGAAATATTCACATGAATCTCACCCATCCTTATTTAGTGAAAAATTATCCAGTTATTGTTCTCTCAAGCTTAATGTTTGTTGACTTAGTCTAAGATTTTTACTTCAGCAAATTTTAGGTTTCGGTGAAATAACTAAATCTCAAATGGCGTATGGACGATGAACTCACTTTTGATTTAAACCTCAGTACAATATTTGAAAGGTTTTGATACACGATACAAAGTAGGCCATTTGATTTTTAAAAATATATTTAGTAAGGCACCTTTAAAATATCTTTAGTACTAGTAGATTACTTGAAATGAATTTGTCATGAGGCAATTCATTGTACTTGAGCTAACTTGTTAGCTTATACAGACAGGATGGACTGATTATTTAGTCACTTTATATATTTTTTTCTTATCTGTTACTATTTACAGCATGTCAAACAATTTGAGACCTTTTTACAAGGAAAAAATGCAACTGTTTCATGTGATGATACATCAACCAGATGTGTTACACGAGACACCACACAAATAGCACGCACTGTTAACATTAAAAATAATAGATATGTACATCGGCAGTATCCCAAGTGTTTCAATGGTTCGCTACAAGGCAAACAAAGAATCCAGGGAACAAGGCGTGCCAGTATGTAGATTTTAAATCTGCTTCGCACACTCCATTTCAGTTATTGAACTCCAAAGTCTACAAGCATCAGCCGGCTGTATAAAGTTGTCTTGGTTATAAAAAGACTGCGATGATGATGCTTCTAGCTTCCACAGGCAAGACACTCTTCGCGGTTGTTTAAAGAACAGACCATCTGTGCCATTTTGGCTTCCTCGTCTTCTTCAGACTTGGTACTATTCACCTGCATATGCAAGGGCCTCCGTGGTGAATCATTTTTCATTTTGAACAACAGAAGAATACATGGAACTAAAGATCAAATACATACTGCGTTGCCATTCTCCTTCAAAAGTCCAGTATCAACTGTAAACTTGATTGCATCAGCAGCTGCTCGTGTTCGTAAATAGTACATCCCAGTTTTTAGGCCCTGAAATGAAACAAGATTAGGCCACAACAAATTATGACTCCAGCAAACTTATTCAAAAAGGAGCAGAACACTTGCAAACCACAGAGGTATTATTAGTCTAATCACAGACTGCTTACAAAGACAAATAACTGCTTTGATTAGCTTACCTTGGACCAGGCATGAAAGTGCAGTGATGTTAGCTTCCCAAAGTTTGCTTGCTCCATGTGGACATTGAGGCTCTGGCTCTGATCAATATAGCATCCACGATCAACAGCCATATCAACTAAAGTTTTCTGCTTGATCTCCCAAACAGTCCTGATCCAACATTCACATACAAACTTTTAAATACATGAACAGTAATTGCATCCTGTAGGAAATAATGATGTAAGAGGGTGCACCACATACTTGTATATCGCTTTAAGATCATCTGGGATTTCTTTTAGCTTTTGAACAGAACCATCTTCATATATTATCTGGTTTTTCAGAGCAGGAGTCCAAATGCCCATTTCGGTTAAATCATGAAGAAGATGTTTGTTGACCACAACAAACTCCCCACTGCAAGAAAAAAGGGAAGATTAACCATGCACACTTGTAGATGAACATAAGAAATATGACTAGAAGTACAAACCTTAGAACACGTCTACTGTAAATGTTAGATGTGTAGGGTTCAAAGCATTCATTGTTGCCAAGAATCTGACTGGTGGAAGCAGTGGGCATTGGAGCAACAAGAAGAGAGTTTCTAATCCCAACTTTTGAAATAGTCTCCCTTAGAGATGACCAGTTCCATCTGTTAGATGGCACTACATTCCACATATCAGGTTGGAGAATGCCCTGCAAAGGAAATGATTACCCAATTAAGTCATATAACTATCAAGGTCCAATGCATATAGCAAGTCGTGGATAAATTAAATGTAAAAGATTCTTTTAAAAATGAAACATAGATTTGCACCAAGAAAGATCGAATCATAGAGTATCAGTAATCTAGTGAAGGGAATTTGTAGAAGAAAACCTTGCTGACAGGGCTTCCTTCGTATGTTTCATAAGGGCCTTCTTTGGCAGCAAGTTCAGCAGAAGCTTTCAGAGAATGATAATAAATAGTTTCAAAGATATCCTTATTCAACTGCTGAGCCTGAAATAGAGATTCCATTTGTTACATAACAGCTAAGCACAGAAGGAATGTGTGCCAGTTTGAGCTGGGGAAAGTACCTCAGGTGAATCAAATGGCATGCCAAGTAATATGAAAGTATCTGCCAGGCCTTGAACACCAATGCCAATTGGCCTGTGCCGCATATTTGATCTCTTTGCCGTCTCAACAGGATAAAAGTTGATATCAATTATTTTGTTCAGGTTGTATGTAACAGTTGATGTAACCTGACAAGATCAACAATGTTATCAGAACAATCATAGATGTAGGCTGCAGTTGAGAATCTAAAGAAAGACCTGAACAAACCTCAGCTAGCTTGTCAAAGTCAAAATATCTATTTTTTGAATCACTGCTACCCACGAGCTTAGATGGATGGGACTCTATAGGAACACCCTGCAACAATATGCATGTTAGAATACAAACTCAATGGTTCGATTCAACCAAAGCATTACACATACCTTTTCCCTTACAAAACGCGGTAAAGCAATGGAAGCTAGGTTGCAGACAGCAGTTTCAGTTGGGCTTGTGTACTCAATTATCTCAGTGCACAAGTTTGAAGATTTGATTGTGCCCAGATTCTGCTGGTTACTTTTCCTGTTGCATGTGTCCTGCAGAGAATCAATGGACATCGAAACAAATTAGTGAAGTCGATAATTAACTGTAGAGCAAAGAATGACAAGTCCATAAGCAAGTATTCCTATTTGTATGTCATCAAATGTACCTTGTAAAGCATGTATGGTGTACCAGTTTCTATTTGTGCCTTCAAGATGTCAAACCAGAGGGTCTGTGCTGGAACAATTTTCTTTGCTTTGCCCTGAAACCAGAAAGCTAGGTTAGTAAAATGTATTCCTCGTCTCAATAGTGTACATTAATTCAATTTTCAACTTACTTCTCTCTCATATTTCTTGTACAAATTCTCAAACTCCTCACCCCAGCAATCAGCCAACCCTGGAGCTTCATTCGGACAAAACAGTGACCATTCTCCATTATTCTGGACCCTTTGCATGAATAAATCAGGAACCCATAGCGCATAGAAAAGATCCCTTGCACGATGCTCCTCCTGTTAAATTGTTATTCAGAATACAAGTCTTTTAGAATTTTCCAGAGTAGCCTTTCAAGGCTATCGTGCAGAAGTACACTAGACCAACTATTGCAATAAGATATTAGCTGCATATATACTAACTATATATATCTTACAGAAATACAATAGACCAAACTATTGTCATAAGATATTAGCATGACCCCTTCATATAAACTAAGATGCTAACTATATATCATACAGAAACACAGTAGACCAACTATTGCCATAAGATATTAGACCAATATACTAGGACTTGAATGGTCAAAAGGAATAAACTTATTTGACTGTAAGCATAGGATGCAGCAATCCACATAACACAAAGCATACATAAAATCAGGTTCAAGCTGTACTTGATTTCTTATGTTACACATGCAACAAATAATTAAACATTTACAGTAATGGATGAATTTTACCTTTCCATGGTTCTTCCTCAGATCAAGGAACTCAAAAATATCAGCATGCCAAGGCTCAAGGTATACAGCGAATGCACCTAATATTCAGAAGCTCATAAGAATTCCGAAACAGTGGAATGAGGTCGTTTAAAAAGAAACAAAGATGGTAGCACATACCTTTTCTTTTGCCACCACCTTGATCAACATAACGAGCAGTGTCATTGAAGACACGTAACATAGGAACAATCCCATTGGAGGTTCCATTTGTTCCCCGAATATAACTACCAGTTGCTCGAATATTATGAACTGAGACACCAATTCCACCAGCAGATTTGCTTATGACAGCACATTCCTTGAGAGTGTCATAGATTCCCTCAATGCTATCATCTTTCATGCAAATGAGGAAACAGCTGCTTAACTGCATCATAGAGTGCAACAGTCAGTAAATATTTTCACAATGCATACAGTAATCTGCAGGAAAAAGAAAAGCACAGTACTTGGGGCCTTGGAGTGCCGGCATTGAAAAGAGTTGGTGAAGCATGTGTAAACCAGCGCTGAGACATCAGGTGGTATGTTTTGATGGCAGATTCGATGTCATCCTTGTGTATCCCCACTGAAACTCTCATTAACATGTGCTGCGGTCTTTCCACAACCTTCCCGCTAAGCTTCAAGAGGTAAGACCTCTCCAGAGTCTTGAACCCAAAGTAGTCGTAGTCAAAGTCCCTATCGTAGATAATCTCACTGTCCAAGCGAGCAGCATTCTGAAAATTGACAGTGTTGGAAGCCATATGAGGGGTACAGTAAATCAAGAAGTGTGCAGAACAGAATTGACTCAGTTCAACAGATAAATTATGTCTATCAGGGCAAAAGACTCAATGTAACAGTAAATTTAACCACAGTACAGAGACAGTAACAATTGTACACCAATTTCCTGTCAGAAATGGAGTGTGTCTGATCAGAGTCTCACCTTCATGATTATTTCATAAATGTCATCAGCAATCAGAGGTGCCGTCAGCCCAGATCTTTCATTGAAATGTCCGTACATGTCCTTAATCCTGCACCCACAGCAATCACAACTCAATTCACAACCCAACACACAATTCGAACATTTCTCCTGGTGATATGAATGAAATATAATAAAAAGGTAAATCAGCAGTGACTCACGTCTCTGAGAAGGACTTCTTCGTGTTCTTGTGGAGGTTGGACACTGCAATCCTCGCCGCGAGCTTCATCACAACAGAAGGGGCAAGCCAACCGCACGTCAGGACAGAACAGGGGAACGGAACTAAGCGGAGAGTGGGAAAAGGCACGAATTCGAGGTGGTTACCGAGGCGTAGTCGGGGTGCGACGCCGTCATGGCGGCGGCGGTCTCGGCGGCGAGCTCGTCGAGCTGGCTGGTGGTGACGCCCTTGTAGACCCCGGCGCAGACCTTCTGCGCGACGAGGACGGGGTCGCAGTGCTCCTGGCTGAGCCCGTAGCTGAGCTTCTTGAGCCGCGCGGTGATCTTGTCGAAGTGCACCATCTCGTGGCGGCCGTCCCGCTTCACCACGTACATCTTCCGCCGGCGCGGACTTCCGTCGAACACCTCGCGGGCGCCGCCGCCGGGATGGGTGGGGTCCGGATTGGGGACAGGAGGGAGGGGGAGTTGCCGGTGAAGATGGATGAGGAGAAGAAGGTAGGGTTCGGGGGCGATTTAAAAGACTTCCCTGCGCGGCGAGGCGAGCAATAATTAACCGGCAAAAATGGAGGAATTTTTCTGGTGCGCTTGAGGAAAGCGTTTGGTTTTGGAATGGGTTTGGCGCGCGGGCGCGGAGCCGTTTCCCGCGCTGTTTTGGCGTCGGATTGGGTTGGTGGGAGGCGCGGCACCTCAAGCTAGCCCTTCTGGCCCCGCATGTCAGTGGTCGGCACGGGAGAGCTCTGCGCGGGTGTTGCATTGGGCCGGCGGGTGCGTGTGTGCGGGAGGCGGGAACCGAGGAGCGTGTTGCACGAGCCTTTCCGGCCTGGACGGCGCGTGAACATTTTCTTGGGGACGCATGATTGGCTGGCGAGTTCCTTTTCCTTCCAGCAGAAGATGCTGCGGCGATGAGGTGACAATTCCAATTCCGGCGTCTGATGACCGTTGAGATCTGAACTCTGACTGAACGCCGTCGTACTGGCATCGAAAATTGGAGTGGAACGGTACACGAGAAGGAGCGGGTCGGGGAGTGCTGTGTACGGACAGCGAGCGTGCAGGAGAAGGAAGTGGAGCGTCAGTCAATTCTCGTAAGCGGGGCGGCCCATTGAAAAATTGCATGGGCGGGTGGTTTCGTGGGTTTGTTGTTGGGCTGGTCGGGCTGTGGAGAAGGGAAAGGAGCCCTCCAGCCATGGAAAAGCCCATTTGGTTCGGAAAGAATAAATTTTCATTGCGAACGCCGAACGGGTCCTTTCGAGCGGTATTTTCTTCGTTTGAAGTTCACGTTGTATTTTCACAGCTGGAAATTGTTGTTAGTGCTGTTGTTGGATTTATTTTCATTACATGGTGGTGGTTTTTCACGAACTTGAACATATCATTTCTTTCGCGTCCAGCGTCCAGAATGCGACGCGTTCATCACTTCAGGCTTCAGGGACTTGATAGTAGTGATGAACCACGAGTAATATTTTTATTGCCTCGGGTACGCGGGCTACTGTGAGCACGTGACCGGCTAGCAGTACTTGGTCGTGCATGCCAGTCAAATCGGACACTGCAAGTTCAGTGGAGTTTGGTAACAGCAACAGAACCAAAGGATAATGGAATCTCGGGAATGTACTCATGGACCAATGCGAGTACTAGCGCAAATGAAGCTTTTGATCTGACGAAATCAAAGCACATCACGCACTCACATTGTCACAAAACACGCACCAAAGAGAAGAAGCAAAAAAAAATCCACGACACAAATCGTAGCAGCAGTCGCCGGTAGGTAACTACTAGCACGTGACGACTCCATCGCCGTGCCGCTACACATTGAGAACGCCGCTACGCACGGCCAAGTGGCTAAGGTCCCAGCTGAGGGAGATCGGTGGCCGTGTTGAGCGCCGCCGGGTTGTCGGCGTAGAGCGGCGGGCACTGGAACCCGCGCGGCGGGTGCTTTCCGCAGGTGATGAGCAGGTTGAGCGCGACGGGCAGGTAGATCTTGATGCTGAGCAGCTTGAGCCGGAGCGTGGTGCAGAGGCAGAGCGCGGCGTCGAGGTCGGCCACGCCCTGCACGAGCGGGCAGCACTTGGACTTGGCCTCCTGCCCGATCACCAGGTGGATCAGCCCGCCCAGCACGTCCACGCACGCGTTCAGCTTCAGCGTGTCGATCGGGCACGTCCGGCTCGCCGGCGGCGGCGGAGTGTAGGGCGGCGTGTACGGCGGAGACGGCGGGATGTATGGTGGAATGTAGGGTGGAGATGGCGGGATGTAGGGCGGGGATGGCACGTACGGCGGCGTGTACGGTGGCGTGTAGGGCGGGATGTACGGTGGGACGTACGGCGGCGTCGGGGGTTGTACGGTGGTGGGCGCGGCGTCGGGGGATTGTATGGCGGCGGGTTGTTGCACGGTGGGCACTTGGAGGATGGGGGCTTGTGTTGCTTGGGCGGCTTGCCGTGGTGCGGCGGTTTGTATCCTCCGCCGCTGCCGCCGCCTGGCGCCGGGTAACCCGGTGGGCTGTGCCCTCCGCCGCTGCCGCTGCCGGGCGACGGGTATCCTCCGCCGCCGCTGCCGCCGCCTGGCGACGGGTATCCTCCAGGAGATGGGCTGTATCCTCCGCCGCCGCCGCTGCCGGGGGACGGGTACCCGGGGCGGCCGCCGTGCCCGCCGCCACCACTGCCAGGCGGGCAGTTGCTCCACGCCACCGAGCCGGGGGCGAGGACCGCTGCGAGAACGAGGAGGGCAAGGACTAAGCAGTGGGAGGTCGTCGCCATGGCGCCGCGCGCTCGTCTCATGCGTTGGCCGTGTGCCGGCTTGCAGGATCACGCGCGCTCGCCTCCCTTTATAGCCGAATCGGAACCTCACGGGCGCGCACGGCGCTGTCCGCTATCAAGCGAGTGCACTGCGAAAGCGATAGGCGCTCACATGCACGCACACGGGCACGTTCTCGCACGCGCAGAGGTCAATGCTCGAGCCAACCTCTGCTTTGCGTGACGCGATCACTCATCACCGCTAACCAATCGGGATTAGCAGCCTCCCTAATCCCTGTCGAGCAAGCTGCATGCGCGGCGGGCGGATGGACGGCCGGATGCGCGCCACGTGCCCGGCGAAGCGCGCCGGGCGCCGGGCACCTGGCCGGGGAGCCGCGGACGCGCGCGCAAGCGGCCAAACGCGCGAGAGGTCGAGTTCACGGGGGCGCCGGCAACTAGCGCGCCGTGGCTTCCAGGCGTAGCTAGCCGTGCTCTGCCGGCTAGAAAGCTAGCGTGGCGCGGCCCTGTCGAGACGACGGCCCTCGCAGAAAAGGAAGGCGAGACGGCCTGACATGAGACCGAGGTGCTTGTCCTCTCGGACCCGGCGCGCGCGCCCGTGACCCCGCCCTGGAGCCTTGCGGCGTCGCCGGGATCGGCCGAGACGCGATACGCACCCTGTTCCCGGGCGCGGACAACGGCGGCCGATGCGTGGCGCGGCCACGTGGTGAGCGCGGCTGTGCGGAGAGAGGGGCAAGGCTGCTGGAGACAGTAGATTATTTGCATTATCCTGGCCGGATTCCTGGCTAATCAGGGCGTCAATACCGACGCGATGAAGCCAAATCAAGTCGTGTATGGTAGTTGAGAAGGAGCTTATATTACCAGTAACAAGGATCGGATTGTTCACGAGTGGCGACAGCTGCAACTTCAGTTAAAGGTGCCAGTACGAAGGTTTGGCACCGGGTTCAGAGGTGGCACGCCTGCGCTATTTCCGGCTTGGATTCCAAGACAATTGCGGTGAACACGACGCAGACGGTTAAAATCGCGGTGCCAGATTACTGGAGAAGAGATCACTGTTTAGATGCGGTACTACATACTGTACTGTAATCGCAACTGCAGTAGGATCAACGGGAGCCGATTCCTTCTCCGAAACAAATTAATGTGTGAACCGGAGCTTGAGTACTACAGAAGGCTGTTTTCCAGTTAAATCACTGCACAGCTCGGTGCTCTTCACGGTGGAGATAGACATGACCAAGAGAAAATGGAAGGGTTGGTGGAGGCAGCCTGTCCATTTGGTGTTGTGCAACTGAGGCAGCCTGTCTAACTGTTTCAGCAGCATGTCCAATTGTTAGCTTCAGAATTACCCGATGACTTCCGGGAATTATATTTTCCATGTCTGATGACCGTCTGAGCTTGAGTGAGGCCAGTTAAAATTCGAGGGGACGTGTTGGAGAAGAGAGCGGGGATGCGTTCGGACTTCGGAGTTCGGACAGGAAGCGCCGGAGAATCTGAGACCGTCGTACGGATTCTTTGAGATGGGCGGTCTGCTGAAAATTACATGGGCCGAGAATTACGTGGGTCTGTAATGGGCTGAGCGAGCTGGCGAGAAAGGAAAACAGCCCTGTCGCATGTCAGGCCTTTTGTTTCCGTGATGGAGCCCTCTCGGCCCATTGAAAAGTATTTGGGCTACTGTGAGGCCATGCCCAGAAGAAACGTTTCATTGAGACCGACTTCTTTGTACTCCACTTATCCGTGTCTGTACCTCCATGATGCCCAGTAGTGATTTTCTTTCCTTTCGTTTTGAATGCACGTTGTATTTTCAATAGAAATTGTTGCTTTTTTTTGTTAAACGGCAGTAAACTTATTTTATCCCTTGTTGTTACTGCTGTGTTCTCTCAACTTATCCATGTCTTTACCTCCATGATGGGAATTTCACGGAAAGTGGAACAGATCATCGCTCTTCATGGAATCGCTACGGGTGTGTTTGGTTGGCTGCATAGGCTTGGGCCTGGCTGGTGGGTGGATACAGGCCCAACAGAGCCAGGATCCATAGATACAGACATCAATGTTTGGTTGGCTGGTTTAGCTTGGGCCTGGCTGAACTGAGTGTGTGTTTGGTTGGCTGTATGGATGTGTATTCTGCATGAGTAGGTGCAAGCTCTCGTGTTTGGTACGCAGCGTAGGATGGAGATATGGTCACCGTGGCCTTAAGTTGGTGAGATTACCGACCGGTTTGGTAGTTGGCGTCAATTTTTGGCGCCAACTTTAAACGGCGCGAGTTTTGGCGCCAAAGTTGTAAGCGGGTAGAGTTGGCGCCAATTTTTTTCTACTGGCGCCATTCTCGCTGGTTTTGGCGGCAGATGAACTTCACAGAAAACTTAGGGCAATAAAAACCAATGCAACACCAACAAAAGACACGAATTTATCAACTGCCAATATTATCTCAACTTGCATCAACCAGACATGTTTTTCTACACTAGAGAATTATCCAGGACTTCAAGTTTCAGGAGTTTGAGCCCTATCCTATACAAAAAAACAGGTTTGCAGGACACGAGTATAGATGAAGTTTTAGAAGGAACTGCAGATGAAGTACACCTCCCAATTGCATCCTAATCTATACAAAAAAAGTGTGATAGCACACAAGGTGCTGGTTTGCAAAGCTGGTAGCTAGGTTGGTGATTATCACTCATCACAATCGACTCGCTGAGCTTCACGTTCAGCTTGCTTGGCCCCGATCTTTGCAAGATGCTGCCTGATCCAAAGGATACGGTGAGCTTCGTCATCAGCACAAACCCTCTGCCTCGACGCTTGTTGTCCAACGGGTAAGATAGAGCAGCCATCAAATCTTCATCGGTGAACCCTGGTGTGGCCATGCAGAGAGAGTAGAGGTTGGGAGGGACATCTGTGTTTTGCACCACAACAGGAGCTTTGAAAGCTTCAGCCACACTGTGCACATCACCGGTTAGCCCTGCAAATATCCCCACCTCCTCATCGGTCAAGGACCTCCTCCTCTTGCCCAAGGTGGCACTTTCTTCGATGGTCTTGGTAGCTTGAGACCCAGCAGCATTTGCAGCAGATGCGGATGGCCCCGCACCAAGAGACCCACCCACGGAGCCTTCAACAGATTCACCATGCTGAGCTTTGAAACCTTCTGTTGTGACATTGCTCTCGGTGAAGGCAGAAGGTTTGCCAAGGGGTTCATTTGACCCCATGGCAAACTCTGCGATTGCTCGACCACTACCAAAAATTATCTGCATCTGCAGATAATTCTCAATAGGGCGATTGAGCAGCTCGAGCATCCTTTGGATGATCCTAAGGATATGTTAGTTGTGGAAAGGAATAGTTAGAGGAATATGTTACGGTTAGTAGACAGAATAAGTTAGAGGAAAATGTGGCGGTTAGTAGACACCTAACCTTGGTATGACCTAGAAGATGCTCATCATCAAGCACGATGGTGTAAGTGTTCTCATCCCGGTTAGCACCACTCGGATCCTTAAGCCTACGAGATCCCGACCCATCTTTGGCGCCACTTCCCGAGGTGATTGTAAACTTGAGTGCCCGTCACATCCTGGTTACAGAATTCACTCAAACTTCGGCAACATTGTTCACATGCACCTCCTTGAACCCTTTATCAGTCTTCACTCCATGCCCAACCGGTTCCACAAAGCGCCTAAGGATGAAGCCCGACATCACAGGAGTCCAACGCATGGCTGTTTTGGAACCCCCATTGCCAGCAGCTGGACCCCCATGGCCAGCTTGACTTGCCTGGTTGCCATTCAAGGGCGACTCATCCAGCCCTTGACCGGCCGGGTCGACAAAAGGAGAACTCATTGCCTATGCACACGAGAAAATAAACACACGCACATAAAACAGCAAGTATGTAGAGATAAATCATCATTGCTAGTACCAACGAGTCTCGGTTGCATTAGCATAAAACAGCAAGTATGTAGAGATAAATCATCATTGCTAGTACCAACGAGTCTCAGCTTGCATTAGCATAAAACAGCAAGTATGTAGAGATAAATCATCATTGCTAGTACCAACAGTCTCGGTTGCATTAGCATAAAACAGCAAGTATGTAGAGATAAATCATCATTGCTAGTACCAACAGTCTCAGTTGCATTAGCATAAAACAGCAAGCAAGTAAAGATGAATCATCATTGCTAAACACCAACAATCTCAGTCATAGTACATCATCATAGTGCAAACTAACTTAAGAGTACATCATCATCTCATTGGAGTCACAACATAACTAAACAGATACACACTAGTTACGACCGGACCCCTATGTCTGCCACATTTGAGCAGCCATGGTGTCCTCTGTTGTGCCCAACTAACATTATCATGAGCCACATCATTAGCTGCTTCAGGAGTATTGTTGTTAGGTGCCCAGGTTTCTTCAGCTGGAAAATGTTCATCTTGTCCATGCTCGAGAACCCAGTTATGCAATATGCAGCAAGCTAAGACAAGCTTAACTTGAGTTTTATAAGGATGAAATGGCTTGTCTGTACGGGATTTTGAACTTATTCTTCGGAGCAGCAAAAGCTCTCTCAACTGTGACCCTAAGAGATGAGTGCCTAAGGTTGAAAAGCTCTCTTGCATTGGTTGGGTGATTCCCATTACCATACTCTCTCGAGATGGTATCTTGTGCAGCGGTATGGTGGAAGGAAGCCAGGCCTCACGAGCATAACCAGACATCAGCAAGGTAGAATTTACCTAGACAGTACCCAATGCTACTGTTAGTGCAAGTTTTAGTACAAAGCTAAATTAGCAGATTAATGTGATTGTGTATCTACCTGGTGGCACCATAAGGCCATCGGTTCTCTCAAGAGCATCCCTTAGAATGAGTGCATCATGAGCTGAACCCTCCCACCCAGCAAGAACATATGTAAATCTTAGATCAAAATCAACAGCAGCAAGCACATTCCGTGTGGTAGTGTGCTTCCTGCCCATGAAGGCAGCTTTCATCCTAGTAGGCACTCTAGCATCAATGTGGGTGCCATCTATAGCACCAATGCAGTCCTATGTGTTGAGTAACAATCATACTTGGTCAGTCAACATTAATCAATAATTTAATTATAGTCAAGTAATAAGGTGCTTTGTTATTATCCCGACCTTGAAGTATGGGTACCATCTTCTACTGTTACCAATCTTAGGGTGGACATTGGTAGAAGGAGGGACAATCATCTCAGCACGCAACTCTCCTACTGCATATAACACCTCCTGGAAATACCTAATGATGGTCTCAGTGGATCTCCCGAAGGTAACTTTTATGACCCTAAACCGTTGGTTATGACCAACAACATGCAGGAACATGGCTACTTGTTCTTCAATAGAAGAGTTAATGTTGTCCTTAAGCAACTCTCTAGTACGAAATAGGTCACGGAGCTGGAAAAAGGGTGCTCGCCTCATCCTCGGCTGCTCTACACGAGTTGGTATCATCGGATTCATAGATGAATCGAAGATTAGACATTCTTTCAATGTCCCTCCGAAACATTAGACCATAGGTGATAGGAGGAGCAGCATTCCTACGCCTAATGAAGCCAAACACCCAACAAACAATGTCGACAACTAAAGTCGAAGCTCTCATCTTCATCAGGTGCAAGTTAGCAGCAACCATTTCTAGATTTGCAAATAAAACAGGGTGTGTTACAATGATGATGATGATATACTGTAAAAGTTAAGCAATGAAGCACTCGGAAAAAATTGCACAGGGCTGCCACATCCGAAGATGCTCCTCCACCGGCAAAAAGTGATCAATAACAGCAAAGAATGTTGGCACTAGCTCAAATCCACAAACCAAACATCACAGACTGCTCGTACTAGCTCAAACATGCAAAGGATACATCACCGATCGCTGGTACTAGCTCGGATATGTAAAGAAAACATCACCGACATTTGGTACTAGCTCGGATATGTAAAGAAAATATCACAGATCGCCAGTAGTCGCTCAAATATGCAAAGGAAACATCAATGATTGTTGGTACTACCTCGGATCTAGAAAGGAAACATCACAGATCGATAATACTCCCCTAAATATACAAAGGAAACATCGGAGAGTACTAGTAATAGCTCAAATATGTAAAGGAAACATCGGAGAGTAGTAGTAATAGCTCAAATATGTAAAGGAAACATGAAAGAATGTTGGCACTAGCTCAAACTTGCAAGGAAACATCACAGACCGCCGGTACTAGCTCGGATCTAGAAAGGAAACATCACGGACTCGCCCAAATATACAAAGTAAACAACAGAGAGTACTAGTAATAGCTCAAATATGTAAAGGAAACGTCAAAGAATGTTGGTACTAGCTCAAACTTGCAAGGAAACATCACGGACCACCGGTACTAGCTCGGATCTAGAAAGGAAACATCACGGAGTGATGGTACTAGCTCAGATCTACACCGGTAACGTCACAAACTGCTAGTACTCGCAAGATCCGGAAGATATTAGGACAAAGAACGGAGGCACAACATTCATACCGAGCTCGGGGAGGGAGGACAGGGGCCGGAGGAAAGAATCGGTTCATACCGCCGTCGTCGAGGAAGGAGAGGTCGAGCTCGTCGTCGTCGACGAAGGAGCGGTCGACGAAGGAGCGGCCGAGGAAGAAGCGGTCGAGGAAGGAGCGGTCGAGGAAGGAGAGGTCGAGGAAGGAGCGGTCGAGGAAGGCGCGGTCGAGGAAGGAGCAGCCGAGGTCGTCGTCGTCGAGGAAGGAGAGGCCGTGCTCGTCGCCGTCGAAGGGAATGAGAAGCGGGATGGGGTGGTGACCGGTCACCGCAGCTCGAGTCGAGTGCGGCGCAAATGACCGCTCGAGGAACCCTAGCTCGCGCTCGGCTTTTATAGCCTGCAGCTGCGGGTGCAGCAGCTCGGGCCAAGGCTGCACCGAACAGGCCAGGCTGCGGAGGGAAGCCCGAATCGGCCGTTCCGATCGGGCCTGGCTGCGGAGGCGCGCCTGCATCAACCGGGCCTGGCCCAATGCCTCTCCAGGTAACCAAACAGTGGTAGGCTGCACCATCTGGACCTGGCTGGGGGTTGGTGCAGCCAACCAAACACACCCTACAATGCCTCGCGCGCCTCAAATGTTCGTTCGGCTAGGAAGATAAAACAAGTTTACTTCCGTTTAACCACCGAGAGATTAAAAACGCAACGTGTTCTCCGGTGTTCGT
>JAUNZO010004427.1:0-54718 GCA_031894775.1 Chloris gayana | reverse complement strand
TGTTAAGTTATGGCAATGCATACTTGGAATATTCTAGAATATTTGGAAAAGCACAAGAGAGAAGATATTTGTCATGGAAGAGTCTAGAACTATTTCTTCATGGCAAAGTAAAGAATAGTCTAGAAACTAGATATTTATGTATGGTAAGAAATATCTAGATAAGGACAAGAATATTCTAGAGCTAGATATTTTAGTTAGAAGAGTGTGGAATGTTGCCATGTGACAACATCCTAAAGACTATGTACAAGTATAAATAGGGGTGCCTCCCTCCCCTAAGGTGCCATGACTTGAAGTGTCATTGTGTCCTAGGTAGCATGGCAAGGTTGCCATGGTGTACTAGTGTGTATGTGTCATGGTGAGTCATAGGTAGCCACCCACAAAAGAAGTGTGCCTTGTATCAAGTTTGTGTTGTGAATAAAGGTTGAGCTATTTTGTAGAGAGTTAGTCTCCCAAGTTAGTAGAGTAAGGTGACGGTCTCCTCGATAAAGATAGAAGTGTTGGGTTTGGGTCCACAGAAGAAGTGGTATCACACCAGTTTGGTACCATTTCTAGGAAGTCGGTGTTAGTCTAGGGACACCGATTTTCTCAACAATTGGTATCGGAGCCAGGTGATCCGGGATCGCCAATAGAGGGAGGAGTCTCGTTGTAAGTGCGGGGCACTTACATTGGCCGTGCAGCTTGGTAAGCACAGTGGTGCTTATATTGCTCGGTGGCATTGAGCGGCGCTAGAGGAGAGATCGCAGAGATCACGAGTCTGGGATCGTGAAGAACACCGGTCCGGGACCAAGTATAATTGACGCAGGGCGTCGGTAGAGATGGCAGATTTCTTGAGCGCAGAGCGTGGCATGAAGAAGCTCAATAGCCATAACTATGGTTATTGGAGGACCTGCATAGAGTCATACCCGCAAGGGCGGGATCTATGGGAGGTCGTTTCGTGCACCGCGACGGATCCTCCGGCGAGGGAGAGTTCTTTGAGGAAGTGGCGAATCAAGGCAGGAAAAGCGATGTTTGTCTTGAAGACGACGATCGAGGAGGACCTAGTGGAGCATATCCGAGATGCAGAGACGCCGAAGGAGGCATGGGAGACACCGGCGAAGCTATTCTCGCAAGAAAAATGAGGCGCGACTCCAGCTCCTGGAGAATGAGCTTGCGGGTATCTCACAAGGCACTTTGAGTATTAGTCAATACTTTACAAAGGTGAAGAGTATATGCCGTGAAATATCTCAGCTTGACCCGGAAGAGAAGGTCGGTGAGGCTCGAATGAAGCGGATCATCATCCATGGCCTTAGACCCGAGTGCAACGGGTTTATTGCTGCGGTGAGGGGTTGGCCAACGCAGCCAACACTAGTGGAGTTGGAGAATTTGCTCGGCTAATCAAGAGGCATTGGCCAAGCAAATGGGCAACATCACCTTGAATGGGAGAGATGAGGAGGAGGCGCTCTTCATCAAGAAAAGGGCCCCTCAAGAGGGCGAAGAGAGGTGAAGGAGTGGACAAGAGGTGGTAGATGTTGCCTAATGGAGAGCAAACATTCGGAGGGAGCTCAACTAGATAGTGAAGAGGAAGATCAAGAAGATTTGATGGAGAGAAGAAGAAAGAGAGGAGAATGCTTCAAATGTGGCAAGAAAGGACATCTTGCTAGAAACTGTCTGAATGTCTCGAAGGAAATGTGGCTGCTACAAAGGACGTGGCACTAAGTGGGTGTCTTAGTGAAGAAGAATGGGATGCGGAGGCAGGCCTCACAATTGAGGATGATGAGGTTTACTTTATGGAGGACTTGATTGCAAGTGACACTCTATCGTCCGACCAAGATGAAGATGATGAAGAAGAAGAATGGGACATGGAAGAAGGCTTCTCCACCGAGGTGAGAGACTCAAATATTTCTAATGAGTTTCTAGTATTTGAGAATGTTAGAGATGAAGACTTGGAGGCTCCACCCAACGAAGATGAGGATGTTGAGAATGAGGAGATAGAGCCTTTATTGATAGAGAATGATGAGGTTATTCATGGAGATCATGTAGATACAAAAGTGCATTCTACAATGAAGAAGGCTCAAGAAGCAAGTGATAGGAATTGGAGAATGAGAAAGAAACCAAGTGTAAGGTATGTCACTACCGCACCTCCTCGAGTTACTTTGCCCTCATATAAAGAAGTGACCAAAGGGCAAGTATGGAGGAGATCAAAGAAGAAAGAAGGGTTGCCTAATAGTGAGAAAAATGAAGAGACCAAGATGAAGGGTGAGTCAACATTCTCAATGAAGAGACAAGAGAAGAAGAAGGCTCGCAATGGTAGAGCACGTAAGATCCGAGCAAGTATGCATTGAGAGGGAGTGTTAAGTTATGGTAATGCATACTTTGAATATTCTAGAATATTTAGAAAAGCACAAGAGAGAAGATATTTGTCATGGAAGAGTCTAGAACTATTTCTTCATGGCAAAGTAAAGAATAGTCTAGAAACTAGATATTTATGTATGGTAAGAAATATCTAGATAAGGACAAGAATATTCTAGAGCTAGATATTTTAGTTAGAAGAGTGTGGAATGTTGCCATGTGGCAACATCCTAAAGACTATGTACAAGTATAAATAGGGGTGCCTCCTCCCCTAAGGTGCCATGACTTGAAGTGTCATTGTGTCATGGTGTGCTAGTGTGTATGTGTCATGGTGAGTCATAGGTAGCCACCCACAAAAGAAGTGTGCCTTGTATCATGTTTGTGTTGTGAATAAAGGTTGAGCTATTTTGTAGAGAGTTAGTCTCCCAAGTTAGTAGAGTAAGGTGATGGTCTCCTCGATAAAGATAGAAGTGTTGGGTTTGGGTCCACAGAAGAAGTGGTATCACACCAGTTTGGTACCATTTCTAGGAAGTCGGTGTTAGTCTAGGGACACCGATTTTCTCAACACAGTGTTTTTTGTTTGAAGATTAATACCAAACTCAAGAGGTTGCTAATTATGGTGTTAATAATTGGCCTATAAAATGCTAAAAATACCAAAGGATTGAATGATACCATACAGCTTTGACATATTTGTTCTGAAGTTTCCTATGTTTTCAGTTTCAGGTATCTTCACTCTTAAGTCTGATTTTCAATCTATCGCCTTTAACATCGATATATGTTTAATTTAAAATTTAAGACAAGTCGATGAACATAATATACTGTTGTTTAAAAACGATGCATCATCACTTCCTGTATTTTGACACATGGGCAGTAAAAGTGATGCAAAGTGATCCATCTAACTGAATGTCTAAAGGATGCACAAATTCAGTTCATGGATATATCAGTTGAACAAAATAAAAATATGGGTCCTTTATGTGCTGTTTCAAAGTAAATGTTATAAATTAATGCATTAATTAAAATAGAAATGGAAAATGAATAATTTGCATCTAGGTAGGCGAATGGCATACAGGGCTTTGGCGTTTGGACTCTAAAAGGTGAAACAATGCATGGGGCTCATCTTGTTAAATCATATCCTTAGATATAATTGGGAAGATTTGGTAAATGAATTTCACGTTGATGGCCTACAGTTTTTTTATATAAAAAATGTGTTTGATTTGTGTGCATTTTCATCTGGTAGAGAGATTGGTTAGTCAGATAAAGTTGATAAAGGAAATAATTGCCAACAGGGCAACAAGTGATATTTGAATGTCACCTGGTTCCTTTTTTCCTCTTTTGCCTTAACACTTTTCTGTTGCTTTGGTTCTGTTCTGTTGCTTATATTCCTGATTGCTTCAAGATATCTTACTCTCTTTCTGTGTTCTTATTAATCTGACCTTAGGTTATAAGCCGAAACCTAGGGCAAAGAAGGAACGGACGGAAGAGGAAAAGACATTCAGGCGAAGAGCAAAGTATTTCCTTGCTACACAACTTGTTGCAGTTCTTGTGTTTTTGTCACTGTTGGGTGGGGTTGACAGTTCTGAGCTAGAAGATGATGATGGTATAGATTATGATGATTAAACTACTGTGTTTTATCACAAGTCCTAAGGCCAATCATCCCACTGTTGGGTTGCTTATTTTGTTCTGTCGTTAGTCAGAAATATGGTATACCTGATATTGTAGTTAGGAAAACACTGAGCTGGTCAACAGCTTTCGGCAGTTTTTCATAATCTACTTTTGGTGGTTTTCATGGTGGAACCCAAGTGTAAGCAAATTCCTAGTTTTGGGGTTTTCGAACATGTTCCTCTTGTCTGTGATTGGATCTGTTGTTCTGAATTTCAGCCCACTTAAATAACATGGAAGCTAGACTTTATGATTACAGATTCATTTTTCTAGTTGTATTTGATAAGTGGCTGGTTGCAGATTTGGTGAATAATAATGAAAGGTATTGGGAGCGAATTGCTGTTTTGTCAGATGTAGCTGGTCCTTTTCTCTTTTTTTTTTTCTTTTCTTTTTGGTCTGACTCTGATTTAGCTGGTGGTTCGTTTGTCCCTGTTGCATTCAAGAGTTGGTTATTTGATTATACATGTTGATATTTTTGCTATGCCGCTCAAGTGAAACAAACCGTCAGCTCAGTACATCATCAATGTGTTCAAGCGTCTATCAGGTACAGTCAAGCAAACATTCGGTACTGTCATGAGTTTCAGTCAGAAGTTCGGTTTCCTTTTTTTTTGAGATGGAGGAGGTTCGGTTTCCTGGCAGACTGTAATCTAATATCCTGGAATCTCTGATTAAGCGATGAAAGTCGCAAACGACTCCACCTGGTCCCGCTCTCCTCCTTTCCCTTTCTGTAACCAGTAACCGACTGCGTCTTTATCTCTCTCCTCCCCAAATCTTCTCATTCTCTCCATTGCAACCCGACCTCCGGTCTTCCTGACAGGGGCGCGCCTCACCGCTGGCCACCGGGCTCCACCCCAACACGGCCCCTCCCCCTCCCTTAACCTTCTCCTCCAGACACGTCGGGCTTCCCCGACGCGGGGCTCCGGTGCGGCGTTCTTGGCCATCTTCGGCGTTGGTCAGCCTGTTCCTGGCGAACCCACCGCCTCTCTCTTTCTAGATCTGAAGTTTGGTCTAGATTTTTTATTCAAAGTTTTGGGGAAAGTTTCAATGAAACTTTTGATTTTTGAACTTTCCAATGAAGTTTCGATTAAACGGATTCAACTCTGATTTCAGTTTCAATGAAACTTTTGATAGAACTTTCGGTTAAACTTTCCATGAAACTTTTGGATCAAAGTTTGGACCGAAATTTGATTCAAAGTTTCGATGAAACTTTTTGAGTAAACTTTCTATGAAACTTTTCGAGTAAACTTTTCTATGAAACTTTTGATTGAAAACTTTCCTTAAATGGAAACTTTGACTGAGGCTAAACTTTCCAGAAAAAGAAAGTCCATCCCTTGTCCGAAGGTTTGCATGCAGACGCGCGTGCGGATTAGACTGCCCCCTAATATTCCTAAGACTCAAGCAAGTTTTTGCTGCCATATGGATCAAGATAGTGCTCTTCCCTACCAGCGCAACGTATATATTTTCTTTTCTCGAACACGTAGGAGAGCTACGTATCATTATATTAAGAAGAAAAAAGGGGCAAGAATCGGTATCACATTATGTACATCAAGTTAGTGCTCTTCCCCACCAGCGCAAGGTATATATAGAGCTGAGGACATCAGGCCGATCCTTGCCCGTCCGACACGGACTCGACCGGGTCCATCCAATAGTACTGGGTCAAGGGAACCCTCTTTGGGATCAGCCCAGGTCCGTATCGGAAAATTAATGTGCTCGTTATTCGTATCGACAGCGAAAGATGACCAGTTTGAACCTCTGAAATCTAGGTCACTCCTCCATGTCCAACCATGGTTCCAGCAAAAAATTGCTGTACTGCTTTTGCATTGTTACATTGCTGTCACACAGCCACCAGTTTTCAGCTAGGTATCCCGTACCAGGTGTAAACAGTGACATTTGATCATCTGAGATAAGGCCGGAGTCATAGCGTCACTGCTTGGATCTATACAGCAGGGCCAATCTCTTGCTCCTGGTTGCCAAGATCGCAGACCTGAACCATAACACAATCCTCGGAGTTCCAGGCGTTGGCTGTCGAACAGGAAGCAGATGCTTAAATAAATACATTATTTCTTTGTTGCTCAGAAAGAAAATAATCAGCCTTTAGTGGTATGTAATATTAACTGTTGTTACAAGTTAAGTGTGCCATTTTGGCTGACAGAGGGAATAAGAGATATGAACAGCAGTACAGAACACCTTGTCAGCTGACATGATAAATAAATAAAACTTGGGGGGCAAAAAGGCTGCAGCAACACATCATGTTGTAGTGTCCGTGCCAGTGGAGGAGTACGTTCACGCGGACGAGGTCGGGGCGATCTGGACCCTGTTCAATTTCACCGGCGTGTCCGTGTTCAACCCGAGGGCTGAGGTGGTGTGCCTCTTGGTGATGTGCTTCAACGGGCCTCTGGCAGTCGACCTGCCTCTCTGCGAGGGTGACATCCACATCGTTGTCTTCACCCGGCCGGTTGTTGGGCGCTGCCACGGGAGAGAGGACGGCACGGGTGGATCAGCTCTCCTCCGGCCCGTCGTGATGATCCTTTGCCCACACCAGTTTGGTCTGACGCTGCTTGGTTTTGCACGCAGCGTGAAAGCATGGCCCGCACGGCAGGCGTTTAAAGGATCCGATTCAACTTCGGACTCAGTCGGGAATCGTAGATGAACGCACACACATGACTCGGATGCGAATTCGGCTCTCCCCGTCCCCTCTATAAAGGCAGGCCGTGGGCACCTCGACGTACCAGAATTCCGTCCACAACACCGTTTGCTCGTCGAATTCGGCTCTCCCCGTCCCCTCTATAAAGGCAGGCCGTGGGCACCTCGACGTACCAGAATTCCGTCCACAACACCGTTTGCTCGTCGATCGGCATTTCGTGGCAAACAAACTCGCTTGATCGATCCGCTGCAACCAATCGTCCTCATGGACGGAGGACGCGCGCCAGGACCGGCAAATGATGAGGAAGAGCTCAATGCCTCGCTAACCAAGATCCTTGAAGCTCTCAAGGAGAACAGCGCACTGATGAAGGAGATGTTCGCGCATGCCGACGAGCTAAGGCCTTGTTCGTTTTAGTGGGAAGGGATCTTACATGGATCTGTTCTTAGGCATGGATTGAGTGGTTCCAGCTCTTTCACTTCATCCAGGTGTGCTACGTTCCATGAGTTAGAGTCATGGATTGGTGCTAGGTCTTCAAGCCATGGAATGGACATGGAATGGACTGGAATCGGGTGGGTTCCCATACCAATCCATCGCGAACCGAACGGTCATTTTGAGTTAGACTGGATCAGTTCCATATTTTTCTATTCCATGTGGTTTGAGCTACGATCCGTGTTGTTCCGTAGCAAAACGAACAAGGCCTAAAGGAGGCCATCATAGCCATGGAACCAGGCCCCGCTCTCGAGGCACGGGTCGACAAGCTTGGCATCCTCAACTCTGCGTACTGCGCCCGGCGCGACGAGATCATCGCCCTCAAGCAGTCTGCGGACTGTGCCATGAAGGAGGCGCTAGCCAGGCACGCGGCAGTCAAGGACTCGCAATCTTCATCGCACCAGGTTAGCTTGATCTTCCCCGACGTCGAGCCGCGCCGCGCCCAAGCCGACAGAGTCGACGAGGACGACGGCTCCATCTCAGATCTAACGCTTGTCAGGGAACAACGTTCTGCCGCAGCCCAGGAGGCCATGGCAACCAGAGCTCACGAGGCCACGACGACCAGAGCTCAGTTGAAGCTCAGCCGCATGGGACGTATCCGACGGAGTCTCAAGAAATGCTGCGCTCTCTGTTGCTCGGGCTTCGCTAGCTAGTATAGTGCTGTAATAAGAATAGGATCATAAACTTATTTTCTTGTATAAATTTCTAGTGATTGTTAACACGTAGTACGTATAGCTGACCAAGTGGGCCAGGCTAAAAGGGCCTCTCTAGGCCCGGCCCGTTTAGCCCGACGCGGGCCCGTTGGTAACGGGCCGTGCCAGCCTGCAGCCCGTTGAGGGCCGTGCCTGGGCCTAGGTGCAGGCCCGTCGGGCTGGCACGGCACGACCCATTTAGCTATTGGCCCATTTAGCCCGTTATTCGGGCCGTGCTTCACGGGCCGGTACGGTCCGTTTGGCCCGTTTATATTTAAAAATAATTAAAATTAGCAGAAAACTATTTTTTAATCTTGGATCGGCTCGGCACGGCCCGACCCGTTTAGCTCGTGGCCCGTTTAGCCCGTTTAAAATGAGTCGTGCCATGCTTGGGCTTCGGCGCAGGCCCGTCGTGCCGGCCCGGCACGGCCCGTTTATTAGAAGGGCCGTGCCGGTCCGTTAAGAAAACGGCCCGGCCCGGCCTGTTGGCCAGCTATAGTAGTACGTACTTCATGAATGTTTCTTTCCACGCCATTGATGAACCAAATTGCACAAAGCTGAGTCACTCATGGCCAGTACCTGATGTTTGCCTGACTGTACCTGATAGACACGTTGATGATGTAATGAGCTGATGGTTTGTTTCACTCGAGCGACATAACAAAAACATCAGCAAATCTTGAGTGCAATAGGGACAGTACCTTGAAGGAGGCGCGAGCGCTGCGTGACTCATCGGTGATTCGGGAAAGTTTTAATAATGCAGTATTTGCATGCCGATCCTTTTATTTATTGCTGTCTAGGATGTTCTTCAGCTAATAAAGGTTTACCAGTACCAAGTTTCAGATGAAGCTGACTGTATCTGAAGTCAACTGTTAGTAGGGCCATAGATTATAGAATTATTTCGGAACGAATCGAAGTAACATACAAACTTTTCGATTTTGGAGTGAAGCAATCCTGCTGTGTTGTTTGTCTCCTCTTCTCTTTTGGGGAGTGAAGTAAAAAAAACACTGGATTTATTTCTTTCATCAACGAGATCTGTCACCTCTACTATCTTACCTCATTCACCCAAAAGGATCACCTTTTTTTTAAGAAACGAAAGGATGACAGCCTCAAAACATGCCAGAGACACACTGTGGATACTTGAAATCGTTCTAAGCTTTTGACATTTGGTTTTTAATGAATATTGCAGCTTCGAGACGAGTCCGGCTCCCGTGCAGGGCGCCCTGCACATATTAGGTGCTGGGGGAATTGACGCATGACACCTGTTTGACCAACCACGACGATGACCACATTATCCATCTGCACACAGGATGTGCAGAGATCTGTTGTCATATACCACCTCGAGAACAAAAAAAAAAAACGGTTGGTGTTAGAACATACTCGTAAGCAGAAACATTTGATGAATGCTCTTACATTGCTTGCTGCCTTTGAATGTAGCTTCTGCGGAGTTGGGCACCTCCCTGGATATTGATGCATCGTAGAGGCTAACGATAATTCCCGGCAAGTGTAAGGTTGAGAATTATGCCGTGGACAATAAATTTTTTACTCCGAACTGAATAGTAACACACAGCGAAGGAGAAAAACCTTGAACCAAACATGCATGGTATGGTAGATGCATAACACCACACACGTTGTCCGCATCTCATCAGAAGAACTAGAACGTTCGTGGCGACAGACGTGCGGATATCCATCTCAAAACGACAGGGCGAATTTAGCAAAAGTTTGATTTTCTGAAACAAATTTAGGAAAAAGACATGGAGATATCAATTATTCTCTCAAACAACGAGACCGCATCTCCATGTCATTACGTACGACCAGTTACACGTGCTACGTAAAAGTTCCAGCAAATTACACTGAAGAAATTTGGCAACATGCCGCTGCAAGAGATCCATCCACCCAACTCATGCTCACACGACATCGGCCAACTGGTTGACTTCGACGCAGGCGTCGATCCACTCGCCGTAGACGTCGACGGGCGCGGTGAGGTGGTGGGCCTTGGTGGAGTAGTACTCCTTGCAGAAGAAGCACGAGACGTGGGCGTAGTGGTGCTTGAGGTCGATGAGGCAGTCCACGCTGTCGGCGTGGTTGCAGAACGGGCAGGGGAAGGTCGTGTCCAGCTTCTTCGGCGGCGGCTTCTTCGGCAACAGCTTCGACGTCCTCGACTTGCGCTTCCCCATGATGGCAGACGACGACGAAGCTCTGACGAATCGGCCGCGCTTTGTTGATCGAGAAGCAAGAGCAGGTCCCGGAGGAGGCCGGGGGAACCGATCAAGACCAACGCGACGGGAAGGAGAGAGCGAGCGTTGTGGAATGATTGGGAACGTGGAGGCGCCCCTTTTATGGAGCCCTGCACCTCGAGTTGGCGTCGGACTCGGTGCGCGTGTGTTTGACGCTTCCGGAGCAACTCGGATCGGCGGGCAGGCGGCAATGCGATGCGCGTCTCGATCGGTTCAGTCCGAACTGGATCGGACTTGACGTGCGTGCGGGGCCTGGAAGAGCTGGTCGTCCCCGACGTTGCACCGCGACAACGTGGGCCGATTCCCGTGCCAATGCCTCGGCGCGCGGCGGGCGCAACCGGCAACTACCACGGCGTACTCCGATGATCATCACGGCGCAAGCAGGAAGCCCCGAAACCTTTCGTCCGAATTGGATGAACTGACAACACAAACTGCAGACCACGCAGAACCGTCGAAACTTGCAAAAGAGGGACGAGACTCAATTGGTGAGTAACTCAACTAAGGCAGCCTCGAATGTGCTTCACGCACGCCTCGCACCGCTCTTGGCGCACGGGCGCTGCTCGTCCGTCCACTCACTGTTCACACGTCGCATACCCAGCGCGACGCATTGGCAATGGCAACCTTGGCATTGAGGTCGATGAGTCGCAGCCCAAGGCCCAAGCTATTGGCGCGCTTTCAGGATGCGCAAGAGAACGCCGTCGCCAAGACCTTTCTTCCTCGGCGCCGTCCGCGTGGCCTTGAGGTCGCCCACGCTGATGGAGCGGATCCAACGTGCTGCTGTGTGCTGTGGCGCGTTTCGACAAGGGCGTGCACAAGGAGCAACTGTCATGTCATGGCGTATTAAACAATCATCTTCTTCGCGTGTTCTGAAATCTGAAGCCCGTCCAGCGCTAGCCTCGCAAAACTGAACCCGATGGCATTGCCGACTTGCCGGTCGGAGTTCATGTCAAGGCTGCAGGTTCGGGAACAGGAGTTTTGAGCTTTCTCCACCTGCATTTTTTTTATAATTTTGGCAGGGATGCTAGGCGGCGAGTGAAGCGAGGAAGAAGCGTGACAGGAAACACAGGAATCTGGCGACACTTACGTGTACGGTATACCGCAGACCACTGAAGCTCGCCGGAGGATCAGCGCGGCGGGATGACGACAGGACTCGGAACCTCTTGGCGATCCATTTTGTTCCCTGATCAATCTGAGCCGCGCGATTATAATGGAACGGCTGAAAGTACCCGTGGGGTTGGGGTAGTCGGTAAATGAAAAACCGCTGATGTTATTCTGATCGCGCTCTATGGCGCCCGGACGCCGCCCGTCAGGGGACACGAGGAGGCGCAGCGAGAGACACCAGAAGAGGAGCACGCCAATGGCGCCAGGAAACGCCGCCGCCGTCTCCCGCTCCCGCGGTGTTGCTGGTGCCGCCGCCGCGGGGCCGCGGCGTGAGCTCTCAGCACTGAACCGGAAGCAACGCACCGCCTTCGTGGACGCGGTACGGTGGTCGACGGAGATCGAATAATGCGTGGGTGGCGCGACTACGTGGCGAGCAGTTTGGTACCGATACAGAACTCGACGACGGCAACGACATTGAGGACATGGAGCTTCAGGTTGGGTGGCATGGTGCTTGCGTGCGTGTCCTGCTGTGCCTGGCGAGTTGGCGTCCTGTCGCGTGCGCCGTGTCCAAAGTGTGGCGCTTTCCAGGATCGGACGTGTCCCTCGAGGCCTCGACCCTTTCTACTACGGGGCGGCTCGCCGGCTCCTGATTGCCGATGGAGCACAGGCCTCCTTATGCGATGACAGCATCTTTTTCGACCCTGGCAAATTGGTGGGTCAGTGGCCCTATGAGCTCCAGATTTTGTGCCAAGATAACTGGCCCTGGGATTCAAGCGTGATCAGCAGACGTAGCCAAAATCAATTTTGTCGTACGGCTATTGTACAACATATAAGGGTGTAGTTTTATCTCAGATTCTAAACAAATCACAGGATTGCCTAGTATGAATAGTTTACTACTTCATCTTAGGAAAAGAAAAACATCTGAAAATTGGTAGCAGATAAAATTCTGTGCGGAACATCAGCAGACAAAAGATATACTTGGAGTCTTGGACCTGTGATTTTTTTTTTTTGATGAAACTTCGACCTGTGATTTTCAGTTAAAGACATTGATCACGTCCTTTCACGGTCAATTGGACGTATATTTGACTTGTCAGGAGCATGGAATAGATTAAAAGTAGCAATATAGCTGTCGCCAAAAGGATTTGCATAATTCCTATTCCACTGATCGTAGTCAAGCATGAAGCTCAACATTCAGATGCAGGTAGAATTGGATTTTAAATTTGCCTCAAAGACCTTAAATAACCGCTATGTTTCACTCTATCATATTCTGGAACGGTAGGCATAACACCAACTAACCACCTTACATGCAACAATCTCTCTTTTCTTCGGTCACAAAAAAATCTCTCTTTTATAATCCAGAACGGTGGGCATGACTGAAATTCAAGTTCAAGAACATTCATATGTGCCTCAGAATTGAGGTGCTAAGTGGAAGTGGCAAAGATCTACTAGTTATTACAAAACATGGAAGATTATGGTAACGGCAAGGAATGTCACATCATAAAACCGTTGAAACGTTATATCCACCAAAGGCTTTCAGCACTTAGTAAGGTCTGAAACTGAAAACTATTCAGGGTTTCTGAGTTCTCTGAAACTATCTGAACCAAAAAGACAATCCTCATGTTGTATTCCAAGCAACGGTACTTTTGACATCCGTAGAGATGGCTTGCGAAGTGGTTGTCAGAAGTGCTGCTCTCAGATGCCTCTACGGTGCATCAACAACCGGGTACCGCAACTCCTGGTCAGCTGAATTCACAAAGGATTAAGTAAGAATATGAAACACCTTGGGCAACATGTCAAATGCTACTAACAATCAGTAAAAAGTTAAGTGACCAATACTGCAACAGAATTAGCTGACCAAAGAACTCACAGCTAAAAGTTTTTTCAGACCATTTTTAGCATTAGAAACTGACTGTTTAAATCAATCATTTCTCCTCATTTACAATATTTTTAATTACTTCTGTCCAAACAAAGTATACAATAGTTCTCAAACACAGGTGCATTTGTCCAAAATCAAATCCCAAAACAGAGTTCTATGTACAACAACTATTCCACTGATTTCTTTGCGCAAGTAACCGATTACTATAGTCCTATTCTGAAGATTTGAGCTATGTTACAAAATATACGGTGTCTGTTCTCATCGGTTACCATGATCTGCTGATTGCTGAATTTATGTCAGAAACCAACTATTTGAATGATGTCTCACAGAAAACTAATACTGCAAATTGTAATGATCTCTCACAAAATCTTCAAAACATGTGAGCGCATGGTCATGGGTATGATAACACAGTATGCAAGTTTCAGTTTCTACTGTCGTCAGTATGAGCATTTCTCATCCGAACAGAGGCAGATAACAAGTACTCTGCGCAGAGCAATGTGAAAACAGTGAAGTTCTCACCTGGTGACCCGACAATGAAGACGATGATTTCCATTTCCCCCTGGCTGCGAGGAAGGTTGATGACCAGAGGGGTCAGCCGCCCGGAGTTGCCTGCTCGGGTGCACACCCTGATGTTGGCGATGACTTGGCGCACACGGGGCGCAAGCATCGACCTCAGTTTGAATACGGAGCGGCCTCGGAAGTCGAGCGTCCCCCGCTCTCCATTGAAGTTCCCCGCAGCGTCCGCCAGCACGTACCGGATCGTCCGCTCCTCCAGCGTGGTGCGCCCGCCGAACCAGCCGAGGAAGCCTCTTCCTGGCTCATCCTGTTGCGGTGAAGACAGGGGTTTCAGAAATCATAATAAGTAGTGATCGAGGCACAGAATCTACCAAGAAATTGCATCACCGTGAACTACAGAATTAGAACAAAAAGATGCGGTAACCTTGGCACGAAATCAACCAGGAATGGAATTATGGTGACGTGAATACTAAGGTGACAGGCAGAATTGAGCATAAACAGAGGCGGCGACTTTGGCAAATATCTGGTTTAAGAATTGCGTCCCAGGGGAACTAAATCATCACAGAATTTGCTCGTTCGTGGAAGAAATAAACATCACGAACCGGTTGTGCTTCAAGTATCCACTAGCCAGTTCCCGGAATCCGCAGGTTCCATGAACCCTACTAGTGCCCAGCCCAAATCATCGGAAAGCAGAATCAAGGAGAGGGGATGGCGCTTGAGCTCACAGTTGGTAATGGAAGGAGTGGCGCAGTCGGGGTCAGGGGGATGGCCTCGACCACCCAATGCGTCTCCGTGCCCGGGGTCCGGATGAGGTAGCAGGCGGCGGAGACGCCGTTGCGCCACTTGCCCTTGGCGCAGAGGAAGCGGTTTACGCCCTGGAAGTTCCGCACGGCGACCTCGTCGCCCTCGGCCGCAACCCTTTCGGCGGTCCAGACGAGGTCGTTCTGCCCGGGGTTCACGTAGGGGCGCTGGACGACGCGGTTGTTGTTGTGGCCGTTCGCCGCGAAGGGGAGCGTGTGGGTGAGGTAGCGGCCGTAGGCGGCGCCGTGGAGGAGGATGAAGGGGACGCCGTCGCGGTCGACGCGGTGCACCCGCCACGCCACGTTCATGGACGCGCGGCGCCCGCGCAGGGAGACGCCCATCCCGTCCTCGTCGGCGTGGAGGTACTTGCCGCGCATGCTGCTCCGCAGGCGGACGATGGCGCCGTCGGGGAACAGATCCATCGCGTCCGCCGCCGGTGGATGGAGGCGAGCGAGTTGGGTTGGTTTCTCCGCGCTCTGGTGGGCAGGAGGAGGAGTAGGAGGGGACAGGAAAGGAGAAAGCGCAGCAGAGCAGAGCAGGGGTTTGTTGCGGGCGGTTACGTCTGTGCACCGAGGCCGAGGCCGTGGGAATTTGAAGGCACGGGTTGGTTGAGGCACGTGCCAGCTGGCATTGACTTGTGGGCCCAGAGGATCATCGGCACAGGAACACGGCCGCGCGGCGCACTCCGCTTGTTCCGTGCCGTGCACGGTTCGCCGATCTCTCGCCTGCAAGCTCACTTGGCGAGCTGCCGGCGCGGATACACCTCGACGGCAAACGATCCGGGTACGGCGGCGCCAAAGAAGAAGAAATTAGGGCCTGTTCGTTTCCCCTATCTAATTTTTAGAGAGGTCAAATCAAAGAGAATTTTATCATTTTGGAGTACTTAAATAAAGTCTAATCTCGAAACTAATTGCAGACTCCCTTTCTAATTCACGAGACGAATCCAACGAGGATAATTATAGTGTTATTAGAAGATATTTACTGTAGCATCACCGTAGCAAAACATAGATTAATTAGCATCATTAGATTCGTCTCGCAAATTAGAGGGGTCGCGACATAGGTTTTGTTATTAAATGAATAAAATTACTACTAAATAAGTAAGATTCTCTTTGATGTGACAAGTATCTAAATTTTAGAGGGTGAAAACGAACGGGGCCTTACTCGTGATGGTCTGCCCGTCCTGCAGCTGCAGGCATGCTGCCGTCAGCGTCGTGAAAAGTGACATGAGATGGAGAAGGAACCAAACGAGGCAGCGAGAGTCCACCGGTCAATGTGGGTCGAGGTGACTGGTGAGGCAGCGTGAAAGTGCAGAGATGAGACCGTGCAAGGCAGGAGGGACGGAATAAAATAGACCAGTTCTTTCGACCCCACCTGGGATGCACTGCACTATGAATTTTGGGGCTGACACGAACAAGTACAGACCTGTGAACAAATGGAACCCAGGCGCAAAAGGGAAAGCAAACTGGCGCTACGTGCACTGTACCATTGCCGTGCTCCTAGTGCCCCAGCAGCAGCTTCTCTTGGAACAACTAACCTGGGGAGAAAGAGAGGAAGGGGATCCACCGTTTCCGTTTTGCATGGAGAACGACGGATCCTACATGCCGCAACTCTCTCTCGTCGCCTTTTCTGAACGCTGCAGGAACGAACAGAGCAGCGACTATAGCAGCGCATGAACCGCCAACAAGTCCGTTCGCCCTTTGCTTCTGAAAGTGTGCAGCAGCAAGAACCTCAACGGCTAGCAGAGAAGAACAGACACTGATTCAATAAGCAGAGCTGTGCCTCAGGATTGCAACGCGACTGCATAATTCAAGCTACTAGCTGCCAAGTACTCCGAGTACGCAACATGGAAAATCAGAACGGGATGTCAATCGACGTGTACTGCATCGACTGTATAATCACTCCAGAGCTCTGCCTCGTCGACGTAACCCAGACCCGGGGGAACGGATGCAGCGCATGGTAATTTTTGTTCAGAAAGAGAGAAGGGATCATGATTCCATCCAAATGAAAGGATCGCTCTAGTCATCTCGTGGCACACGAACTCAAGACGCGTCATCTCGATGACAGGCGATGGCACGGCGGTCCCTTGCCCGTCCTGCAAGCGCGCCAACAGCGTGGCCTGCGCGTCATCGACCCCAAGGCCAAGGTTGCCGAGGCAATTGGCCATGCGACGCGACGCGAGCTAATTCGGACGAAAGGTTTCGGGGCCTCCTGCTCTGGCGTCTCTCGTTGCCATCCGACGGGCCGCGATTCATCGACCTCAAGGCCCAGTGAGTTGCCAGTGCGTCGTGCTGGGTAATTAGGCATGCGACGCGAGCTACTCCACGTCC
Source organism: Chloris gayana (assembly GCA_031894775.1). NCBI lineage: Eukaryota > Viridiplantae > Streptophyta > Magnoliopsida > Poales > Poaceae > Chloris > Chloris gayana. Next base: position 38,051 of record JAUNZO010004427.1, on the reverse strand, counting down.
ACGGCTCACGCGCTCACGGAGCCCGTCGACGTGTGCACAGTGAATGGACGGACGAGCAGCGCCCGTGCGCTAAGAGTGGCGGCGTGGACTGACAGCGTGCGTGAAGCACACTCGAGGTTGCCAAGTTGAGTTCGTCTCTCCTGGAAGAAACTGCAGATCCAGTGGAAGTAATAAACTCGACGGGAGATACGTGATTTTGCATCGCCCATACCGACAATGCAGCTGTTCCCCGTCACTCTTGCAAGTTTCAACAGTTGTGCGTGGACTGCAGTTTCGGTCGTGATGTTTCCTGCTTCTCGCGCGCCCACGGACGGGTACTGATGAGGTTGGGCTATACTGCGTTCCGGGCGCCGTGGCGCCGGCACGGCAATCGGCCCCGCCTTTGTCGCGGTGCAAGTGCCACGTCTGGGAGGATCAGCTCTTCCAGGCACGCCGTCGATGACAGCCGAATTGGAGGTCGGAGACCGTGCGTGGAACGCACGCACGTCAAGTCCGATCAGGTTCGGACTGAACCCATCGAGACGCGCATTGCCGCCTGCCCGCTGATCCGAGTGCCTCCGGAAGCGTCAAAACACACGCGCACCGAGTCCGACGCCAACTCGAGGTGCAGGGCTCCATAAAAGGGGCGCCTCCACGTTCCCAATCATTCCACAACGCTCGCTCTCTCCTTCCCGTCGCGTTGGTCTTGATCGGTTCCCCCGGCCTCCTCCGGGACCTGCTCTTGCTTCTCGATCAGCAAAGCGCGGCCGATTCGTCAGAGCTTCGTCGTCGTCGGCCACCATGGGGAAGCGCAAGTCGAGGACGTCGAAGCTGTTGCCGAAGAAGCCGCCGCCGAAGAAGCTGGACACGACCTTCCCCTGCCCGTTCTGCAACCACGCCGACAGCGTGGACTGCCTCATCGACCTCAAGCACCACTACGCCCACGTCTCGTGCTTCGTCTGCAAGGAGTACTACTCCACCAAGGCCCACCACCTCACCGCGCCCGTCGACGTCTACGGCGAGTGGATCGACGCCTGCGTCCAAGTCAACCAGTTGGCCGATGTCGTGTGAGGATGAGTTGGGAGCATAGATCTTACAGTACCATGTTGCCAGGTTTCTTCAGTGTAATTTGCTGCTTCGTTGTTTGAGAGAATTGATATTTCCATGCGTCCTTCCTTTTGTTCATTTGAGGAAATTAAACTCTTTTTTTTTTTTTTTTTTTTTAGAAAACGGGCAGGAGTGCTGCCATTCATTAAGTAGGGGAACAAAGAAAGGAAATACAAAGCAGAAGCATCAGCAACAAGCTGAGACCATACGAAACAAACGAACAAACCAAACAGCTCCCGAAAGGGGAGAAAAAGAACAAAAAACAAAAAGGAGGGCTGGGCTAGACCGAGCCAAAGATCAAGCAACAGCGTTGTCCCCCCAAAGGCAAGGGCTGCGTTCAGGTTTTGGATGTCCGACTTCAGCAACATAAAGACAGCATGGACCGGTTGCTCCTTCTGCTGAAAAGTACGCCTGTTCCTCTCCTTCCAGACATGCCACCAAAAGTAAAAAAGGATGCCCAGGTTACGACGTTTATCCTTCTTGCAAACTCCGGTGCTAAGCCGTTTGGCCCATTGAATCGGACCATCTGCATCCCGCAAGGCTGCAAAGGAAGGTAGCTGGAAGTGATTAGCAACCATGTTCTATAACGCCTCCGTGAAATTACACTTCGTGAGGATATGGGATATAGTTTCCGGCATGCAGTAGCAGAGCGGGCAGTTTGGATTGCAGTTCCAATTCCGCTTGGCCATATTATCTGCCGTCGAGCCCTGTCATGCATGGCAAGCCAAGCAAAAAACTTGCACTTAGGTTCAGTTTGGGCTTTCCAAATATCAGAAGCAGGGAGGGTCGTCATTGCCCCCAGGAATTGACACTTATATGCCGATGCGACCGAGAATTTACCACTGCTCGTCCATCTCCAGGTTATCTCATCTTCTTCTTCGAGTGAGGACAACTGCAGACAGTTGTGTGTAAAGAAGCACATATTCTGAAAGTAGAACTGGATTATCAATATTACCGAGATTATTAATCCAGTTTTGATTCTGTAGTTCTTTGTAAACACTCCTATGTTTGAAATGTGCGATATTGTAAAGATTTGGGGCAAGATCCTTCGGAGCAGCACCCTGTAACCACCTTGCTTCCCGGAAAGGTGTATTCTTTCCGTTGCCTATATTCACATATGTGGATGAGAAAAATAAAACCCTATCGACCGGGTCATCCACCTTATACAATTGCTTCCAAGGCCGTTTCCGATGATCCCAGTTGTGCCATAACCATTTTAATCTTAGAGCTCTGCTGAACTTTTCAAGGTCTTTGATACCTAGGCCACCCAAATGCTTAGGCCTTAAGCAGGTTTCCCAATTAACCAAGCAGTGACCCCCTTTAAAATTTTCATGGTCCTTTCCTTTCCATAGAAAGCTTCTTCTGAATCTGTCAATTCAAGCTATAGCCCATCTTTGTGGTTTAAACAGAGTTAAGAAATATGTGGGCATAGCTGAAAGCACAGTCTTGATGAGTAACTCCCTTCCCGGGTAGGTCATGAACCTCCTCTTCCAACCAGGTAGTCGGTTTGCAATTTTCTGCACCATTGGCTCCATTGTTTGTTTGGTTGGCTTTTTAGTGTGCAGTGGAAGGCCGAGATAGGAGCATGGAAATGTGGACAAGTCAAAGTTTGATTCAGTTATGTAGCTTAAGTCCACCTGATTGCAGCTCACCGGGTAAATTTCTGTTTTACCCAGATTAGTGACCAACCCCGATGCCTCTCGCAAACAATGTTAGGATCAGATTTAGTACTTGCCAGTCCTTGCGTGTGGGTTTAATGAATAAAGCCACATCATCGGCATAGAGGGCGAGTCCGAAAGTTTCGCAGTGGGGCTAACATCTTGCAGCAGTTTCCATTGTTGCGCCTTCTTGACAAGACGGTGAAGTGGTTCCATTGCAAGCAAAAACAACAATGGTGATAAAGGGTCACCTTGTCGTACCCCTCTGCAGTGTAGAATTCTACGACCAGGCTCACCGTTTAGGAGGAATCGAGAGGAAGCAAGTACACCATATGGCAGAAACCCAATTCCTCCAGCGTTGCCCGAACCCCGGCTTGCGTCATGATATCCGAAGGAAAGGCCGGTTCACGGTGTCAAAGGCTTTTGATATGTCAAGCTTAACGAACAGGGTGGGAATCTTCTTCTTATGCAAATGCCTTAGTGCTCCTTGGACATAGGCAAAAGTGTCATGAATACATCTCCTTTTGATGAAAGCTGTCTGGTTGATTGAGATCGGATCCTCCAAAACCGGGCCGAGTCTCGTTAGCTAGGAGTTTGGAAATAATTTTGACAAAGTCGTGCGTTAAGCCGATGGGCCTATAGTCCGAGATTCTTTCCGGATTGTCTTTCTTCGGTATAAGTACTACAAACGCTTGATTCAAGAAATGGAGGCCTTGTTGGTTCATGTCATAGAAGTGGTTAACAGCTTGCATTAGGTCCCCTTTTATAATGTTCCAACAAGAGGAGAAAAAGAGACCAATGAACCCATCAGGTCCAGGGGCCTTTTCTTTGGGCGCCTCCATGATTACTCCTTTTAACTCGTCTTCGATGAAAGGGGCCTCTAAATGTTCTAGTTGTCTAGGTTGCCAACCAAGGTTCGCCGAGGTTCGAAGCGGGTGGAGCGTGGTGCATACGAGCCAATATGTGAGAGAAAGTGGTCATAGATAACCTTGTGCTTATCCTTTTGTTGTGTGACTACCCCCGAGTCACTTTGTAGACTATGAATAAATTTTTTCCTCTTTCTCCCATTTGCCACAATCTGGAAATACTTTGTATTGGCATCCCCTCTTCTTAACCATGTGAGCCGCGATTTTTGCTTGGCTCTGCATTTCTCAATCGCTGCCAGCCCTAACACTCGATTTTTCGAAGTTTCAGTAATGTTTTCTCCCTTGAAAGAAGCAATCTTGACTCTTGTGCTAGCTCTAGCTGTGCAATAACCTCCCTGCAAATGATTATTGCCAGTTTAGTCCGAGGTATTATGGTTTTGGCCCATTTACGCAGAGCCTTGGCCGTTCTGCTGAGTTTGATGTGAAGCACACCTAGAGGGTTCTGATTATCAGCCACTCCTTTGTGCCATACATTCTGCACACACTCTTGGAAACCCTGCATTTGCACCCGTAATGATTCAAATCTGAAAATGGGTCTTTGGTATGGAACATGCAGCGGCCCCAGCAACAGCGGGCAATGGTCCGAGGCTGAAGAGGACAGAGGTTGGATCACCGGGTCGGCATAAAGTTCCTCCCGGACCGGGGTGTAGAACATTCTATCGATTCTCGGTCATAGTTGGAGAGTCCCGATTGTTGCTGCAGGTGTACTTTCTCCCAATTAAGTCCGCCTCTTTAATTTCAAGATGATTCAGGGCCCTCCTAAAGCGCAACATCATGCGCTCGTTAAGTCGCCCGTTGTTTTTGTCCTGCTCTTTGTAGATCAGGTTGAAATCTCCTAGCAGGAGCCACTCAGGTTTAGCCACACTCTTGCCTCAGCTCCCTAATGAACATTTTCTTATCAAGATCTCCTTGAGGTCCATACACCCTCATAACTCGACCAAGTGGCATTGCTTCTTATATCCGTCACCAGTGCAGTAATTGTGTTGGCAGTTTCCAAAGTAGTTTGCAGTAAAAATGAAGTATCCTTGGCGGCCAAAATCACTCCACCCCTAGTACCATCTGCAGGTAGGAAACAGAAACTACTTTCATAGGCCATCCCAAAAGAGTTCCCGATAACGAAGCATCAACTTGTGACATTTTGGTTTCCTGTACACAAATCGGATCAGGCTTATATAGATCGATAACTTGTTTAACATCCTCCTGCCTGGCCACACTGTTCAGTCCACGTACATTCCAAGAAATAATACTGTAATTACGACATGGTGTATCCATTGATGAGAGAGATAGAAGCAACCGGACAATAGCTTGTGAAACACAAATAAAGCATCGCAGATGGGCAGCACCAGCAGCAGCAATGCCGCAAGAACATAAGTCTTACAAACCGAGCACGAGTAGAACAAGTCCGGCACCCATGACACGACATAAAAGTACAACAAAAGGCATGCTTCCTCCCCCAAAACAGGTGAGGGCAGGATCAAAGTCTCGAAGGCTGAATTACTCATAAAAAAGGAAGAGACAACTAGGAATCAAAAGGATTAGAGGATCCTAATAGACAGCCCCATGAGGGGCACCTTTCTTCTTGGTTGACTTCTTGCTCGGCACCTTGATCTCTGCAGTGACCCTGGTGGATTTTTCCTTCTTCTTCTTATTCTTCTTATCCGCAACCTCTCGTTAAAGTGGTGATTGCTTCAACTGCCTGTTCGGTCAAGGGCTGCTTATACATGTCTAAGTACTGCTGTAGGGTTAAGTTATCCAAGATCTCTTCCTCCCGAATGATCCCACATTTCTTTGCAACTAGATCCTGCGCCCTTTTGATAATGGACTTGCCTTTAGTGTTTTTCTTCTTGAGCCTAGGACTCGACGTGGCTTGCTCGAGGCTGCGGCACTGCCTTCTCTCGTGTTAGGGCCCACCTTAGTCTTGTGTTGCGGAGTGTTCGGGATGAAGGAAGACAGAGGTGCACTCGTGGACGCCTTAAACATTCTTAGGACTTCCTGGAGATCATGTCCTTGTTCCCGGATCTCGGGATCCATCTCGTCGTGGGCTCTCACCAAGATTGATGCTCCGTGATGGGCTCACAACTTGACTGGCATTGGGATTGGGAGTGGGATTCAACTGTTGTGGTCCCTCAACACCGGAAATCTGTATAGGGTTACCCCGATCAGCTTCGGTTGCTGCCACTTCGGAGGGAGCGAGTGGTGATGGTTGCATGCACAGGAGCGAACTCCCCGGGTTGGGCTGCTCGGCCTCATTGTAGTGGGATTGAATAGGAGCCGGGGACTCTTCTGCATAGTTATCCATAATGGGGTGGACCTGATCCTCATTAATACGAACCGCAGTATTCGCTCGCGAAAGACTTTGCCCTTCCAAATGCGGACGAGAAGCAAGTGGGGGAGTAAGCTTTGCATCGTAGGCTGTGAACTCGTGGGTGCATGGAGTGGGGTAAAAAACCAAGCTCACCGGGAACAATCACAATGGCATCGTAGTTACCGTCCCTATCCCGATTATCGTAGTACATAAAGCCTCATGATTTGCTTCCTGGACTTGGGTCTTATTCCATGGGTGTTGGGCAGTCGGAGAGCTTAGGCGGGTCTCTGCAGTCCTCATACCAACAGACCCAAGGTTCCTTGTCCTGGTTCTCCCTTGCGAAGATTCACCGCGGTACCAGCCACTACCACGGTCCCGTGCCCCAGTGTCTGTCTCTTCCCTTGCCACGATTATCAATCCAAGTAGTCACTTTTCCAAACAAACCACGACCTCTAGGCCTTTTTTGATTACGGTCGTCCTCCTCGTCATCCCTAGGGTGCCAGGTTGGCTGGAAGTCGCGCCGCAACGCGGTGTGTGTGGGGGGGGGTGCAACTCATCTTCCTCTAGTTCCCCGTCGAGCACGTCCAAACCGCCAATGAAAGTCTCTCCATTGGACTCTACCATCAGCCATAAGTTCCTCCCGTGGGAAGTGATAGAACAGGAGATCTTCAACCTTGTCTATGTGGATGAACACTCGAAGACATGTCCTTTCTTTGCATTGCGTGGCATGGCGAAGAGGACTTGGGCGTTGCGCCGCGGCTCATGCTTTGCCGTAGTGAGGAAAACAACCTCGAGGGATTCTTGACGGGTCTTGCGCAAACACCCAACATCCAAAAATGCGCTGGTCAATCCTTCGTTTGGAAGTCTCTTCAACATGGTGAATGAGGGCTTCATCACATAACACCTTTTCTACAATCTCCTCGGACTGGGCATGCTGCGTGCAGACCCTCTATGCTCGAGCTTAACATGGAAAGGTATATCATTTCTAGTGCCAAAGCGATCTATCCCCTGGCATGAAAGCATAACACAATAGGCCCATCCACCACTCTACCAGCAGCTAGCACCATATTTCTAATAGAGACATCCGGGAAGATAACAATAAAAGGCTCGGATGGGATTTGTAAACATAGGACTCATGCTTTTGGACTCCTAACTTGTAAAACAGGATGTCCTTTACCTCATCCCTAGACCGTACTCCAAGCGGCCCCTCTTCGGTGATCGGAAGGGCAAGATCTTTGAGCATCCGCCGGCGCTCTTCCATATCCTCCGTTGTGTGGGCGATCTTGAAGGCGTGAAGAGGCCCGAACCGGGGTTCCCGGGTAGTTCACCGCGCTACCCCGAGGCTCGGATCGTTGCCTACGCATCCTCCCCTCATACGGGCCTTGGTGGTGAGAGGCTGCACTGCCAAAGGAGAGCCGCCTCTCCATAGCGGACACACCGCGAGATTGCTGGCTGCGGGGTGGGGAAGGCTCCACGGAGGGAGATGGTGGCTTGTGAAGAGAGTGGGAGGAGCTTGTGACTCGAGGAGGAGCCGAGCTACGGAGAGACGAAGGGAGGTTCCTTCTAGGGGAAGGTAGAAGGGTACAAGTTGAGGAAATATGACCATTGCCTTTACATCTCCGAGCATTTGACGAGGTCTCCGCATTGGGCACGCCCGTGGTCCGCGGCCAAACAATTGAAACATCCGCCAGCAGACTTTTGAATGAATTTTTTCCTTCCCTTTAGTGTAGGGGCAAGTCGAGATAAGACAGAGCCTCGCTTCTCTTTACTACGCCACCAACCTTTCCTCCTCACAACACACCATTGAGACGAGTCATCGTCTCGAGAAACGGTTACCGCCGGGCTACCGAGATGGGTTGACAGAGGCAAGGTAGGCAATGGGCACCCGGAGTTAATGCAGCAGGTAGGGTTTTGCGCGGGGGCGCGGCATGCGCGCGGATTTCAGAATAGGGGCTGGGCGGCAAGAACGCCCGGGCATCTTGGGCCGGGCCGAAACCCGATAGGGGCCCAATTCACACGGAGGGGAGTCAGCCCGTAAAAGGGCAACGAGTGGGGCTGGAGCAAATCTGATCGAAGCACGCCGGCGACTCGTCGGCGGCGGAGCTCTCCTGGGCTGTGCACGATCCCCAAAAGGATTCTTACCAAAGCGGACCACATCTGCATAAGACCTAGGCTGTTGCGCATTCGGCGCCGGAGCTGCAACCCGAGCGGAGCGAGGATAGGATCCCATTGTCCGTGGGGCATCCAAACTGCCTCGGCGGAGCACGGACCTATTTCGCCGGCGCAAAGGAACTGCGGCGGGGGCAAAAGCCGCACCGGGGCGGCCGGACGCCCAAGGCCCAGCAAGAGGAATCGGAGAGAGGGTGCTAGACTTATCGAAACCATCCGTGTTGGTGCTTCGTGGGGTGCGACTTCAACGCAGTGAGGAAGCCGAACGGAGGCTTCAAGGGATCGAGCGGGGCTGATGCCGGAGCATCTAGGACCAGGATTTTGAATTGGATCCGAGCCATGGAGGTGGATTTTCGGGTGGATTTGGTTCTGGGACGAGGTTTCGCAAGAATCGCCTCGCAGGTCGCCCGCAGCCTCGCTTGACCGTTGGAAGGCCATTTCCCAGGAAATTAAACTCTTGCTGAATTCAGGATATGTCGTTTGAGTGATGTGAATATCGACGCGTCCGTCACGTTGAACCTTTGTGTTCCCGTGATGAGATGAGGACGTCCGCTGTATCGCACCTCAAACAAAGGACGCAGTTCGCGCTTTCCCTGCGTTGCATTGGCACCAGCAGTCCAATCTACCGAGGCTCGGTTCGCCTGCTCGTGTTCTGCAGCCACGCCCGTGCCGCGTCGAGCCGGACTTCCAGCGAGTCGAGGCGTCGTGCGCTCGCGGCAATTGTTGTGTTGCCCACGGACGCCAAGTGGATGGACCGACGAGTGCGCGCGCGGCAATTGTTGTGTTGCCCATGGACACCGAGTGGATGGACCGACGAGTGCGCGCGCGTTCCTGCTCGATCCTCTTCTGCAGCACGCCTCCGCTACCGCTTTGGTCGTGGTTCGATTCATCCGATTCGTTGGAGCTGGAGGAAACAAAAGGTCTGTTACCGGTCGAGCGCATGATTGGCTCGTTGCCGTGGACGAACGCCGCGCTGGTGACCACGCGCAGCGGCGAAACCGGGCGGGGCAAAGCTTCGACAGGTACGTCACGGTCACGCTCGGCCCAGCTGGCATGCCACATGAGACACAGCAGTCCATGGCACGTGAAGGCGGGAAAGGCCCAGAAACAAATGGCCGGGAATAGGCCCATCAGCCCATCACGAGCGCTCTACGAGACGAAGATGAGTTCAGTTCCGTTGATGACAATTCTGAATCCCCTACCAAATATTTTTTGAGGACAATGGCATGTGCTCTGCCTTTCATTTAAGAGTGAATAGCAGCAGTTCATAACAAAGGCCTAAGCCAAAAAGTAAAAAAAGAGAAAATATTTACAAGGTAAAAAGTCGTATAAGCTACTCCTCCCAAGGGCTATGCACCGTGGTCCAGTCTTGGATATCCTGTTTGATGATGGTGATCAACTGTGCAGCTGTCATGGCCTTGTTCTCGTGTATCCGGCGGCATCTTTCCTTCCGGAGGTTCCACACAACATAGAGAACTGCCTGGTCACGATCAACGGCGTTTTGCCCAGCAGCTGCGCCAAGCATCTCTGACCACCGGGACTTGAACTTTCTGTAGTTTGTAGCTGGCGGTTGTGCATGCAGTATTCCCAAGTGCGTGAAAGCTTGCCATACCTGTTGGGAGAAGGAGCACATCGCCACCATGTGCAGGCCAGTTTCCGGTGTAGTGCGGCACAATGAGCAGATGGGATTCGCTTGTCCCCGTTTTTGATGATGCGATCAGCAGTCCGGAGCTTGTTTTGTAGGATGAGCCAGCTGAAGAATTTGGTTTTTCTTCCGCTTGCGCCTTCCATAGCCGGTGCTAGTCATGGTCTGCATATGATCCAATGAACTGCACTTGGTATGCCGAGCTGGTGGTAAATTTTCCTGTGCCTGAGAATCGCCAATTAATGTCGTCCTGCTGGTCCGAGAGGTGTACATGCTGCACGCGTTGCCATAGGCGGACAAACTGATTGATTTCTGAAGTTGTAGCAAGGCGCCTGAGTCCTCGTTTCCATTGACCATTGTGTAGTGCTGTCGCGACGGATTCATGCTTGCGCCATGCAAGTTTATAGAGGTCTGGGGCGAGCTGCTTGGGGGCTTGGCCGTCGAGCCATGTGTCGTGCCGAATGATGCCCGGTTTCCATTGCCTAGTATAACCGTGGTACAGGCTCGGAAAAGGGCAAGTTCCGTGATTGTGTGTCGCAGCTCCATTTCTGACCATGGTTTGGAGGCGTCCTTCCATTGCATCCATTGCCAGCGTAAGCGCAAAGCCCGGTTGAAAGCTGTGAGCTCCGGCACTCCCAGGCCGCCCAATCTTTTCGGTCGTTGCACTCGTTTCCAGTTGACAAGGCAATGTCCTCCTCTCGCCTCTTCCGAGCCTTTCCAAAGGAAATTCCTTCTAATTTTGTCAATCCTTTTGATGGCCCATTTTGACAGCCGGAAAACCGTCATGTGGTATGTTGGAATAGATGATAGGACCGCCTTCACTAGGGTGAGACGGCCTGTTTTATTGAGCAGTCTGCCCTTCCATCCTGGTAGTTTTGCAGCCACCTTGTCAATGATGAGTTGTTCATCGCTGCGAAGTAGTTTTCCAATTCTCAATGGTAGGCCTAAGTATTTGCATGGCAAATTTCCTTGGCGTGCTTGCATGTTGCTCAGAGTTTGTGCAAGATCAATGTTGTCACACCTGATTGGGTACACCTCTGATTTCTGGAAATTCGTGCGCAGCCCGGTAGCTTCCCGAATTGCTGCAGTATAAGTTGAAGGTTGTCCATATCTTCTTGAATGGGTCGCACAAACAACATTGCATCATCCGCATATAGACTTGTGCGCATTTTGATCGGGAAGTCCCAATTGGTGATAAGAGGCCGTGTGCTGTTGCCTTTTCCAGAAGCTGCTGCAGAGGGTCCATAGCAAGGATGAAGAGCATGGGGGATAAGGGGTCGCCCTGCCTCAGTCCCCGTCGATGGTGGATCGGCTGGCCCGGTTCACCATTGAGAAGGATGCGTGATGTTGTCGTAGCCCAGTTCAATGTTGTCGCCCTACCAAATATTTCTCCTCTCAATCTCCTCTGCTCTTCTCCTCCCTTACCTCTACACTACACCAGAAACTACCAAGAACCCTTATCACGCTGTTGGGTTGTGTTCAGTTGTTCGGACACTAACAAGGTCTTAAGCAGCACGTGATCACATATTTACACAGCCTCACAAGGTTGCCTAAAATCGTGTTAACTAGCAGAAGAAAGATTTAGTCATTTAGACCACATCATCTTTTCTTTAGGGTAGTTAAGAACACAACATTATCCGGCCTCTTGTCGAGATGGAGTCCAAACAGGCCACAATTTGGACGTAACCCGAATTCTTTGACATTCGGACTAGTATTGGACTGGTCGAGTCCACGTCGGACGTGGAAGGATCGGTCAGTTGAGTTCGATTCGATGTCCTCAGCTCTACATATATATAGACAGGCCTGGAGCCCTGGATGAATCAACAAGAATAAAGCAAGAAAAAAGAAAGAATAGAGCCATGGCAGGAGACTCGCACGCGGCAGCCAAGAAGACGGAGTCGCCGTTGGCAATGCATCAGGTTTGCCACGACAACGACGGCCGGGTCTCCTACACCGAGGGCAACGATGATTCAGATCTGCAACCGCTGTTAGAGCAGCTGTTGAAGCTCCAGGTCGAGATTGGCACGTCGAGGAACAAGGACTCCGAGGCCGTTGAAGCTCACTCTGCCATTGACAAGGCCATTAATTCTCGGCTCGACCGCATCGAAGCGACCAACGCCCGGTTGTTGCGGCTCGTCGCGTTCTTCGACGACTCGTCACTCTTAGATGTGCAATCGCTAGATGCGCTGATAGAGCAGGTGTCGAGGCTCAGGCCCGAGTTTCGCGCGTCCAGGAAGGACCTCCAGGCCGTTGAAGCTGGAAGAAAATTCTCTGCAGCACTGCTGCAAATCAATTCTTTACAGCACCATTTAGATTACCGCCACGTGGACGCTTCAACTAATCTCAACGCTCCAAAAAATCTCCACAATTCCTGCCGCAAGGTAACTAAACAGCCGACTAATAAGCCAGAGTTAATCACCATACCAGCCGTCCAGAGAATTTTCTTCCGATTGTCAAAGACATTTATTGTCGGCTCAACGGCATCGTCAACGACCGCATCACGTACATCAAGGACAAGGGCTGCCCGACCTCACATGACTTGCTAGATGCGCTGTTGGAGCGGCTGTTGAAGCTCAGGGCCAATATTGGCGCGTCGAGCGAGGAAGGAACTCGAGACCGTTGAAGCTCAATTCCAAAGCCATTGGTTCCAATGGGCTTTCTTCCTTTCTTTATTGTTTCTTTCCTTTCTGCGAATCTCTTTGCTTGAGCAGTTGAGCTTAGCTAAATAGTAGTAGTGCTGAGTAACGATACATGCATCTTGTACGTTCGCTCGAATCATGAACTTATTAATTTCCGGTGATATTTAACACATGCTTCATGAATGTTTATTTACCGGCCTTGAGATGACGTCCAGTTCGTGATCTCGCTGCCAACAAAGTACCCGGAACCAGCACCTGCCATTGCGCCGGAGCCCGGGCCCCGACAAGTGGCGCAGCGAGAGACGTCGTTGCCCGCCACTGTGCCCGGCTTGGCGATATCCCGAGGTCGGCGTCGTCGTAGCCGTGCCGTGGAGGAGGACGTAGGTGGCGCGAAGTGGTGAACCGGCCAGCCACGCGCCGTTGAGCAATGCACCGAATTTAGTTTCTCTCGCAATTTGTAGCTAATCAGATCAGAGTAGTTTCGCACTTGCACGGGGCCGGGAATTGTTATTGAAGGTAATAACAATCTGGTCAGTCTCATCAGAAGTCCATCGCATCGCCGACGGCCTTTTGGTCTGAAGTGGCGGGCGAGTTGGTGTTAGTTGGCACCGCGGGAGGAGATAGAGACAGCAGAGCAGTACTGTAGATGTTCGTTGCCCAACCATTTACAGGTGGGTTCCATTGGTACCGTTCTCCTGTGGGCCTTGTTCGTTTTCGTGGGAACGGATCCCACATGGATCTGTTCGCAGACATGGATTGAGTGGTTCCAGCATCTTTCACTTCACCCGGCTTTGCTGCGTCCATAGGTTAGAGTCATGGATTGGTGCTAGGTCTTCAGCTCATGGAATGAGTATGGAATGAGCTGAAATCGGTGGGTTCTCATACCAATCCATACGCAATCGAACGACCATATTAAGTTAGACCGGATCAATTCCGCATTCTTCTATTCCATGTGGTTTGGACTATGATCCATGCTGTTCCATGGCAAAACGAACAAGACCGTAGGCTGCTGCAAGCTCACTTTGCCAAACGAGAAATACGTCTTCACGGCAGCGGTCAACGGTGACGCGCTGGTGGTGAGTCTGTCGCCACCGGCGCCAAAGCAAGCGCTAGATGATTGTTTGGTGCGCGATTGGGTCGCTGGAGTCCTCGCTCCTGGGCATCAGATGGCCAGTGCAGCATGTCAATCGCAAAGCTTCTTCAGTTATTCTGGAACTTCACGTAGCATGTAAACTGTGTTATCTGTTATATGTGCTTATGTCGTTTTGTAATGATGTGCACGTGACGATGCTAAATTCACAATCCCTTGTTGTTCGAGATTTATTTCTTTTAAATTTGTTTGGGAAAGCTCAACTGCTGAAAAATCCACGCATCTGCTACGACGACACATTTCCGTTTGTGATGCATCTGCCATATGCAAAATACGTCTTTGATTCACGTAATAAACGAGCACCGTACCGTCGATTCGTTTAGGCCACGGTGCGCGCACGGGGAGCCCACCCAGAATCCACGAGCACGGTTTCGCCACGGCGTCCGTCCTGCATCGTGGCAGTGGCACCGAGCCAATCGAGCTTGCGACCTGGCAACCTTGGACGCGCCTGTACAAACGGGTCGTTCCGGTTTCGCCCGGAACGCCACGGTGCTCGCGTGCCAAGAACAGAACACGTCGTGTGTAAGCGCTGCCGGAACCGTGCGGCGGACGAGGACAACGACGCGCGGCCTCGTACATCTCCTCGGCGCAGGCACGTTGACGGCCACGCCATTGACACGTGGGGTCCAACTACTATTACACGATGAAATACTTATGCATCGTGACAACTATCACAAACGTTCAGCTACTATTCGTAAGTACTAGAAATACGTAGCACACATTGGACAATCCACCGTGATACTCAATAGAAGAGAGAAATCAAGGCGGTGAGCGGCAGAGTGAGCACCGGCGGCGCTCCTTTTCCCAGCTTGGCGACGGGGCGGTGGATGTCCTCATTGAGCTTTCGAAATGAGGAGGACATGGCTTCGACACGCGACTGTATCACCATCCATCGGTCTAGGGTGTCGTCGTGATAAGCCAAGGCCAACCTGTCGCCGTCCAGCAGCTCGTCGGCCATGGCCTCGACCTGGGAGAGCTGGGCTTCCAGCTCCGCGAGACGCCGCTGCTTCTCGACCAACCCGTCGCTTCCGGCTGCCGCATCCATGCTCTATAGCTGCTCTCGCACTTATCGTGAATTACGGCGATGGATCATCGATGCATGCCGTTGCTCCAGGTCCAGGTTGCCTGCTCTGGTTTTATATCATGCCCGTACGTACACGGATCAGATTCTGCATGCTGACCCGACTCAGACTCGACCCGACCTGAGATCCTTTTCTCCCACAATGATGCCATATACGTACGTGCGTGCGTTGACTCCAAAATGCACAAATTTTATTTTTCCCCCTTCGAAAGTCGTGGTGTAGGAGACGGGAGGCGGCACGACGGATCCGCTCGTCGCTGATGAGGCCGAACAGCTCCTCGCCGGCATGCCTAGACGAGGGCACGAGGCGACCGTGGCTAGGCAAGCCAGAGCGGTTCCACAGGACGAGTTCAACAAAGGCACAGATCATCACCTCGATCGGCCTCTTCCGTCGGCGGCGAGGGCGCCAATTCCGTCTCCGATCTCCGTGCAGCAGCGACCGATCGACGAGGTCGTCATGGAAGAGAGGTTGGAAGGACAGGCTGCTGCGCCCGTGCTGAGGCGCCGGGTTTTCGACGATCCATCTGACCTGGACGTCTTCCTCCGCGACGGCAAGGAGACAAGCTTTACGCGCTCTTCTGCGATTCTTCTGCGATTCAGTGGATGTAGAGACGGACCTTGTGGCTCTGAAGCACGCAGACGAAGAGGCGTCGTCGGCACTCGGGCACCGCTACGCAAGTGTGGCGTGTGCCATGACCAAGAACCTAGGAAGGAACGTGCACAGATGGTTCGATCGGCTGAGACGTCTGGGTCAAAAGGTTGGCAATAGGAAGGGCAGAGGCCGCTAGGGCCGCTCTGCTTAGTGCTGATAGTTGTACTGTTGTGTCAGTCGCCGGAGACCTCGTCCCTAGTTGCAATCACTAATCAGCTACGCCAGTGATTGATCAGTGATTTGTTTTGAACAACATGCCAAAATTTATAAGAGAATAAAGAATGATGTGTTCACCATTGAATTAATTATTCATCGTCGTAAACCATTTTAAACTACCATAAATGACATCCAATTAATTATTGTCATGTTCCCCATCGCTCCCCTTGGCACTTGCAGTCGGATTCAGACGGCAGAGCAGCCTCTATTATATTTTTTCCATTCAAGGGGACACGCAGGATTTCTCTTCCTTCGGTGAGAGGAGGGGGCAGCGCGGCACGCTGTGGCTAGCTATGGGAGTTACTAGTAGGGAATGAAAGTGGTATATAAATGATTTGAAGAAGACTAATTAAATTGTTTTTATTTATATATTTTTTCTCAAAAGTGAAATCAATAATGAGAAACAAATACGACATTATAAAAATAGACGGCATCGATAAAATCGATATTAGTTATCAGAAACATGAATTGCAAGGAGTAGAAATGACAACACATATTTTAATTGTGCGTTTAGATCTACGTAAGCAAGCAGTGGGCAATGCTAAAGTCCAATAGCGTCCGCATTGTCAATTGTGGACAAATTAAGGCAAAATGCATTGTCAGTATAAATGGACATCTAGTTGTCCTACCTGCAGGATCCATATGCTAAACTTTCCTTCACGTCTTCTACTCTCTCTATTGATGACTTTCGGTCCGTGAGCGCGATGCTGGAGGTGATCGCGTTGGAGCTCTTTGCTAGCCACGGATGAAAATTTAATAATAGAATTTATCCTCCTTAATTTTACTGTTGCTTCTTTGACAGTCTTCGAACTGTACTATGTAATAAAAACAAAATTGGCTATGTGCTCCGGCAGAGGCCGAAAACTTAATACAAGTTTTCTTTGTCTAAAAACTCTTTTTTTTATTCTTGGCGTTAGGACAAAAATATTAGTTCATTCATAACGTCATAAAAAAAAGAATGGAGGGAGTATAAATTTTGGCACAATAGCAGCGGCACGCAATCAATCATCATGGGATTAATCTTCAACCATCAACCCGCCCGCACGAAGGACGAGCGAGCCGTCGTCGGAGATGGTGCTGACAACGAGGCCGTAAGGAAGAAAGAGAGATACGAAGCCATCAACGTGGAGGCTTGCCGGCCCAAGAACGATCTCGCGCATTCCACTGCTAGGGCTTCGATTCCGTCATGAACATGATCGAGGACATGCTTCGCGCGCTCGTCCGCGATTCCACGGCCGCAGAGATGGAGATCACCGCTGCGGAGCGCGGAGAAGTGTTGCCTCACGGCCACGCAACGGCGGTGGCTGATACAATATGGACAAACTTCACAATATGAACATCATGGTAAACTCGTAAACAATATTAAACTACCGGATACTCTGCAACGTATTGTGTAATGTCGTGTAATTCATTTAGTTGCTAAGGAGATTTTGTGCATCCACAAATTTTGCAAATTTCTTGACGTGATCAGGTCAGTTGTTGGAATATCAATTATCCAAATGCTAACGTGAGGATTAAATAGTTAAATACCACCACATGTACCGCGTCCATTTGCCCTACTCTCTATTTCACGTCCTCTATATATTCTCACATAATAGCAACGATAATCAAATAGCCCACCCATCGCTCGATCATGGGATTACCCTTCAACCAACAACCTGCTGCGCCGCCGGCTCATCTCGGCTGGACAGAAAGGGCCGAAATCCTCATTGCGGCGGTTCGCCGGATCGGGGACGATTTTGCGGCGGTCATCGAACTCAGGAACAGGCTGCTCTTGAACATCGAGCCCGTCCTGAGATGCCGTGAGCAGATCAACGCCGATTCGTCCGCCGCCGTCGCATCTGACATGGATGGGTTCGGCCGCGGCATATGGGAGATCATGGGCAGGCTTTGGACGCTCCTCCCCGCTTCCATGGAGCTGGACAAGGGAATCATATCGCTGAAGAAGGAGAAGGGGTTGGCGCACGGGCACACATATCTGATTCATGTGGTAGCACGCCTACTCGAGGACGTCAAGGGATTGATCGAGATGCTGAAAAGTCTGGAGAATTGGGTTCGGGATAGGGCGGCGGCGGGTAGAACTGATGCTCCGGTCGATGGAGACCTTGATCGAGAGCGCAACACTGCATTGGATCTCGATTGATTAGGTTGATATATCTGCTGTAGGATCTGGTAGTAAGGGATACGAAAGTCCGGAGCATATATATGATTGATCGTTGTCAGTAATTTGTTTTGAAGCATGCCATACTCTAAGAGATGTTTGCAAACTGAATATATAACATCGTAAACTCGCGATCCATATAATTGAAACTGTCGGAGTGATATGTTTCAATCATGCTCAGAATCTCATGTGTGTAGTTAGGCTCACACATCAAATCGTCGGGTTAACCCGCATTGCCCCAACCCATGGCGGCTGTATGCAGGCGTGACAGGTTCGACGTGGAGATGATGGCAGAGTTCTGCAGCTAGCCCGAGAGTCGGAGAGGGCCTTCGCTGAGGCCTCGGACGTGGTACAATCACTTGTGTCCTCTTGTGAACCATCTGAACCGGGTACGCGCATAACACATGAAATAGTTCTCTCCAATCATCATCTCGTTTCCTTGTAAGTTAACGGCGATCGATCAACTCATGGAAGCCACGGAGCTCGACGCCCAGCCGCCGCCATGCACACAGGCAGCTTACACTTACACCGCCGCGGAGCTGCTCGAGGTCGAAAGGGTATGGCACAGAATGCAGCAGCTCGAAGCGCAGACGGTGGAGAAGGCACTCTCAGAGGCCGAGGCCGTGTGGCTCAATGTCTGGGCACTGCGAGGCAGCATTGCTAGTACTATGGGTGGCGGTGGCGGAGTTGAGGACGGCCAGGCGGTGGACGCGCTAGGAGCTGGTCCGGGTTTTTGTGGCATTTGGGTACCCAGGTTGCACTAGTTGATCGATGTACATTCGAAGTAGAAACTACTCGGAAGAATTTACTAAGAACTTGTGACATGGTTAATCTTAATCATCATTGTGAAAATTTATCTTTGCATGTATCCCAACTGAGTTTTTTTTTTGCAACAATCGAAGTCAATTGGTGATTTCGGTAAATTAATTAAAATAGAAAGTGCACGCACACAGTTCGATAGACAACGCAACGGCACTGATGTTCAATAGACAACGTTACACCTAGTTTTAGCGGACAGGTTCTGTTGAGATCATCACGTACGCTTTGTGTGCCCTCTGTTTGCAGGGCAGGGGTTTCTCTTGAATCCATTCCTGCAGGCAAAGCTTAGCCTCGAAAGTCGAAAGTTACCGCCTGGATTGGCCCCACACGCTAGCCTCGTCGGAAGTTTCTCTCTTTGGTTCCCTTTCTTCTCCGCAAGGTCAGAAGTTTTAATAGTACAAAATCAACCAATGGTCTGCACCGACCAGCAGATACGCCAGATCGAGAGTGACCTTGACATGCAAGCCACGAGCGGCGTGATGTGCAGTCTGCAATTTAGAAATCGTTGACAAAACTAACAGATGCATGCAACGCGCGTGCGGAGTAAAATATATTTGGAGATTTAATATATGTGTATATGGTCGGTAGCTAATTAAACAAATACACTTTTATAGACTGATGGTTATTTTAGCAAACAAGACGTATAGTAGATCAAAGTAAGTTGTTGGCGAGGTCATGCTAATTATGTACTCCTTCAGTAGATATAGCACACTTTATTTTTTTGAGATTCAAGCAAATAACTAGCATGCTACATTTTAATGAATGAGAGTTGCTAATTTCAGTCGATTGAAAGTTGGAGAAACTTTCAATCAATGTCCACTATCACTAGATTGAGATTCAACGGTCCACAAAAAAACAACATTTCCTATAGTCTGTAATTAATAGATTTTTTCTCTCAATCTACATGTGCATGGCTACCCACCCAAGATTACTTTCATGCGCATAGCTAAATAAATAAATAAATAAATGCACGAATATTGAGGGCCTAGCATTGTATCAGTGTGTCGTGCATTCTACATAAGCATAGCTCCCTCGTTGTGTCGGTTTGTATTTCCTATTCCACGCGATTGATACGATCGGTTCGTGTTCTTGGATGAGTGTGGTATATGTTCTGATATGAGCATGGTGTTCAGTTAATCAAGTTCATAATTTAAAGATTAATTTATGAGTTCCTACAAATATATATAGTTGTTGCATGTCCACACATATTTTGTGAGCTTATCGCATTCAACTAATTTTAGTCCAACTAATTATTAGTCCGGACTAACAATTTGTCATGATGAATCCAAACAGACCCTAATAAACATTAAGGGTGTGATTGGTTGCCTTCTCAAACCAGTCAGGCTCGTTCCAGGAAACCAGGCTCCCACGGGCCTGTTCAGTGCATGCAAGGCCAGTGTGATTGGTTTGTGTATTCAGCCAACCTGACTCAGTTGGAGACGATGATTGGTTTGTTTGTTGTCTGCATGCGCATTACTTCTGCCTGCACGCGCCTTAGCTAGCTTGCACCGCACCGGCCAGGCTCGGGAGAAACGAGAAAATTTTTCGTATCCCGGGAGCAAGGCTGCAGGGTGCTTTTGCAGCAGCCGGGCCAGGTCCAATTGAGCTTGCAGGCATCCAATCATCGGCAACCTGCATCTGGTGGGCCTGGATGGCTCATATCCAGCTAATCAATCACGCCCTAAGGTGAAGGTGTGTACGTACTGAGATTGGTAGTAGAAAAGTTTATTAAATATACATAAACATCTCAATAGTTTAATACTATATTTCAGTCATGTGGGACAGCAGTAATTATATGAGTAGTTATAATCACTTGCACCCAGAGTCCAAGCCGAAAAGAAAAAAGGCTCATAAGTTAAATTGTATAATGAGTTGTCTTTAGATAAAAATAAGTATTAGGTCGGTTATACCAAACTCATTTCCTACCGATTTCAAGGCAGGAACTTCTCTCGAATCCGTTCGTCTTTTCACGTTCTCGCTCACGGCATCACAAATCAAAATTACAAAACCTGCCATGAGCATCGCTATAGGCTCAACCCGAATATCCTACGTACTTGTGTACAAATCAAGTAATTATAGAAACTAGATATCACTATTTGGAAACTTTAAGCATTTGGTTGTCATATACAAAGTTGGATGAATCAGTATTCATCAAGTTAGAACAAAGTTGGACAACAACGTTGGATCTACAGTGATTCGCGCCCACGATTCCACACGATGCATTTGCTACCTCCCGCAATAGTCTCGTCAGAACTTTCTATCTTTTTTGCCTTTCTTCTCCGTAACTTCAGAAGTTCGCACCACCCTTCCTTTCTGCACCGACCAGCAGATACGCCAGATCGAGTGACCTTGAGATTCACGGCATGAGCGGCATGAAGTGCAGTCTGCAATTTAGAAATCGTTGATATAAATAGAAGATGTATGCAATGCGTGGGGAGTAATATTTGAAGTTTACTATAAATAAACTTCCGTAGACTAATTGTTATTGTAGCATAGGTTATAGTATATCAAAGTAAGCTGGCAATCATGTTAATTATGTACTGCTTCCGTAGATATAGCACACAGCTTATTTTATGAGATCCAAGCAACTAGCCAGTAACATTTTATTCAATGCTCAAGGCTTCCAAGATATTCGCGCATCCTTGGACAGGATTTTTACCATGGAACCAACTAATTATTTGTGCTTCTCAAAAATTTAAAAAATGATTCTCATGCATCTTTGACTTCGGGATACTAACAACATTTATTTCACGTGTAAAGATGATAGATGAACCAGTTCATCAACTTCGCATGTCAGCACATGGTACGATCCATATTAACGGGATCGAGGTGGCAATTTTGCACGTCGTTCCATTTCTCCAGCCTTGTCCGCCTCTATAAAAAGGTTCCAACATACTTGGCGTTCCCAGACACCCAGTCCAGTCACCATATTTACAGATTGAGGGTAGCTACACCACATATTGCTGCATTATTCCTCATGGCAATAATGCTCTCAAGGCAGGGGCGGTTTGCGGGCACAGCAACAATGGTTGTGCTGTGCATCATTGCTCTGGCTGCAACCTCAACAACACTCGCTGCAAATGATGTATCAGCCCTTGCCGATGCATGTAAAGACTTGGCAAATGCAAAATTTACTGATTCATCCAGGGATGTGTGCAATGGCAGACATGTAGCAGATGCCGACGCTTACAACTGCGATCTGTTGTCGCGCAGCCTTGAAGGCACCAGCGGCGGTCTGTTAGCCGGGGCATTCACGGATGTCGCCAAGGGTTGGAGGTCGGTGTTTTCTGACCGTTACTCCCTCGGAGCTGCGTGCGCATTGATAGCGGCAAATAGATCAATCGCTGAAGCGTGCGAGGCGTCACGCGACGCCTTGGCTGAATCCCCTGAGGCTTTTGCTACCTTGTGTAAGGACTCGTTGGCCCCTGCATCCCCATGCAAGGATGTTAGCCGTGTAGACAGGTGTTCAGAGTTATTTACCATTGGAAAGCATGTGTTCCAGGCCGTCAAAATGTTTAGAGATACCGACCCCAAGACTGGAAAGTTAGATAATGGTTGGACTAAATCCAACTATGATGTGGACTGCTGCACGGAAATAAACAGCAGATGCCTGTGCGAGATCAAGAAGACAATTTCCAAGGATGGCAAGGTCCCCGACGTAGCCTGCCTCAAGAACCTGGCCGACTGCGAGTAATCAACAACAAGGTCAAGTGTGTTCAGGTCACCTGGTTTTGTGTACTTACACACAAGCCATCGTGGTCTTGCTTGTGTCTTCTACAGTTAAAGTTGTGTTGAATAAAGATGCTATAGTCGAGGGCCTAGCTAGTGTTGTATCAGTGCGTCGTGCGTGCTGCATAAGCATAGCTCCCTCGTTGTGTCAGTTTGTATTTCCTATTCAAGGCTATTGATCTGATCGGTTCATGCCCTTGGATGAGTGTCCTATGTTCTGATATGAGCATGGTGTTCAGTTAATCAAGTTCATAATTTAAAGATCAATTTATGAGTTCCTACAAATATATATTGTTGTTTCAATGTCCACACATATTTTGCGAGCATATTGCATTCTCTTTTTATTAGAGACCCATTTATCACATTCTATAGTATCAATTATTCTTCATGAAATCATACTTTATTGATCTCTTGCATATAACATTAGCTCGATTGCAACAAGCGACTGAAAGTTCGAGAAAACTTTCAATCACTTGATTTGTACTAGAACTTGTATTTATTATTTATTTTTGTGGGGCTATGTAACATGTGGATTCAGAGAACAAATCTGTTAATGTAGAGACTATAGAAAAGGTTTTTTTTTACCCGTGGATCTCAATCTAGCGTGGTAGTGTACGGTGATTGAAAATTCCCAAACTTTTAAGTGTCATAAAATTAGTAACTTCCTAATTTTCAGCCCTTCCCTTTTGTAATCAATGAATAACTCCTCGTACCAAAACCAAACTACATATAATCTCACCGCAAGACTCATACATAACATTTTATCGTGATTTACACAGTTATTTTTTTCATAACTTTTATATATAACTTTTAGTCCAAACTTATATCTTTTACGATGGAGTGATGCTCCTGGTTTCACGAACCTGGATATGTCTGCTCTTACTGACAAGTGTGTGCGTGTGTGCTCCATGCCCCCACGACCGAGGAAGATGTGGTGACAGCTTCAAGGGAAGTGGCGGGCAGTACTGATATGTCGGTCGGAGATCTAGCTCCTCGGTTAGGTTGATTTGCTGAGTACTACTTCGTTCTTAAATTGTTGTAGTCCCTTCCTAAATTGTTGTAGTTGTTGACTTTTTTATTATGTTTAACCATTCATCTTATTCGAAACCACTTTCTTCTTTCAATTCTTTAATAACACCGTAATCTTTCTTTAAGTCATGCTCCTTCCACTTGACTTGGCTGAGAGAATATAAAGTACAAAACTTCGCATTCAGTTGAGCGGGCGGTCAGCGACGGAGACAAAGCCTCTCACGATCGGTGACGGGTATGGGGTCTCTCATGGCCGGTGACGAGAGAGGGGCCAGTGACGAGGGGCCTAGCGCGGTCGACAACGGGGACGAAGGCTCTCGCGGCCGGTGACGGAGACAGAAGCAGCGACGAGGATGGGCCTGGCAGCTCTCACGGCTGGTGATAGGCTCTCTCGGCTGCTCAAAGGATGGATTCTTTTATTTTCTATTCTATTCGAAGTGACAAGCGGAAGAAAAAAGAGGTTGGAGCTCTTGATTTCTTTCCTGTGAAATCGACCACAGAAACTCATTCCCATGGAAATTTCATTTAGTTTCCCAGCAAGCCAAACAAACATGGGTTTTTTGGAAATTTCATTTAGTTTCCCAGCAAGCCAAACAAACATGGGTTTTTGGTCCCCTGGACACTAAAAACGTGGCTTGATCTCCTGGACATCCCATTTCTTTTTTTTAGCCGCGTGGACACTAAGAAAACACAGTTTTTTGTTTTCAGGACACTATAGCAAAAAAATGGTTATTTTCAAAAAAATTATCTCAAAGCATAATATACATTACAACTTGAAATTTTGCACACAGTTACTTTGTTGCATTTTCTGTCCATGTGATCTTTTATTATTTTTTATCATTGTTTTAAATAGCCCGCTATAGCTTTTTGAGGGAGATGACGCTACGATATTGGTAATATTGCCGCTAATGCTGCTAACTCCGCTATACGGTTAATTTTACTACTAAATTCATCCGCTAACTCCGCTATAACTGGGATCAACCGATGTATTACTGATTTATGATTCATAACTCAAAAGTCATGCCATGGTGATGAATTTTGTTGTTCATAGTTCATATGATTGTTGCATTTTCATTATGTGAACTTTCCAATCGCTATAAAATATGATAAATACATGCTTGGACGTTGGAGTGTTTTAATGGTGGATGCATATATATGAAATGAGAGTCGAAATTGATGGAAATACTAAAGTTCCGATAAAAATGTTCTCCCTTTTTGCAAAACGCTATAGGCAATAGCTTCCGTTATAGCCACGCTATAGCTCCTATAGCTTTTCTAGGAGCACTTCGCTATATTCTATAGCCCGCTATTTAAAACATTGTTTTTTATCGATTATTTGCATAGTTTTATTTTGAAAATAAATATTAATTAAGTTAAAAAAATTATGTAAATGATCAACAAAAAGCATGAAAAGAATTATGTATAGGGAATACAGTAATGTTTGCTTCCGTCAAATTTCAAGTGCAATGTATATTGTGCATTGAGATATCGAAAATAGTTGTTTTTTCTGCTATAGTGTCGTGATGACAAAAACCGCATTTTCTCGGTGTCCACGTGATCAAAAGAAGAGATGCGATGTCCAGAAAACCAAGCCACATTTTTAGAATGTCAAGAGGACTAAAAACCCAACAAACATGTTGGAAAAAATCCTACACAAATCCTTTCCTACGTACAAAGGGAGCCTAATCTCTTGACGTGATAGTATATTAGTTAGTTCATTAGGGCATGTACAGTGGTCCAGACGATTGTTGTCTAGAATACAATTCCACGTCAAGTAATAGAAAATAGATAATCATATTTGGGACATGCAGTCAATCGAAATGGGCCATTGAGGATCCAAGGTTGGAGCAGGAGACGACTGGACCAGACCTACAACAAGTCTGACGTTGCAGACGGTACAACTTCCTCAACGGAAAATAACTCGTCTATCTGAACCAGATTTTTCGCTAGCTGGCCGTCTGGTGCATGCTCGACAGCTTCCCTCTCCTTCCTTTTCTCTCTCCTCCAAGTCAGATCCCAGACAGCTGATGTCATCCTATTGTACTGGCCCGTAGGGCATCTCCAACGCGAGTTAATGTGCCGTCTGTATGATTGATTATTTGCAAAAACAACCCAGCGTGGAGACGGCCCGAGCCGTCGTCTCACGAGACGACGGTGTCGGCTCGTGGCCCGAGTCAAGGCGACGGCCTCTCCCCGCGTTGTATGAAGCAGCTGCGAGGAGGCGACGGCGGCCAAGGATTCGATGCGATTTCGTAATTCTGCTTTCGATTTGGCGCGCGCGTTCGTCAAGCCCGACTCCACGCCGTCGCAGAGGCCCCGCGCTCCACTTCGCCGTCGCAGCACTCCACGTAGCTCACCACCATCGCGTTGGTGGGCGCCGCTGCCGCTTCCGCTACGGCGCAGACTGAGATCCGCGTGCAGAACGCCAAGGAGCTAGGCTAAGCAGCAGTAGGAGCACGAGCTCCGTCCGCATCGCAGCCTCGCAGGCCATAGCGCCCCAGAATGGGTCCGCGCGCGACATCGACGGGGACAGCCCCGACTCCGGGCTGCGCTGGCTGCTGAAGAGGGATCACCTGCTTGTCCATGCCTGATGAGGTTCGTCTGCTTCCTTGCGTGGTGAAGGGATAAGGTTGATCCATTCTTTCTTTTTTCTTTCCTTGTACGACTCTTGTTTTCTTTGATTTTGGCTGCTTAGATCATGCGAAGTTCTGCTTAACTTGATAAGCCTCCTCATTCCTGCAATTTAGGCTGCATAGAAAGTGCCCAGATCAACATTTTTTTTCTATTGATCTTTTGATGTACTAACAACAACCTGCACACAACAAACTCAAATGGTGCAAAAAAGATAATGCACTGTGAACAAGCAACACGGTGGTATATAGAAATATTATTCATGTTTGATCATAGGTTAAATGTAAAGCATTAAACGGGCTAAATAGACAGTTTCTGTCTATGAGTTGTACTGAGCTGTCTATTTAGCATGTCTGTGTTGCAGATTCTCAAAACTTACGGACGGCAGCTGTCTCGTGGGTTGAAGATGCCCTTAGTTGGAATCTTAAGTTACTTCCACAAAATCTGGAGCAGCATGTACCGATAAATGGAAAATCCGGAGAAATTCCTGCACAGGAAATCGGTATAAACCACGTCCATTTGCCCTACAAGGATCATCCATATGCATGTTGATCTCTCTGTGACGTCTTCTATATATTCTCGCATAAACAAATAGATAACAACAACGCGGAACTTAGATTGGCACTTTACATGATCGGGCACTCCTTATTTTCACTCCAATAAGCTGGAATAAAAAATATATAATATCGGATAGCCTGACTGAAAATGTACTACTAAAAACAATTGGTTCTTATGTGGAATTTTTTTTGTTTTCAGAGAACATTTTTTTGCTACAAGTGAATGAAATATTTGAACGGTTAGATCAAGATCCAAGGGTGGAAAATCTGACTGAAAGCATTGAAATTTTCACTCAAATGAAAACTTCAACGATTTGAGGCTTTGAGCGATCAGATCGTCACGTGCGGTTCGTGTGCGCTGTTTGCGGGGCAGTAATTTCTCTTGAATCCGTTCGCCTCTTGCACGTTCCCGCTGAGGCCGATATCGGCGCCCACGATTCATATATTCCTCCAACGATTTTGCCTTCAAAACCGCTGCCGTCTCTCGCACTATTCTCATCCGCAAATTCGCAAGTTCCAACCGCGCGAGATCAACCAATGGACGGGATGGAGCTCGACACCACGCCGCCGCCGCAGGTCGTCTGCACCGACCAGAAGAAGCTCCAGCTCGACGCGATCCAGCGCGGCTTCGCGCGTATCGAGTCGCAGATGGCTAAGATCGCCGGCAACATCGACGACCTCATGGGGGTGATCAACGCGTTGGCCTGCTTCGTTAGCAACTTCCGGCGCCTGCGCGCTGCTGAGGGGCCCGGCGCACCAGACCCGAACCTCGTCGCGCAGGTCCACCAAGTGGAGTTGATCTTCGGCGAACTCGCCGCCCAGGTGCGGAGGGTGGAGACGATACGGGGAAGCATGGTGGACATGGCCCGCACCGGACTTGGGATCGGCTGCGGCAGCGGAAGCGGCGGGGCGGTGGACGCGCTGGCCGCTGGGCTCGAGCGCATCCGCCTCAATCTCGGCCCTTGAAACTGCTGCCGTTTAGGAGTATTTTGCATTTAGATCTTGTTCAATTCAGTCATCAGGCAAATCCATTCATTTGCCAATGTACATTGCCTTGCAAGTAGGAACTTATCAAGAAATATTCACATGAATCTCACCCATCCTTATTTAGTGAAAAATTATCCAGTTATTGTTCTCTCAAGCTTAATGTTTGTTGACTTAGTCTAAGATTTTTACTTCAGCAAATTTTAGGTTTCGGTGAAATAACTAAATCTCAAATGGCGTATGGACGATGAACTCACTTTTGATTTAATCCTCAGTACAATATTTGAAAGGTTTTGATACGCTATACAAAGTAGGCCATTTGATTTTTAAAAATATATTTAGTAAGGCATCTTTAAAATATCTTTAGTACTACTCCCTCCGTCCCAAAATAAGTGTCGCTATGAGATCCGTACCGGTTAAATTTTCTTAACTTTGACTACATTTGTAGAAAACATGAGAAACATTTAAATCTCTAAATAAGTTTATTATAAAAATATATTCAATGATCTAGATACTAATCATATATTATAAATATTAATAATTTTTTATAAATATTTGGTCAAAGTTGAAAGTATTTGACTCTCGAAAAACGAAAACGACACTTATTTTGGGATGGAGGGAGTAGTAGATTACTTGAAATGAATTTGTCATAGGCAATTCATTGTACTTGAGCTAACTTGTTAGCTTATACAGACAGGATGGACTGATTATTTAGTCACTTTATATATTTTTTTCTTATCTGTTACTATCAATTTACAGCATGTCAAACAATTTGAGACCTTTTTACAAGGAAAAAATGCAACTGTTTCATGTGATGATACATTCAACCAGATGTGTTACACGAGACACCACACTAATAGCACGCACTGTTAACATTAAAAATAATAGATATGTACATCGGCAGTATCCCAAGTGTTTCAATGGTTCGCTACAAGGCAAACGAAGAATCCAGGGAACAAGGCGTGCCAGTATGTAGATTTTAAATCTGCTTCGCACACTCCATTTCAGTTATTGAACTCCAAAGTCTACAAGCATCAGCCGGCTGTATAAAGTTGTCTTGGTTATAAAAAGACTGCGATGATGATGCTTCTAGCTTCCACAGGCAAGACACTCTTCGCGGTTGTTTAAAGAACAGACCATCTGTGCCATTTTGGCTTCCTCGTCTTCTTCAGACTTGGTACTATTCACCTGCATATGCAAGGGCCTCCGTGGTGAATCATTTTTCATTTTGAACAACAGAAGAATACATGGAACTAAAGATCAAATACATACTGCGTTGCCATTCTCCTTCAAAAGTCCAGTATCAACTGTAAACTTGATTGCATCAGCAGCTGCTCGTGTTCGTAAATAGTACATCCCAGTTTTTAGGCCCTGAAATGAAACAAGATTAGGCCACAACAAATTAGGACTCCAGCAAACTTATTCAAAAAGGAGCAGAACACTTGCAAACCACAGAGGTATTATTAGTCTAATCACAGACTGCTTACAAAGACAAATAACTGCTTTGATTAGCTTACCTTGGACCAGGCATGAAAGTGCAGTGATGTTAGCTTCCCAAAGTTTGCTTGCTCCATGTGGACATTGAGGCTCTGGCTCTGATCAATATAGCATCCACGATCAACCGCCATATCAACTAAAGTTTTCTGCTTGATCTCCCAAACAGTCCTGATCCAACATTCACATACAAACTTTTAAATACATGAACAGTAATTGCATCCTGTAGGAAATAATGATGTAAGAGGGTGCACCACATACTTGTATATCGCTTTAAGATCATCTGGGATTTCTTTTAGCTTTTGAACAGAACCATCTTCATATATTATCTGGTTTTTCAGAGCAGGAGTCCAAATGCCCATTTCGGTTAAATCATGAAGAAGATGTTTGTTGACCACAACAAACTCCCCACTGCAAGAAAAAAGGGAAGATTAACCATGCACACTTATAGATGAACATAAGAAATATGACTAGAAGTACAAACCTTAGAACACGTCTACTGTAAATGTTAGATGTGTAGGGTTCAAAGCATTCATTGTTGCCAAGAATCTGACTGGTGGAAGCAGTGGGCATTGGAGCAACAAGAAGAGAGTTTCTAATCCCAACTTTTGAAATAGTCTCCCTTAGAGATGACCAGTTCCATCTGTTAGATGGCACTACATTCCACATATCAGGTTGGAGAATGCCCTGCAAAGGAAATGATTACCCAATTAAGTCATATAACTATCAAGGTCCAATGCATATAGCAAGTCGTGGATAAATTAAATGTAAAAGATTCTTTTAAAAATGAAACATAGATTTGCACCAAGAAAGATCAAATCATAGAGTATCAGTAATCTAGTGAAGGGAATTTGTAGAAGAAAACCTTGCTGACAGGGCTTCCTTCGTATGTTTCATAAGGGCCTTCTTTGGCAGCAAGTTCAGCAGAAGCTTTCAGAGAATGATAATAAATAGTTTCAAAGATATCCTTATTCAACTGCTGAGCCTGAAATAGAGATTCCATTTGTTACATAACAGCTAAGCACAGAAGGAATGTGTGCCAGTTTGAGCTGGGGAAAGTACCTCAGGTGAATCAAATGGCATGCCAAGTAATATGAAAGTATCTGCCAGGCCTTGAACACCAATGCCAATTGGCCTGTGCCGCATATTTGATCTCTTTGCCGTCTCAACAGGATAAAAGTTGATATCAATTATTTTGTTCAGGTTGTATGTAACAGTTGATGTAACCTGGCAAGATCAACAATGTTATCAGAACAATCATAGATGTAGGCTGCAGTTGAGAATCTAAAGAAAGACCTGAACAAACCTCAGCTAGCTTGTCAAAGTCAAAATATCTATTTTTTGAATCACTGCTACCCACGAGCTTAGATGGATGGGACTCTATAGGAACACCCTGCAACAATATGCATGTTAGAATACAAACTCAATGGTTCGATTCAACCAAAGCATTGACAACACATACCTTTTCCCTTACAAAACGCGGTAAAGCAATGGAAGCTAGGTTGCAGACAGCAGTTTCAGTTGGGCTTGTGTACTCAATTATCTCAGTGCACAAGTTTGAAGATTTGATTGTGCCCAGATTCTGCTGGTTACTTTTCCTGTTGCATGTGTCCTGCAGAGAATCAATGGACATCGAAACAAATTAGTGAAGTCGATAATTAACTGTAGAGCAAAGAATGACAAGTCCATAAGCAAGTATTCCTATTTGTATGTCATCAAATGTACCTTGTAAAGCATGTATGGTGTACCAGTTTCTATTTGTGCCTTCAAGATGTCAAACCAGAGGGTCTGTGCTGGAACAATTTTCTTTGCTTTGCCCTGAAACCAGAAAGCTAGGTTAGTAAAATGTATTCCTCGTCTCAATAGTGTACATTAATTCAATTTTCAACTTACTTCTCTCTCATATTTCTTGTACAAATTCTCAAACTCCTCACCCCAGCAATCAGCCAACCCTGGAGCTTCATTCGGACAAAACAGTGACCATTCTCCATTATTCTGGACCCTTTGCATGAATAAATCAGGAACCCATAGCGCATAGAAAAGATCCCTTGCACGATGCTCCTCCTGTTAAATTGTTATTCAGAATACAAGTCTTTTAGAATTTTCCAGAGTAGCCTTTCAAGGCTATCGTGCAGAAGTACACTAGACCAACTATTGCAATAAGATATTAGCTGCATATATACTAACTATATATATCTTACAGAAATACAATAGACCAAACTATTGTCATAAGATATTAGCATGACCCCTTCATATAAACTAAGATGCTAACTATATATCATACAGAAACACAGTAGACCAACTATTGCCATAAGATATTAGACCAATATACTAGGACTTGAATGGTCAAAAGGAATAAACTTATTTGACTGTAAGCATAGGATGCAGCAATCCACATAACACAAAGCATACATAAAATCAGGTTCAAGCTGTACTTGATTTCTTATGTTACACATGCAACAAATAATTAAACATTTACAGTAATGGATGAATTTTACCTTTCCATGGTTCTTCCTCAGATCAAGGAACTCAAAAATATCAGCATGCCAAGGCTCAAGGTATACAGCGAATGCACCTAAGATTCAGAAGCTCATAAGAATTTCTGAAACAGTGGAATGAGGTCGTTTAAAAAGAAACAAAGATGGTAGCACATACCCTTTCTTTTGCCACCACCTTGATCAACATAACGAGCAGTGTCATTGAAGACACGTAACATAGGAACAATCCCATTGGAGGTTCCATTTGTTCCCCGAATATAACTACCAGTTGCTCGAATATTATGAACTGAGACACCAATTCCACCAGCAGATTTGCTTATGACAGCACATTCCTTGAGTGTGTCATAGATTCCCTCAATGCTATCATCTTTCATGCAAATGAGGAAACAGCTGCTTAACTGTATCATTGAGTGCAACAGTTAGTAAATATCTTCACAATGCACACAGTACCTGCAGGAAAAAGAAAAGCACGGTACTTGGGGCCTTGGAGTGCCGGCATTGAAAAGAGTTGGTGAAGCATGTGTAAACCAGCGCTGAGACATCAGGTGGTATGTTTTGATGGCAGATTCGATGTCATCCTTGTGTATCCCCACTGAAACTCTCATTAACATGTGCTGCGGTCTTTCCACAACCTTCCCACTAAGCTTCAAGAGGTAAGACCTCTCCAGAGTCTTGAACCCAAAGTAATCATAGTCAAAGTCCCTATCGTAGATAATCTCACTGTCCAAGCGAGCAGTATTCTGAAAATTGACAGTGTTGGTAGCCATATGAGGGGTACAGTAAATCAAGAAGTGTGCAGAACAGAATTGACTCAGTTCAACAGATAAATTATGTCTATCAGGGCAAAAGAATCAATGTAACAGTAAATTTAACCACAGTACAGAGACAGTAACAATTGTACACCAATTTCCTGTCAGAAATGGAGTGTGCCTGATCAGAGTCTCACCTTCATAATTATTTCATAAATGTCATCAGCAATCAGAGGTGCCGTCAGCCCAGATCTCTCATTGAAATGTCCGTACATGTCCTTAATCCTGCACCCACAGCAATCACAACTCAATTCACAACCCAACACACAATTCGAACATTTCTCCTGGTGATATAACAAAAAAGTAAATCAGCAGTGACTCACGTCTCTGAGAAGGACTTCTTCGTGTTCTTGTGGAGGTTGGACACTGCAATCCTCGCCGCGAGCTTCATCACGACAGAAGGGGAAAACAACGGCACGTCAGGACAGAACAGGGGAACGGAACTGAGCGGAGAGCAGGAAAAAGCACGAATTCGCGGTGGTTACCGAGGCGTAGTCGGGGTGCGAGGCCGTCATGGCGGCGGCGGTCTCGGCGGCGAGCTCGTCGAGCTGGCTGGTGGTGACGCCCTTGTAGACCCCGGCGCAGACCTTCTGCGCGACGAGGACGGGGTCACAATGCTCCTGGCTGAGCCCATAGCTGAGCTTCTTGAGCCGCGCGGTGATCTTGTCGAAGTGCACCATCTCGTGGCGGCCGTCCCGCTTCACCACGTACATCTTCCGCCGGCGCGGACTTCCGTCGAACACCTCGCGGGCGCCGCCGCCGGGATGGGTGGAGTCCGGATTGGGGATAGGAGGGAGGGGGAGTTGCCGGTGAAGATGGATGAGGAGAAGAAGGTAGGGTTCGGGGGCCGATTTAAAAGACTTCCCTGCGCGGCGAGGCGAGCAATAATTAACTGGCAAAAATGGAGGAATTTTTCTGGTGCGCTTGAGGAAAGCGTTTGGTTTTGGAATGGGTTTGGCGCGCGGGCGCGGAGCCGTTTCCCGCGCTGTTTTGGCGTCGGATTGGGTTGGTGGGAGGCGCGGCACCTCAAGCTATAGCCCGCAACACTGACACGTGGCCCGAATGGCTCTTCTAGCCCTTCTGGCCCCGCATGTCAGTGGTCGGCACGGGAGAGCTCTGCGCGGGTGTTGCATTGGGCCGGCGGGTGCGTGTGTGCGGGAGGCGGGAACCGAGGAGCGTGTTGCACGAGCCTTTCCGGCCTGGACGGCGCGTGAACATTTTCTTGGGGACGCATGATTGGCTGGCGAGTTCCTTTTCCTTCCAGCAGAAGATGCTGCGGCGATGAGGTGACAATTCCAATTCCGGCGTCTGATGACCGTTGAGATCTGAGGTGTGTTTGTTTCCTGAGTGTCTAAACTTTATAACTGTCACATTAAAAAGAATCTTAATATTTATGAAGTACTTAAATAAAATTTAATTATAAAATAAATTACAGACTCCTAAACTAATTTACGAGACGAATCTAATCAGGTTAATTAAGTCATGATTAGAAGACGGTTACTAGTAGCAACACTTTAGCAAAACATAGATTAATTAAGCATATTAGATTCATCTCGAAAATTAGCATCAATCTCTAAAAGGGTTTTGACATTAAATTGATTGAAATATTCATAAATAGTAAGATTCTCTTTAATGTGACAGTGCTTAAATTTTAGAAGGAGGGAACGAACAGGGCCTGAACTCTGACTGAACGCCGTCATACTGGCATCGAAAATTGGAGTGGAACCGTACACGAGAAGGAGCGGGTCGGGGAGTGCTGCGTACGGACAGCGAGCGTGCAGGAGAAGGAAGTGGAGCGTCAGTCAATTCTCCTAAGCGGGGCGGCCCATTGAAAAATTGCATGGGCGGGTGGTTTCGTGGGTTTGTTGTTGGGCTGGTCGGGCTGTGGAGAAGGGAAAGGAGCACTCCAGCCATGGAAGCCCATTTGGTTCGGAAAGAATAAATTTTCATTGCGAACGGGTCCTTTCGAGCGGTATTTTCTTCGTTTGAAATTCACCTTGTATTTTCACAGCTGGAAATTGTTGTTAGTGCTGTTGTTGGATTTATTTTCATTACATGGTGGTGGTTTTTCACGAACTTGAACATATCATTTCTTTCGCGTCCAGAATGCGACGCGTTCATCCCTTCAGGCTTCAGGGACTTTGATAGTACAGTGATGAACCACGAGTAATATTTTTATTGCCTCGGGTACGCGGGCTACTGTGAGCATGTGACCGGCTAGCAGTACTTGGTCGTGCATGCCAGCCAAATCGGACGCTGCAAGTTCAGTGGAGTTTGGTAATCTCGTGAATGTAAGGAACAATGGAATCTCGGGAATGTACTCTACTCATGGACCAAAGTCACGAAACACTTGAAGCGGATACTCCTTCTCACATCTGAGGGTGTATTCATTTCTGAGGTCTAAATTTTAGAGCTGTCACATCAAAAAGAATCTTATTATTTAAGAGTATTAAATAAAGTTTAATTATAAAACAAATTACAATTTTCTAGACTAATTTACGAGACGAATCTAATGAGGTTAATTAAGTTATGATTAGAAGATAGTTACTGTAGCATCACTTTAGCAAAATATAGATTAATTAAGCTCATTAGATTCATCTCGAAAATTAGCACCAATCTGTCAATAGGGTTTTGTCATTAAATTGATCGAAATATTCATAAATAATAAGATTCTCTTTGATGTGACGATGCTTAAATTTTAGAAGGAGAAACGAACACACCCTGAAGCTGCCAGTTCAACACACACGGATTAATTGATGAACCCACAGTTTAGAAGGCCGAAAAAGCTTTTGATCTGACGAAATCAAAGCACATCACACATTCACATTGTCACAAAACACGCACCAAAGAGAAGAAGGGAAAAAAAATCCACGACACAAATCGTAGCAGCAGTCGCCGGTGGCTAAACTAGCACGTGACGACTTCATCGCCGTGCCGCTACAGATTCAGAACGCCGCTACGCACGGCCAAGTGGCTAAGGTCCCAGCTGAGGGAGATCGGTGGCCGGGTTGTCGGCGTAGAGCGGCGGGCACTGGAACCCGCGCGGCGGGTGCTTGCCGCAGGTGATGAGCAGGTTGAGCGCGACGGGCAGGTAGATCTTGATGCTGAGCAGCTTGAGCCGGAGCGTGGTGCAGAGGCAGAGCGCGGCGTCGAGGTCGGCCACGCCCTGCACGAGCGGGCAGCACTTGGACTTGGCCTCCTGCCCGATCACCAGGTGGATCAGCCCGCCCAGCACGTCCACGCACGCGTTCAGCTTCAGCGTGTCGATCGGGCACGTCCGGCTCGCCGGCGGCGGCGTGTACGGCGGCGGAGTGTAGGGCGGCGTGTACGGCGGAGACGGCGGGATGTATGGTGGAATGTACGGTGGGGATGGCGGGATGTAGGGCGGGGATGGCACGTACGGCGGCGTGTACGGTGGCGTGTAGGGCGGGATGTACGGTGGGACGTACGGCGGCGTCGGCGGGTTGTACGGTGGAGGGCGCGGCGTCGGGGGATTGTATGGCGGCGGGTTGTTGCACGGTGGGCACTTGGAGGATGGGGGCTTGTGTTGCTTGGGCGGCTTGCCGTGGTGCGGCGGTTTGTATCCGCCGCCGCCTGGCGCCGGGTAACCCGGTGGGCTGTGCCCTCCGCCGCTGCCGCTGCCGGGCGACGGGTATCCTCCGCCGCCGCTGCCAGGCGACGGGTATCCTCCGGGGGATGGGCTGTATCCTCCGCCGCCGCCGCTGCCGGGGGACGGGTAGCCGGGGCGGCCGCCGTGCCCGCCGCCACCACTGCCACTGCCAGGCGGGCAGTTGCTCGACGCCACCGAGCCCGGGACGAGGACCGCGGCGAGAACGAGGAGGACGAGGACTGAGCAGGCGGAGGTCGTCGCCATGGCGCCGCGCGCTCGTCTCATGCGTTGGCCGTGTGCCGGCTTGCAGGATCACGCGCGCTCGCTTCCCTTTATAGCCGAATCGGAACCTCACGGGCGCGCACGCCGCTGTCAAGCGAGTGCACTGCGAAAGCGATAGGCGCTCACATGCACGCACACGGGCACGTTCTCGCACGCGCAGAGGTCAATGCTCGAGCCAACCTCTGCTTTGCGTGACGCGATCACTCATCACCTCTAACCAATCGGGATTAGCAGCCTCCCTAATCCCTGTCGAGCAAGCTGCATGCGCGGCGGGCGGATGGACGGCCGGATGCGCGCCACGTGCCCGGCGAAGCGCGCCGGGCGCCGGGCACCTGGCCGGGGAGCCGCGGACGCGCGCGCAACAGGCCAAACGCGCGAGAGATCGAGTTCACGGGGGCGCCGGCAACTAGCGCGCCGTGGTTTCCAGGCGTAGCTAGCCGTGCTCTGCCGGCTAGAAAGCTAGCGTGGCGCGGCCTTGTCGAGACGACGGCCCTTGCAGAAAAGGAAGGCGAGACGGCCTGACATGAGACCGAGGTGCTTGTCCTCTCGGACCCGGCGCGCGCGCCCGTGACCCCCGCCCTGGAGCCTTGCGGCGTCGCCGGGATCGGCCGAGACGCGATACGCACCCTGTTCCCGGGCGCGGACAACGGCGGCCGATGCGTGGCGCGGCCACGTGGTGAGCGCGGCTGTGCGGAGAGAGGGGCAAGGCTGCTGGAGACAGTAGATTATTTGCATTATCCTGGCCGGATTCCTGGCTAATCAGGGCGTCAATACCGACGCGATGAAGCCAAATCCAGCCATGTATGGTAGTAGTTGAGCAGGAAATTATATTACGAGTAACAAGGATCGGATTGTTCACGAGTGGCGACAGCTGCAACTTCAGTTAAACGTGCCATTACGAAGGTTTGGCACCGGGTTCAGAGGTGGCACGCCTGCGCTATTTCCGGCCTGGATTCCAAGACACTTGCGGTGAACACGACGTAGACGGTTAAAATCGCGGTGCCAGATTACTGCAGAAGATATCACTGTTTAGATGCAGTACTTACATACTGTAATCGCAACTGCACAACGGGAGCCAATTCCTTCTCCGAAACAAATTAATGTGTGAACCGGAGCTTGAGTACTACAGAAGGCTGTTTTCCAGTTAAATCACTGCACAGCTCGGTGCTCTTCACGGTGGAGATAGACATGAGCAAGAGAGAATGGAAGGGTTGGTGGAGGCAGCCTGTCCATTTGGTGTTGTGCAACTGAGGTAGCCTGCCTAACTGTTTCAGAAACATGTCCAATAGTTAGCTTCAAAGTTGCCTGATGACTTCGGAGAATTATATTTTCCATGTCTGATGACCGTCTGAGCTTGAGTGAGGCCAGTTAAAAATTCGAGGGGGCGTGTTTTTTGTTGGAGTGGGAGAAGAGAGCGGGGATGCGTTCCGAGTTCGGACAGGAAGCGCCGGAGAATCTGAGGCCGTCGTACGGATTCTATGAGATGGGCGGTCAGCTGAAAATTGCATGGGCCGAGAATTACGTGGGTCTGTACTGGGCTGAGCGAGCTGGCGAGAAAGGAAAAGAGCCTTGTCGCATGTCAGGCCTTTTGTTTCCGTGATGGAGCCCTCTCGGCCCATTGAAAGGTATTTCGGCTAACAGTTGCGTGGGTCTCTGTCAGGCCAAGCCCAGAAGAAACGTTTCATTGAGACCGACTCCTTTGTAGTGGTTTTCTTTCTTTTCGTTTTGAGTGCATGTTGCATTTTCAATAGAATTTGTTTTTTTTTGTTAAACGGAAGTAAACTTATTTTAACCCTTGTTGTTACTGTTGTGTTCTCTCCATGATGGGAATTTCACGGAAACTGGAACAGATCATCGCTCTTCATGGTATCACTACAATGCCTCGCGCGCCTCCCCAAAGTGGAAAACTTAACGTGTTCAT
>JAUNZO010004425.1:0-39955 GCA_031894775.1 Chloris gayana | reverse complement strand
TCGCCACCACAGCACCGTCGTTGCCGCCCTCTGCGGCTGCCAGCATGCTAGGCGTTGGCTGCTGCCCGTAGTATTGGACAGCCTCGCATGGTGTTCTGACACTAACTAAAGATAATCTTGTAAAAAGGAATTGGAAAGGAAATATAAATTGTTGTTTTTTAGCTCATTAGAGACTATACAACACTTGTTCTTTGATTGTCACTTTGCTAGATTTATTTGGAACACTATGCATATCATTTTTGGAATTCAACCTCCTAATAGTATTTCTCATATGTTTGGATCTTGGCTACACGGTTTACCACGGAAAACCAAGAACCAAATTTTATTGGAGGCGACAGCCTTTTGTTGGGCTATTTGCTTGAAAAGAAATGATATGGTGTTCAATAATGCAAAAACTTATTCCATTTTGCAGGTTATTTTCAAGGCTACATATTGAATCCGTTGGTAGTCGCTGTTGCATAAAGAAGAAGAAAGAAACAACCTCAAACTTGGATGTCGCCTCTTGGAATCGGTGATGATGAAGATCTTCAACAAATTTGGATGGAAATTTAGGAATAGACTTAAGTACTAAGTCGGTTATGCGCGCCTAAGTGCTTTGCTTTTTCTAGTTTGTTTTTTTATTATCTTGAACGTGGTTGTATCCGTTGTGATTTTTGAGCCTAAGTGCTCCTTTGTACGGGATGTTGGCCATGTACACCTCTTGGGGTGTAGAGGCTGGGACTCTAGTTCCATTATCTAAAAAAAAGGAGTATACGCTTAATTCCTCAAGTGTATAGATTGAGATAATGTATGTATCGTTGTCTCAAGCAACCTATAATGTATTTTCCATTGAGATGTGTATCTGTTGTTACCAATTCAATTACAGTGTATTAGGTTGTTCTGCTAATTCAGAATTTGCCTCAGTGTACAGATTGAATGGATTGTAAACTGTAAATGTCATATAGAATGAATATAATTACTGAAATTTCACTCAGTTGATAATGCTATCAGTGAATGCTTTGTTTTTTCCCCGCTGAACACTAAACATTCAGTCTAAGATTAACGGTAAGAGCACGATCTCAGTATGGAAGTTCGCCTTTGGTGTTTGGAGTCTGGTTAGACTTTCACCGAGACACAGAAAGACGGTGCCATGGACTCCCAGGTTGAATGGAGTTGTGCTTCCTTCCTCTGGTGGTGTAGTACATGGCTGGAATGATTCTTCTAGAGCCCGGTCACTTCGCCTAGGTTGGCCGTCGCGGCTCCTTCCTCTTCCTCGAGGGGAGCAGCTGAATGGTGGTGCGGGTTTTTTGGGAGTGGGGGTGGGAAATGAATTATAGTAAATTCCAGTCTTTTTTGTTTGAGACTCAACTCCTTTATTCATTGATCGGGCATGTCGTAGGAGTTACAGTCTTACTGATGCTATCTGCCAGACTTTAGAAACCAAACATGTACCAAAAGACTCAAACAAACTACTCTTAGCTGAATTATGAGCATCTAAACTAGACTTTCGACCCTCATGGACAATGAAGACAAAATGAAACCTTGCCCTCCTCACCTTAATCTCCAGGATAATGTGCCCATAAGAACCCATGTTCGATTGTTGAATATTCTAATAAGGTTTGCGCAGTCCCTAGATATGCAAATTCGTCGTAAGCCAATATGGCTTGCCAACGCCAAAGCCTCCCGACACGCCACCACCTCCAACCTCCATATGCTCAGGATCCGTGATGCCATCAAGGACCTCCGACGATGCTCTTACTAAGCGTCTGTTCCCATCCCTGGTCATTGCTGCAGCCGTTCACTTAGGGCTTGTTCAGTTAGAAAGGATTGAAAAAGGGGCTCAAATGATTCTAGGAGGGGAATGAGTGAATCCGGTTGGTTCACTTGAACTGCCTGGTTTCATTTTTTCAAGGGACTCAATTCTATAGGAACATTTTCATCTCAAAATGTTGTTTTACACAGAAATAATTGCAACTAGATTTCATCAACAAAAAGAAAATAGTTACACGGGAATTTGATCAATTTTGGAGAGTATTTCGAACCAGATTGCAACAGTTTTTAAGCACATATTACAACATTTTTGGAGCAGTATTTCAGGCTAGATTAACGAAGTTTTTCAGCACATATTATTAGCAATCTTGGGCAGCATTTCAGCCCAGATAATTAACTACTTTAATAAAAAATAGCCTCTGCCTTCTTAATTTTTAAAAATTCAAAAAAGTGACCTGAGTATATCCAAGCATTATTAATTAAAAAAATGACCCCTACATTCTTATTTATTAAAAAATCTAAAAATTGGCCTAGTGGGCCCAAGCCTCTGGATAGGGCCTCTACTACCATAGCCCACCATGAAGGTAGGCCTGGCTTCGGCCGGCCCATAGGCCAAAGCAGGGAGTAGCCCGTCGTGGCGTCATTTTTAAGGTGGGGTGGGCGACGTTGTGCAGACGAGATCGTACTAAAGACTTGGAAAGCCCTTCGCGCGCCTCGCCATCTATAGCCACGACTGGCTTCTTCAACCGTGACTATAGTGGCTACTATAGCCGTGGTTGGAGACATGGAGCGTAGCTATTATTAAAGGCCTCAGTAGGCATGGTTCACAAAGCCAACTGTGGCTATAGTGACCACTATTGTCACAGGCCATGGACATGTTGCCCCGTCCCCTACTTCAGCCATGGACCATTTTTCTTGCCGTTGCTACATTGCCGGATTGTTATAGTGAATACAACTTTATTTACGATTCATCACACACAAAAAGGAGGAGGGAGTAGCCCTCACAAGTCATAAACCAATAAGTACACACTTCTCCAGCGAGAGAGAAATACACGCTTCTAGAGTTACATAGACAAAATGTCAAAAATCAGAAGCCCAAACTCAACAGTAGTGTTGCGCCATGTATAAACTTTTTCTTTTTTTAATAACCAATAGACTTTAAATTGGAGTGTTTAGGCAGCAGGCTTCATCTCCAGCTTGATGGCCGCCACCAGCTGGTTGTACGCCTCGGTCCAGGCGTTGCTCATTTCCGGGCTCCACATGTCAGCCGGCACCGCTTCCTTTATCGTCTCAAGGAGCGCGAACCTCACTACCTGCACACACGAGGCCAGCAATGCCGTCACGATTACGACTAAATATGGCTTTGGAATGCTCCGTCCCGGCCGGCGCATCATCAATCTATAGAAAGCTTTCTTTGTCTGTCCTTTTCCAAAGTCGAAAAAGGTGTATTGTAAAGTCGACGACTTGCCTCAAAGTGTCCGTCAGCGACGCCG
This sequence comes from Chloris gayana, assembly GCA_031894775.1. Classification (NCBI taxonomy): domain Eukaryota; kingdom Viridiplantae; phylum Streptophyta; class Magnoliopsida; order Poales; family Poaceae; genus Chloris; species Chloris gayana. Next base: position 36,713 of record JAUNZO010004425.1, on the reverse strand, counting down.
TACTTGAAGTGCGAGGCGCCCAGCCTCTTGAGTGTGGTGTCCCTGACGGTGATCTTCCCGGCTTTCCGGAGCTGCGCCGCCGCCTCGCACGTCTGCACCGATGTCAAAACATGCACAGTTGTCAGTTTTCAGTGTCACCCCAGCCCGCAGTGTTAATTAATATGAAACTTGCACGAAGCATGCACGTTTGATTATCAGAGCAGTAAATCAGGGTACCATGACAAAGACGGACATGGCGTGGGGCTTGAGCTTGGGGTTCTTCTCCAGCGGCACGTCCGAGTCGCGCAGGAACGAGAACATCTGCTTGGCCGACGGCGCGATCTCGAAGATCCTGCACAGGCGGCAGGGCCGATGTCAATCACGGCCACAGTGATGCCGGTGACCCACTTTGTGATGCCGGCAAACCAAAAATGCAATGCGCAAGGCTGTGCTGATTCTACAAAAAACAGGGGTGCGAAATGAGGTGCCTACTTGAGGAAGAAGCGGAGGGCATGGGTGCCCGAGTCCTTCTTCATGATGGCCCACGACTTGAGCACCAGAGCTTCCTGCTCCTCGCTGAAGCTCACCGCCGCGCTGTTTTCTGCCGGGGGCGCCATGCCTTGCTCTGCTCAATTCGCTCCTGTTTGCTGCGAAAATCTTGGTTGCGCACTGGAAATACTAGTGGATCTGCCGAAAAGTGGGTTGTGATGGGGTTGGAGCTGAGGAGCTCAAGTTTATATAGTTCGCTCGGCCCAGAGCCGGGGCGGCCCTTGGGGCTCCCGAGGAGCCGGGACGCATAATGTTGTCGTGCTGCTCTTGTCATACCAGCACGGAGCTGGGCGGATGGTGAATGGGACTGGGTTTGTGGGTTGAAGAGGCGAAAACCATGTGCCGCAGCGACAAAGCGAAGGCGGGTTGGGCACTTGGGCTTGGGCAGGAGTTGCTGCAGCCTGCAGCGCCAGCGCGCGAACCGTCCCGTCCAGAGGGTCAAAAACGTGGGCGGCTGGGCGCACGGAAAAACAGCGGCGGGTTTGAGAAGAATCCAAGTCAAAGGCTCGAAGCCGTTTCTTTCTTGTCAACCAAGAACAAGGCAAGGACGCAAAGTAGGCTGATGATCCACAGCTGCAAATATCGCAAAAGGCCCGGCGCTTTTTGGGCCAATTAACGGACGCCGATTGGAAAGATGTGGACGGGCCATGTTTTTGTTGTAACCAGAGAACCACGAATAGGAGGTATATGGAGCTTGAAGACTTGAACGCCAACTAACAATGGTAGGCAACAGAGGTGGCGAGGTCGTCTACTGCAATGCCGTTATCCAGAACAGGGAGATACAGTTAGGGCATGTACAGTGGTCCAGACGATTGTTGTCTAGAATACAATTCCACGTCAAGTAATAGAAAATAGATAATTATATTTGGGACATGCAGTCAATCGAAGTGGGCCATTGAAGATCCAAGGTTGGAGCAGCGGATTGGACCAGACCTACAACAAGTCTGACGTTGCAGACGGTACAACTCACACAACAGAAAATAACTCGTCTATCTGAACCAGATTTTTCGCTAGCTGGCTGTCTGGTGCATGCTCGACAGCTTCTCTCTCCTTCATTTTCTCTCTCCTCCAAGTCAGATAAATTCTTATGTGACACTTCTCCCAGACAGCTGATGTCATCCCATTGTGCTTGCCTTAGATGTTTATATAGGTCCAGGGTGACGCGCGACGTAGCACGAGGTACATGCCCGGCCATTCGCACGACCCAGCTCACGTCGTGCATCAGCCGCTCACTCACGCGCACGACACGACCCGCACTCCACGCAGAACGCCACGCCCTCCAACTGAAAGTCTGAAACCAACATTGACGCTCGCAACTAGACTGTGCGCACACTTGGATGAACCGACTCACGAACGCACGCGCACGCTGACCCGAAACACACCACCACCAATGTCCGGAAAATGTCTTATGTACTGGGCATTATATGTATGGGTTATATGGACCATTCATTTATGGTTAGAACTTAGAATGAACGATCCCCAACTATTTGTATTTTTCTATATATTTATTTTTCTTGGTTTTCTCCTGTGAGACTTAACATACATGTGACAGAGGTGGTATCATCGGGAAGGATGTTGATTAACTTACGGGTCTACTTAATTAATTCAATTGGAATGGTTGGCGGTGGTTTGGAGTAAAAATAAAAAGAATATTTATAGGGTCCACGTGTACCTTTCAATCGAAAAATGAGTACAAGTACAGTACTTCATTTCAAAATTTGAACCGATAATTGCGTTGCTTGAGAACGAAAATTAGTACACAATCCTTGCACGTAGTACAAAATCATGCCCTTTTCTGTACACTCCAACACTTGATAATGGACCAAATGCAACCATTTAATTTCCAAACTGGTACTTTTGTTCCAATTTATTAATAGCACAACTGCAGATTAATGTATTAAACATAGGATTAGTGTAGAATATTTTTTATGTTCCTGTACAACCTTTGAGTATTTTTTTCTGCAAACGTAACAACTACACTGAATTTATACTACCAAGTTCGAAATTGCACGTTTTTATACTCAAATCATGCCTAGAGCACCATTGTACCTGTGATGTACTCATACTGTATTAAGTACCTAGCCATTTCAGACTTTGAACTTACCAAATACATTCCAAATTATGATTGTTCGTTGTTCATCGTCACACGAGTTATGGTCTACACCTAAACTTGTGTGGTACTTTTATCACTCAACCACTTCAAAATAATTCCGTACCATTATTACTTAAGAAATGCTTCACATATATCCCATTGCATCTTACGACCAAAGATCTAATGATTCAAAATTTAAAAGTATCACAATCAAAATTATTAAACCATTGGATCTCCGATTGTAACATGCAGTCGTACAAATAGTTGAGATATATAGCAGTACTCTATTACTTATAATATGTGCTTGCTTTGTTCATCTCGGGTCGATGTCAAATCGTTGCAAAGATTTACTAAACTAGCAGACCGAAAAAGGATGCCCGTACACCGGCCACAGTAGGCTCAACCGGCTCAGACAAACGAACAAGCCTGCTGAACAAGAGTCTGAACCACAACCCAACTCCAAATTAAACATCACACATGGCAAGGAAGTAGGAGGTCCGAAAATAAGGCACCGACACGGCCGAAATCAAAAGCAACGACGCGTCGCGATTGGAAAGCGACCATGGCGGTCATGGCGGTTGTAAAAACTGTCCACACCTGCCAAAATGCTAGGAGGGCAGCAAATCTTTGTTGTATCAGCTTTAGACTATACGTCCACGTCGACATAGATTTGATAACCTTGTTTATTAATTTTCAGCTCCAGATTCGCAATCAGGAAAGGGTCTCACAATAAAAGCATGCGTCATTTAGATTAGAGGTACTCCACGCTCTACATATATATGTAATTTTTACAGGCCATCGCTAAATGCATCAACAGTTCAACACTCAACGGAAACAAGATTTGTTTTTTTAGGGAAACAGATGAACAGACTCCACAGGAACTTGCAATGATTCAGACGTGTGGGCGAAGAAGAAGCCCACAAAATACAAGGTCCCTACCTGCGGGGCGGCCCAATCCAAAAGAACGATTTGCCCCGCCCAGATCTCCCATTCATCACTGCCGCTCAGATAATCTAAAAGAAAATGCCGCTCAGATCTACACTTGGACCATGCACGCAAGACACGTTACGTGTTTGTTATCCCCGTCGGGAACGAGATCTCCCTGCGGTGTGCATCCGTTGATTCCGCATCAAACGGTGGTCGCCTCTCTAATGAAAAATCGGTAGCTCAATGAGGAAAAAATCAGGCCCAATTCTCTTTATACCAGCTCCACGATCTGTCTCGACGCCGTCGAGCGCATCCACCCGCGTCGTGCGTACCCACGCCCCGGATGGAAGGTGACCCAAGCCTGTCCATGTCCATGAAGCTATGGAAAAACCATGCATTGTGGACGCCATCAGGCGCATGAGCAGCACTGAGATGTCGAGAACCGTGGCAGGTGGCACCATGCGAAGACAATGTTTGACGCTCGAGCGACTGTAAGAAGCCAAAACCATTCGAGGAGATGCCGAGAGCCGCGCTGCAACCAAAAACGATGTCAAGGCTACCATTAGTGAATACTGAACAACACAATTGAACTTCTTAGCCAACAGATTGAGAAAACCAGTGAATGCATAATCCCAAATTAGCACAAACAACCTTTCTACTCTCCTCCGTAACTCAATTGGAAACAGTCGGCATACAATCTCAACTAAATGGAAAACTGAGGGTCCACCAACAGCCCCCGTCCACGGTGCCGGCGCAGGCCTCAAGCGTGTGCTGCGGCCACCGGCTGCGGAGTCCTCGAGAGCATATTGCCGGGGCTGCTCAGGGCGTGCTTTGCGTTGTAGGGCCCGTACGTGACGGTGTACAGTAGAGATTCACTCTAGCCTCGCCGCCGGTGTGGCGGCTCACAACGCAGGCGGCAGCTAACGGAAGTGGCGGCGTTGACTCAACGTGAGCCGTCCGATTCAGGATTGACGAGCGCGGGGCAGGGGATCTCGTTCCACCCGTCGTGCCTAAACCTCCCGCGCTTATTTATTCCCCCGCCCCTGGACCTTCTCCTTCGTGCAAGTCTCGGGAAAAAAGCATTGTACTACTGATCACGAGAAGGTGTTCTCTCCCGAGGTAGTATGCCGAGCTTCGATAGTTCCAGCGCTCCGCTCCTCCGCCCCGTGCCGGGCAGCTACGGCCTGCCGGTGATCGGCGCCATGCGCGACCGCCTCGATTTCTTCTACTACCAGGGCCAGGACAAGTACTTCGAGTCCCGGATCGAGCGCAACGGCTCCAGCGTGGTGCGCATCAACGTGCCGCCGGGCCCGTTCATGGCGCGCGACCCGCGCGTGGTGGCGCTCCTGGACGCCAAGAGTTTCCCGGTCCTCTTCGACCTCACCAAGGTCGAGAAGAAGAACGTCGTCACGGGCACGTTCATGCCACCCGCCGCCCTCACCGGCGTCGTCCCCACCTTCCGGTCCAACTTCTCCGCGCTCTTCGCCACCGTCGAGTCGCAGCTCGCCAAGGACGGCAAGGCGGAGTTCAACAAGCTCAACGACGCCACATCCTTCGACTTCATCGGCGAGGCCTACTTCGGCGTGCGGCCCTCGACGACGGAGCTTGGCAGCGGCGGGCCCACCAAGGCATCCAAGTGGCTGCTCTGGCAGCTGCACCCCTCGTCACGCTCGGCCTTCCAAAGATCATCGAGGAGCCGCTCCTCCACACGTTCCACCTCCCGCCGTTCCTCGTCAGCCGCGACTACAAGGCGCTGTACAAGTACTTCTCCACCGCCGCGTCGCAGGCGCTCGACACGGCCGAGAGCCTCGGCCTGTCACGGGAGGAGGCCTGCCACAACCTGCTGTTCGCCACGATTCTTAACAGCTACGGCGGTCTCAAGGTTCTGTTCCCAGGAATCCTGGCGAATGTTGCCAAGGCCGGCGAGAAGCTCCACGAGAAGCTGGTGGCCGAGATCCGCGCCGCCGTGGCCGAGGCCGGCGGTAAGGTCACCATCGCGGCGCTGGAAAAGATGGAGCTGGTGAAGTCCGTGGTATGGGAGTCGCTGCGCCTGGACCCGCCCGTCAAGTTCCAGTACGGGCACGCCAAGGCCGACCTGCAGATCGAGAGCCACGACGCCGTGTTCCAGGTGAAGAAGGGCGAGATGCTCTTCGGCTATCAGCCGTGCGCCACCAAGGACGCCCGCGTGTTCGGGCCGACTGCAAAAGAGTTCGTCGGCGACCGGTTTGTCGGGGAGGAAGGCAGGAAGCTGCTGCAGTACGTGTACTGGTCCAACGGCCGGGAAACCGAGAGCCCGGGCGTGAACGATAAGCAGTGCCCCGGCAAGGACTTGGTGCTGATCGTCGGCAGGCTCTTCCTCGTCGAGCTGTTCCTCCGGTACGACACCTTCACTGCCGAGGTTGGCAAAGAGCTGCTAGGTGTCAAGGTCGTCTTCACCGGAGTGACGAAAGCTACCTCCAGTCCTGCCACCGAATAAAATTTCCTGCAGTCTGCATGCAGCCATACCACAGTGCCTACATTGTGCGTGCTCCGGCAGAGAGGCCAGAAACTTAATACTGTACATGTTTCCTTTATCTAAGAAGAATGGACGAATGGTTGTGTGGCATGTTGGGTCATGGGTTTTTTCCCCTTTTTTTCTAATATAATATGGTGATCCGAAATTATTGGATGTGTTTAATGGTTTGTAATTTAATACAGATATTGACGGTAATAATTGAATACTGTTTAAGTGTTGACTTCACTCTTACAGATTAAGAACGTCTCCAAAGGAGAAAAAGAGAGCGAGAGCGAGAGAACTGCTAGCTCCTGACAGCTAGTTCTAGTAAAGACACTGCATGGCACTCATGCTCCCAGTCCCTTGCTAGAGTTGCCAAACTGGCTTAGATGACTACCATTGAGCACGCTCGAATAAGAAACAATGTAAATTTAGAGGAGTCCACGTCGACGCCTTCATCCAGACGCAATCTATACCCAATATAATAAATTCGGTGAGGTCGTCTACGACCCCACCCCAAAACCCGTCGTCCGTCTCCTCCGTCGCTTACCCTTTCCCTCCCGTCGGCCGTCCTTCCTGTATCCCGCGAAATTGCAAAATCACAGTTCGTATCCAAGTTTCCTTAGCTTGTAGAGTCCAAAGAACCATCGGATCGAACTGGCTCTCCATCGAGCCCAATCCAGCAATCCCCCAAATCGGAGATCGAACCTGCCCGCCTCTTCCCTCCCCAAAGGCCCTTGCCCAGCTGAAGAACCTCGCCGCCGCCCGGCCGGCCGCCATGGCTCGCAACTAGGAGAAGGCGCAGTCCATGATGAACTGCTTCATCACGACGAAGCAGGAGGAGAAGCGCAAGCCCCGGGAGACTGGTCCTACCTCGCCACCAAGTGTCGCGACGTCGCCGACTCCGAGCGATGGCGCTCCGAGATCCTCCGCGAAATTGGCGCCAAGGTCGCCGAGATCCAGAACGAGGGCCTCGGGGAGCACCGCCTCCGTGACCTCAACGATGAGATCAACAAGCCCGTCCACGAGCATGGCCATTGGGAGCGCCGCATCGTCGAGCTCGGCGGTCGGGACTATTCCCGCAGCTCCAACGCACCGCTCATGACTGATCTCGACGGCAACATCGTCGTCCTCCCCAACTCCTCCGGCCATGGGCCTGGGTACCGATATTTCAGCGCTGCCAGGACGCTCCCCGGCGTGCGGGAGCTCTTCGACAAGCCGCCCAAGGTACGGAAGCGCCGCACACGATACGAGATACACAAGCGCACATCAACGCTGGGGTACTACGGATACTACGACGACGAGGACGGTGTGCTTGAGCCCCTTGAGGCTGCAGAGAAGGGCATGTGGAAAGAGGTCAGGAATTTATCGCTCATGTGCCACTACCCGATGAGAAGGAGAATTGACCGGATGGTGCTAGAGAGGAAGAAGAAGGAGCTGCCTAGAAAGTATGCCAGTGACTCTTTGCAAGTGGAGCAGGAGCAGGAGGAGGCCAAGGACATGTTCAACGATTGTCGCTAGAAGAAACGGTCGGCAGGTTTGCTATACTCATACTTCAGATTTTGTTGGATCATGATTAACAAAATGTCAGAAACAGGTGAAGTAGTAATTACTATTGATAAATTCACATCTTGAATTGAAAACATGGTCCTCTTTTTAATATTATTACTAGCATGTTTGTTAAAGTTGAGTACAATATGTATGGAGTTGCTCAAATTTTATTTAGACTTTATGGTTCATTAGCTTGTTCTGTATCAGAAAATGACGAAATAACAGCGATTGTCCATTCTCTGTTTCATTTTCTTTAATCTAATACAAAATTGACTTGAAATATTAATTCAAAACCATGTAGTTTGTTCTGACAACTTTGACGCTTGATTCTGGAGTGACTCGGTCACCCCCTCTTCTTGCTGAAGCTGATCTTCTTAGTTGCATGGATAACATAACAAATTTCTTCTTTCACATATATTATATTCTTTGCTTTGGCAACTTACGATTTTCTTCTTTCTACCAATGTTGATTCTTTTATGACCTACTAAAAAGATTTGACTTGTTTTCAATTTCCATGCAGAAATTGGCACTGATGCAACATGCATGATCACATAAAGAAGTTGCTTGACCATTGTTATGAAAACATGCGCTTCTCCCCAACAAATCTTTTATGTCGTGATAAAAGACTATCCACTTATAATATTTCATACAATTGCATGTTGATGTAGCTTAACTGTTTTATCAGAATTGGGATTTCTTTTAACACGCTTCCTTGTCCAAGATGGATTTTTTAATAAAAAAACTTGTTTAAAAAAGAGTAAACACATATAAATTCCAGTTTGAATATAATAATTATATGCTTCCAGAATCCAGATCACTACAAGCATGTGCCTGACTTATGTCCTTTCTGCTTTTGTTTACCATATTTATGGCTGAGAATAAATAACCAGGCTCTACGTATGAGTAGTGACTGAGAATAAATTATATGGCTTTTTATCCCGTGTACACGAAATGTATTCTCAGTTACATTGTTGAATAGTGATACGGCCAAACTTTTGAAGACATTTGTCTTCTTGAATCTTAGCCTCTGGTTTCAGTTTAGTGAAACATATCTCTGATTTTAGGTGAAATGCAGTGTGAGGTGCTGGTTATGGGTTATGATGAAATGGGGTGAGTTGATTCTTAAATCCCTACATTTAATGAATTATTATATAACATATTGCTTGCTCAAACATTACTTTTAGGTATGCGCTTTGGAAGCCTTATTTAAGATCAATGATGGAAGCTGGTATAAAATCTGTTAGCATGGGAACTAAGAGTAAATCAGAAGTACTTCAGAGTTGTTTGCAGCAGATGAAGGCTTGTTTTCTCGATGTAAGTTCTAAATTTCTTGTGTTTTATGATGAAGGTAAAGTATGATGTAAAAGCAATGCAACCATATTAGAACTATTCAAAGTGATACAGTACTAACAAATTTCTCTGAATTTATATGCTTGATTTGATGATATGGTGATCTTTGGTGCATTACAGGCGAGGGTGAACAAAGTGAAGCTCCTTGATGCCATGGGTGCATTCTTTGCAAGGTTGTTGATAGTTTCTGCAAGCCATTCCATACATTTTATGACTTCAATTTATGACTTCAAAGCTGGAATATGTTTTTCTTTTGTAGGTCAAATAGACCCAAAAATGAGACAAAATCCAATAGAGGTTGTGAGGCCATGTAGTGCATGCAATGAATCTGAAATGGTGCTAAAGCGAAGGCCAGTAATTCGTCTTGCGGCGACTCTTTCTTTCTTCTCTAATATTTGTCACTTCGTGATCTTCATTCTTGAGCTTTTTCTTTTCTTATCTCAGACTGGTGAATTCATGGTTAGGTGCCGAGGTTATCCTCAAGTGAGTTACATCTGCCTTTTGATGGAATTAAATTACGTTATTGTGCTTTTGATGGAATCAAATTACGTTATTGTGGTGAGCATAGTTAAACTTTTACTCCTAATTCCTAAATCCTAAATGTGTAAAAGTGATGTCTGTTTCGGTCTTATTATTCATTTATGATGACAAGTGGCTCTGGTTTTTCTTCCAATGCAAAACCAGAAAAAGAAGACATAATTTGTGACTCTCGTGCACGTGTACAAAGTTCCACCGATAGATCCAATTAAATGTTTGATGATGACTCTATGATCGTACTTCACTTTTCCAGGTGTCTTGATGCGGAGGTATGACACCCAATGGCGGCGTGAGGAGGGCCTCTGCAGACCTTGGATTCGTCGTGGTGAGAGACAAAATGTAAGCAGCGTCCTTGGCAATGGGTGGCACGCGCCATCGGACACGGTGTTAGGCACAGTGGCTCCCTCAAGGTACCTCGATTCGACATCCCCAAGTGCAACAACAATTCGTGATCTTAAGTTTCCAAGCAACACCTTATAAAAAAGGTCTTTCCAGCTCCTCCAGGGCCATAAAAAAAAGCACTCCTCCATTTTGGACTGTCAATAGCACTCATAATGGCATCATATGCAGTCCTCTGGTCTGTTAAGAGACTGAAATAGATTTTCATCCTCTTTATTGACATGGATAATAAGTTCTTCATAACTCTCTTGCCATATAGGCTGAGCAGGTGTACTAAAAAGTTTGTCGTGACAACAAGAAAAAGAGAACAGCATGCGCTGGAATAAAATTATACTTCCTCCATTCCACAATGTAAGCATTTGAAGCATTCAAATATTTATCCATAATATAAGCATTCCTAGGAATAAGACAAAATCTGGTGGATTGGTGGGTAGGTGAGGAATTGATGAGATAGTGTAAAATGAGGGGTATATATGACTTTTCTCACATTGACTATTTTTATCTCAGGATTCTAGGAATGCTTACATTGTGAAACGGAGGTAGTACTTGCTCAATGTTTGACATTTTTTTTGTACAAATGATCCATTATTGAACTGCAATTTATCATGTGAAGTCGATGTTACTGTGTCATGTATCTTTGGGTGAATACTACTTAAAGTGAAGCGTATCATGGATAGCTTTGTAGAGCTTTTAAGCAAAAAAGAATTAAAAAACTGTTATTTAGTCTTCAGGATAAACTGTTGTATGAATACTATGTTTTATAAAGTCACCCAACTTATGATTATATCATTTTTTTTAAAGCCCGTAGCAACGCACGGGCAAACTGCTAGTAGAGTAATAAACGTGGATCGCCTCTTCGAAGTTTGAAGACAACAACAAGAGGTTGGGCGGTTGGTCGACAATGGAAGATGGGGGTACAAGTTTCGAAGTTTTTTTTGTCATCGCAATCAGTACCCGAATCTCCATCGGCTCGCACCGAACACAGACGCAGACACTCACATACATGCATGAGTATTCACCACACGTGTGCACACACACCCTATTCCTATGAGGGCATCCGAAAGATTAATATAGATTTTCCATGGTGACATCGTCTCCCACTGAAAAAATAATTAGCCGTAACTCGTGTCAAAGGATTTGATACTTGAGTGTTTTAGTTCTACCACAAGCAAAACCATCAGCTAGACTTAGTTAATTTATTGTCCTTTCGGCTTTCTTTATTTTCTTAAATTATTTATTATTCTTAACTTACCATCAATTTTCTCCCTTACCCCTCTTGTGCATCACCTCGTTTATATAGAGACAATATAACAAATAAAATGTGATAGAGGCAGTAGCTCCAATATACAAAATAAGACAACACAGAAATATTATTGCTGTCTCATAGTATTGTTGTTCACTGCAAAGATTTATCTATCTGTTGGATCTGTAGAACATTATGTGGAATATACTGGAGCATTGGAGTGCGTAAATTAATTATTTTACACAACGATATCATGGTGTCATTTGGAATCCCGTTATCTCAGTGGCTCAATGTTGAGCATTTATGTCTCCAATGGCCTGCAACTATGGTCATGTTAGCCGACACAAAAATATGGCGAAAGCCGAAATCCATCCGGGTACGGTTCTTAGACTCGCGGTAGCTACCACCAGTGGCGAGCCTAGGATTGAAGCTGAGGGTGGGTTGAATTTTTTTTTTGCGGCAAAAGAAATTTTACATGGCATGTTACAATAGAAATTCAAAATTTCAATAAAGTATATTTGAAACATAGTAAAATCAACATTAATAGTTCAATCCAAGCTTACAATGATTAAAATAAGATAAGAAACTACTTATTCCTTTTGATTTGACCCACGCGTTCTAGTGGTCGTAAAACTATCGATAATATCATTTTCGATCATAGTCAATAAACATCCCACTAAACAATCATCCAAAAGGCTATCACTCATCCTATTATAACTTATTCTTGACAAAGATCATCCTTGAAAAATCTCTTACAACACTTGTTGTTGCAACCGTAGAATCAATATCAACTTGATAAGCAAGTATACCAAATCATAAACAATATACCTTTTTGTTTCAACAAGATAAACCAAGAGGTCAACAAGACTGTTATTGCAAACTTACCAACCGAGCATGAGAAAAAAATACAAACTTGCTATTTCTAAGAGCCTAGGACACCAATTAGGCAATCCATACAACAAATTTACCAATTGAGCAAGAGCAATCCAATTGCAATGCTTGCTGGCTTAAGGGAGAAGTGGGCAAGACTGCAGGAGACGAGTGAGGGGAGTAGCGAGTAGAGACGTAAAGCATCGGTCGGCTCGGGGCACGGGAGTGATCGAACCCTAACCGCAGCCCTTTTTCCCCTCTTGCGAGTCGCGGCTACTGCCTATTTGCATGAGCCGAATCCAAAGCGAAGCGGAGCGGGACGGGAGCGTGTTCGGGGACTTCGGAGAGTAAGACGAGAGTCGAGTTTCTATTGGACGATGGATTCTAGGGGTGGGATAGCCTACCCCGTAGACTCACCCCTAGCTACCATCGTAACCGAAACCCTAGACGACAACATCGACCCCATTGTCGTAGTTGCCGCCTTACCCTAGCCAAGGTGAGCTAAGCTAGCTCACGAGTTTCGAGCCAAACGTCAAGGCCTAATCGTCACGGTCGGACAGATTTCGTTGCAGTTACTAGAACTACGCCGAAAATGACACAAGGGAGCCGCTTTCATAGTTTTTGTGAAAACCACGAGCTTGCACCAACCGGTACACTGTTCCCTCAACACGATTGGAAGTACCGATGGTACACTATGGGCGACGACACTCATGGTGGCATCGCAAGTATAGGGATGTACGATGGACATGGCTTCGTTGACCGGATGTGAGGGAGGAGAGAAGGGATCGGGGAGAGGGATAGGAAGAGGGGAGAGTGGGCAGTGCGAGGACTAAGTGTGGGGGAGGAGAGGGTTGGAGGCGGTGCAGCGTAGGCGGAAACCCTAACGGTGGCATGGCCTCTGCACCGGGTCACCCACTATATATAATGTGCGGTAGTCGACAATGGCATGTTGTCATAAGCAGGGTTCACTGAAAATATGTTCCCAATCGACATCACTAGTGGGTTGGACGGTTACCGTGTCTGAGAATTGGCGGTCATTTCAGAAACTGCTACTAATTCAGGACATGGACATGACTACTTGTGGTCTGCAACTGTGAGTATGCACTTTATTAGTGGTTTTTGAAATACTTGCAAACACAACTATTTTTTGTAGTAGTAAGATTGGCTACCACGCATACGCCCATGGCTCATGATTTGTGTACCCACTGATTATGTTCCTCAATATCGATAAAGAGCATTCACTGCCCCGTTCCGTAACTTCGCTTCTTTCGTCATCCACCGGACAGTCACAAGAAAGAGAGAATGGGGCAGCTATAATGCACGAGTTATACATCTGAAAAAACAAGCTAAAAGAAAGAAAATTACAAAGAGTAGCAAAGAACTTATTGGAAGCAAAGGGGCACAATTATGGGTAAAATTGGGAGATGAAAATACCAAAAATTTTCATGCTTGTGCTACAATTAGATACATGCAGAATTTGATAACTTCTTTAATGGATCAAAATGGAGTTATTCTTTACACTCACGAGGAAAAAGCACAACTATTATGGGATCCATATAAGCAGAGATTGAGCACTTCAGAATTTTGAGTAATGCATTTTGATCTCAATGAGTTGTTGACAGTAATGCCGGGACTAGAAGTATGGGAAGATGAGTTCAAAAATGAAGAGAGATAATATCCTTAAAAAAACATGCCTACTGACAAATTTACAGGTCCTGATGGGTTTAACAGTAACTTTTTTAAAATATTGTTGGTCAATTATAGCTCAGGACTTCTATGATTTGGGTCATGGCTTTCATAAGGAGGAGATATGTATGCAAAGCATAAATGGCTCTTACATTACTCTGATTCTAAAGAAGGAAAACCATGTTACTGTCAATAATTATATGCCAATTTCTCTTCTCAATTCAAGTTTAAAATTAGTCACTAAATTGCTTGGTGATAGACTGCAACAGGTTATTATTGTTCAGGTAATTCATACTAATCAATATGGATTTATTAAGTCAAGATCTATTCAAGATTGTCTTGCATGGGCTTTTGAACACTTTCATTTATGCCATAAATCAAAATTGGACTTATGCTTTTGTATTAAGTCAAGATCTAAATTGTAATTCTTAAGTTGGACTTTGAAAAGGCTTTTGACAGGGTAGAGCACTAGGCTATTCTGCAGATTTTGGCCCATAAAGGGTTTGGTTCAAAATGGATCAGTTGGATTCCAAATATATTGAACTCTACAACTTCATCGGTGCTTTTGAATGGTGTGCATGGTAAAGTCTTTCATTGCAGAAGAGCAGTCAGACAGGATGATACTTTATCTCCTCTTCTTTTTGTTCTGGGCTGATTTATTACAAAGCATAGTGAACAAAGCAAAAGACAGAGGTTTACTTCACTTGCCCATTCAGTTCAAAGCAAAGATCAGAATCACACCTTTAGTGGATCGGCTCAAGAAATGGAAGTTGTGAGATGGAAAGATTATTCAGAAAAAAACTGAATTAGGGATCCGTGCCTGCACAACATTTTTACGGCGTGAGCATGACGTTCTCTACATCTCCCAGTTTTTTTAGACAACTCTACCGACTTCGTAGGTCGGTCTTGTCGCCAGCTGGGCCTTAGTACCTCATCGTTGTGCGATTTTATAGGTGGGTGGGTCTTAGTGGCCCATCCATGGTCCTCGTTAGCGTGGGCTGTGATTAAATGGGCTGTTCGTACGTCTGCCTGCCAGACAAAATATAAGTGGGCATATATACGTTTGGATCAGCTTCATTGCTTAGTGCTTTCCTATTTGTTACGTATTGATGATACAGTAAAGAAAATATTAATTGTTAGTGGGGTCTGTTAGCACTTCTCTTTTCTAAGTACATGACATGACATTTTTCTTAGAAAGTGGAAAAGTTGAGTGCTCAAAAAACCATAGGAATGAGATAGAGATAGATATTGAGAAGACAAAAAGGTAATTGAGAAGTGAGAACGATAAATATTTTAAGAAAACTGAAAAGTGCTAAAGTGACAAATATTTTGAGATAGAGGAAATAATATATTATCTATTTCTTTTATCGTTTTTTTTTAGGGCAACTATTTCTTTTTCTTTTATCGTTGGCGTGGGTGTTCCTTCGTACAAATGTACTCCTTAATTCAAATGTTCTCCCAATAGCTTAACACAGATATTTCATTACCGTATAATGTAGTGTCGGGGGTGGCAGTGTGGTCCCGGCACGTGATGCACGTATAAGTTTATTCTGATGGCCACACCTACACCACAGGTTGATGAGATATCTGTATAATGTGGTGTCGGGAGTGGCATCCAAGGGCCTGTTCGTTTCTAGGTATATAATTTTTAGAGGGTCAAATCAAAGAGAATTTTATTATTTTGAAGTCTTAAATAAAGTCTAATCTCGAAACTAATTGCAGATCCCCTATCTAATTCACGAGACGAATCCAACGAGGGTAATTATGGTGTTATTAGAAGATGTTTATTGTAGCATCACTTATAGCAAAACATAGATTAATTAGGATCATTAGATTCGTCTCGCAAATTAGAGGGGGTCGCGACATAGGTTTTGTTATTAAATTAATAAAAGTATTACTTAAATAGTAAGATTCTCTTTGATATGACAGATATATAAATTTTAGAGGGTGGAAACGAACGGGGCAATTAAACCAGCTGTATCCGCCTACCTTTCTCTGTCAGTCCTCGTGCAAAATGCGGGCGTCCCGCTCATGGACCTGGAGCCCTGGACGCCGCGTGGCCAAGGTGGGCCTTGTTATCCTTGCCGTGTTCAGGAGCTGGGTATCACGCGGCTACATCAATCGCGGCCGAACAGCAAAGAGGCCAACTCAAGGTCCATGTTCATATACATGGATGGATGGAAACATCAAAGCTCGATTGCTCCAAAGAAAAAAAATTGAAAACATCAAAGCTCATGGCTAGCTTGACTCACGAGTAGCTCAGCTCCGTTCAATTCGATTTCCTACAAGTCAATTTTACATTTTAACTCATCAAATTAGTGAGTCGAATCCTGGCTACAATGAGCTATGAAGCTGAGAGGAATTAAGATTTCATAGTGATATGATGGTAAAAACTGAGTTAATATTTAATTATTTGTTTTGAAATATATTTTAAATTAAGCTACATTATCAACTCTTTTATCAAGTATAAATCAAATAACTTAGTTATTTTGTAATAAAATATTTCAGATTAGGATAATATAGTACCCAAATTATTCTATATTTCTTGCTCGGAAGCCTAACAAGCAAGCTTGAGCTGATTATCGAGTCAAACTAAGTTAATGGCCCAATGTTTTATAATAAGCCAATACAAGATGAGCCAAGCCGAGCCGAGCCGAGCTAGCTTGACATCTAATTCAAGCTGAAAAATTGAGTTTAAAAAAGAGTGATTATTTTAGAAGTTGTGTTCCTCATCTTTTCTTATCAAATTTAGACTTTTTGAGTGAGTGGTGGTGCGTATTAGCATTTGGGTCCTCTGCTCGAGTGCATGATTTATTGAAATGAATTATAAATTACTTCTATTTCATGTCTGCTCCTAATGTTTTGAATTCGAATCTCAATATACTACTACTTCCGTCCAGAAATGTAAGGATTTGTTGACTTTGTGACATCACGTTTGACCACTCGTCTTATTCAAAAATGTTGTAAAAATATTATATTTTTTATAATTTGTTTTATCATTAAATATATTTTCATTATTAATTTTTAATTTTTAATTTCTAAAATATTTTAAATAAGACAAAAGGTCAAACACGACAGCTAAAAGACAACAAATTCTTACAATTTTGAACGGAGGGATCTCCGTCCAAAAATGTAAGAATTTGTTGAAGAGATCACGTTTGACCACTTGTCTTATTCAAAAAATCTGTGTAAATACAAAAATAAAGAAGTCATACTTAAAATACATCTAAGAATAAATTAATTATCATAAAATAAATAAATGTTTTATAAATATTTTAAATAAGACGAATGCTTATATTTCTAGACGGAGGGAGTACTTGGTTCATCTATTATTATATATTTGGTCAATAAAAAGATCTATCATTTTTATTCTTAAGATTTTGAAATTATTACATTGAGAAAAATGATATTTAACTAACATAAGGTCGTCACGTTCGCTCTCTCAAGATCCAAAAATGTCCATATTGATTGAAGAAAAAAAGAAAAATAATTAACTATGATAAACAGTATCAATATGATAACGCTAAAGCAAAATAAATGTATCACACCTCTAAACTAGTTAATTATTCATTCTGTTTCGATCGTACTAGAAATAGAACTGGGATCCTACCTCACGCCTATACTAACATTTTCCTGTGACTATTGATCTCTCAACTATGATTCAAAGCTCGGTTAGGTGCTTCAATTTTTAAATGGTTCAATTTAATCTTGAACTTTGGTTGAAAAGCTCAATTTTGTCGTCTAGTGTGGCTACCCACGTGGCACACCACATCACATGACATGCCACATCAACTTTAGTTTTGGGTTTTGAATTTTTGTATCGATTTTCTTTCAAGGTATAATTATATTTTCAAATTCATTTGAAGCATCGTGGTTTTTAGAGTTAATGCAATAAAACAAGGTCTTGTATGAATACAAAATTTTATCAACATTTGGATTGTGTTAAGAATCATATGTGAACTTTTTGCATATCCCACATGCACAATCTTTTGTACTTTTTTGAATTTTATAAAAGTGAAAATATGATTTTTTTCTCAACATTTCTATTGGGTGAATAAAATGAAATAATCACATTTGTTTTCGTTTTTTGAATTTCATGTTTTATTGGTTGAGTCAGTTTTTTTAATACAAAGGATATTAAAAATATAAATATGTTCAAATTATGTCAAAATGATACTAAACTTTTGGACTTTATAGATAAATTATACAAAAAGTATCCATACAAGATCTTGCTTTGTTTTATTAATTTTAAGAACATAATGGTTCAGTTTTTGGAAATAGATATATAGTTTGAGAGAGAAATCTATTTGAAATTTATAATCTAAAATAAAAGTCGATGTAACTTGTTATGTGCTAACTTGGCATGCCATGTAGGCTGTCATATCAAATCAGGGATGAAGCTGAATGTTTTAATTAGAGTTTAGGAATTAAATTTAACTTTTTGAACGTTGAAGGATTATACTGAGCTTCAAGCCATAGTTGAGGACCAGATTGACTATTTTACCTCTCTCGCTCTCACATCCTGGCTTCTTCCTCCTCCATTAACATTACCGTGAAAGCAAAGGTACATCCTACACCGTTGGTGCTCAGATGTCAGATCCGTGGATGGCCACATGGCTCCATGCCCGAAGGCACCGAACCAAATCAATGGCCACCACCATCATCGTGCTCTACAGAAAATTGATGGCTGTGTTGTCATCAAGATTCACGGTAGCTCACCAAAGCTAGCCATGGTAACAATTGGTCATCACCCATGTTCTCATCGGTTTCTGCATCGACCACCATCCATATGATGGCCAGTACAGCTATACATCTTCATTGATTATCCATGATGGCGGCCAACGGAGGTGCTCTAGCACACAGGCGGGTCCTTTTTTTCCCATTTGAATGGCCTCTCTACTCTGCGCAATAGAGAAATATAGCAACCTACCACGAGGATCATCGACCTCTTTGTTTGGTTATAGATGTGACCGAGGCATAGAGAAATAAGTCGGTAAACTTCTGTGCATGGTGGGGGAGAAAAGGGATTGGATCCATCCTACCGGATGATAGAGAAGGAAGAACATGCTGGGTGCACGTGATGTCAATGCTTTGATTTGATCTGCTACGTGTCTTGCCCAGAATAGAGGTACTTGAGATGGAAAAAAGGACCTGCTATTCGTTGATTATATTGGGCCTATGTGGTCAACACGATAATTTTTTTAGTTTTTGCAAAAGAACACACAATACATTTGTAGATACTCACGTAAGTGTTTCCGAGTCACGCTGCCACTGGTCTCTAAATTATTGACCCAGTTTGCAACACATCTGGGATTTGAACCCAAGCAAGTTAGTTCTAACCATTTGAACTCTTCTTAATTTGGCAGCGGGATAAATTTCTACTTCAACAATTCATTTGCTATCCAAACAAATAAAATGAATTGGGAAATTTTGTTATGCTTAAAAGATCAGGATCGTTTGTGACTTAAGAAACAAGAAATATTTGGAATTAAAGAGTCAAGATCATTTTTTAAAACAAATAATGGGAAGATTCTGTTAATCCCAGCTTTGGCTCTCAAAAAGAGAGTTACAACCAATTACAGTACCGAGTAACTTGGTCATCATGAGACGTTTACTCAAGACATATACTACATCTTTACTAAAGAAGAGAATACCCTCTCTACATCTTTACTAAAGAGAAGATCATTTGTGACAAAAGGAAAAAAAATGTGACTAAAGTAATCAGTTTACTCGAGACATATATTACAACTCTGAAAATTGACTGTTTGACTTACAAAAAGTTAAGACTAGTAACATTTGTCTAAGTGTAAATTAAATTGTTCATGATGAAATCGCCTACTTCCCCTCTTTGAGATAGTGATGATACAAACACGTGGCTAGGGGCTATGTTATGGAGCAAATAGACATGATAAGGTGGACCTGGTCTTTGTCAGATAGAATCGAGCATGGCACGAGAAAGTGGACAGAGACAAGTTGTCAAAACGTGACAAAAGTGACAAGGAAGATACAAACAGAAGTAAATGCTCAAAAGCGATGTTTTGCGGGGGAGGAAACAGGGCAGTAGAGTAAGTTGTTCGACACAGCAAATGTGTGTTTGGATCCTCTAGTTGAGTATATTTTAACCAACTAAAGTACAGTCATCTAAAGTTTAGCCAAATAAAGTTTAACACGCGTATGTTTAGATTCACGACTAAAGTCTTTGACTAATCAAAAAGTGGACATATCTAATCCTCGATAAATGTTTCTTCGCCTATAATTTTTCTATCCCTAACATGTGGTGAGGGGTACTTTTGACTTTAGTTACCTTTATCCAAAGTTTAGGATATTTTAGCATGGTTGAGGTGACTAGTGGTCTAAAATTTAGGAGGTAGTTTGGCTAAAATTTAGGAGATGTTAGAAGATCTTGTTTGGAGAAAAAGTAAGCTAAAGTTTAGGAAATGGATCTAAACGACCCTTAGCTAGACCACGATTGATGATGAATGTGATGCATCATGCATGAATCTAATGAGAAGCCACACATGCATGTGATGGAAAGACTAGCTTACATGTATCTTACATGTACACATATACTCTCTCCAAAATGTACTAGCTTCCTGGTCATAGCATTTTTTTCTTTTTTTATAGCATGAATCAAATATTGGAGTTCCATTTCACAGTGTTTTATATACAGACGGAATAGATATTTGAATTTGTAGTTTTGAGATAGTATTATCAAAGTCATAGCATTTTTTCTTTTTTTATAATTACTTTTAAATGAATTATAATGGACTTCGATTTGAAATTGTATCCTACCAAAAGTCCGAGCTTGGATATATACGACTTATTAAAATAAATTACAATGAACTTCCATTTCACCTTTGGGTCAGAGGTCTTGAGTTCGAGGAGTCTCTGCATGATGATTTTTCAGAATGCTAACCAATCTAGTGCTAGCCCATGAACAAGGGAACGTGTTATTTTGTGACTTCCTTTGCTAGCACAAAGTTTCGTTAATAAACGAGAATACACTGTTTTCAAAAACTAAAATATAAGATAATATATTTGGCCGTGAGAAACTGTAAGTTTTCCACTATGTACACACGAATAATAATAAAATATATTATCTGAACTACTTGTCCGAAGCAACTTGCACCCTGATATTTGCCGGATTTATTGGTGCAATTCAATCCACGCCACCCACTCCGGCAGACTTTTATTTTGTTGTCGCACGTTAATTAGAATCGCGCTTACCATTTTGATCAGGATCCTATGTATTAGCTTAAAAAGAGTACAAAAAAAGGACCAAATCGTGTGGTTTAGAAAATATTTGCCAACGGGCGGGTACCATCCTATTGACGGAAACTAATCTTTGATGATGGCGCTCTCAGCTGGCACCCCATGCACAATACGTGAGGAAGCACAGTAACTCGAAGTAGTAGGCTCAGCGGGTGATGCCGATCGAGAGCACATCAATGTCCTGCCAAATCCAAAACAATAATAGAGATCTCATGGTCGATCTCGCATCTTCTATCTGTGTACACTGGACCGCATGCATCATGAACGCACGCAGAACACGTATCGGTGCAAACCTCCCGCGCGCCGGGGCGCTCGAGATCTATTTATAACCCCGCCCTCGCCCTTGCCAAGACACAAAGCTTTCCCTTCCAAGCGTTGTGATTCAGAACTGTGGGGCGCGGCATTTGTAGAGCAGAGGAAAGCTCTAAAGAGGTTGCGTGCATCCGTTCTTTGTTAGAATCCAGCTAGTCATCGTTGAGCTCGTTGCTATAGGTTGTGCAATAACAAGAGGAAGGTGCCTGCTCCCTCCTCTGAAGGCTGCATGGCTAACTCCGAGAGTTCCGGCGCTCCACGCCCCGTTCCTGGCAGCTACGGCCTGCCGATGATCGGCGCCGTGCGCGACCGCCTGGACTTCTACTACTTCCAGGGTCAGGACAAGTACTTCGAGTCCCGCGTGGAGCGCTACGGCTCCAGCGTGGTGCGCATCAACGTGCCGCCGGGGCCGTTCATGGCGCGCGACCCGCGCGTGGTGGCGCTGCTCGACGCCAAGAGCTTCCCGGTGCTGTTCGACGTCACCAAGGTCGAGAAGAAGGACCTGTTCACGGGCACCTACATGCCCTCCACGTCCCTCACCGGCGGCTACCGCGTCTGCTCCTACCTGGACCCGTCCGAGCCCACGCACGCCAAGGTCAAGCAGCTGCTCTTCTCCCTCCTGGCCTCCCGCAAGGACGCCGTCGTCCCCACCTTCCGGTCCAACTTCTCCGCGCTCTTCGCCACCGTCGAGTCGCAGCTCGCCAAGGACGGCAAGGCGGAATTCAACAAGCTCAACGACGCCACATCCTTCGACTTCATCGGCGAGGCCTACTTCGGCGTGCGGCCCTCGACGACGGAGCTTGGCAGCGGCGGGCCCACCAAGGCATCCAAGTGGCTGCTCTGGCAGCTGCACCCTCGTCACGCTCGGCCTTCCAAAGATCATCGAGGAGCCGCTCCTGCACACGTTCCACCTCCCGCCCTTCCTCATCCGCGGCGACTACAAGGCGCTGTACAAGTACTTCTCCGCGGCCGCGTCGCAGGCGCTCGACACGGCCGAGAGCCTCGGCCTGTCGCGGGAGGAGGCCTGCCACAACCTGCTGTTCGCTACAACGTTCAACAGCTACGGTGGCCTCAAGGTGCTCTTCCCGGGCCTCCTGGCCAACGTTGCCAACGCCGGCCCGAAGCTCCACGAGAAGCTGGTGGCCGAGATCCGCGCCGCCGTGGCCGAGGCCGGCGGCAAGGTCACCCTCGCGTCGTTGGAGAAGATGGAGCTGGTGAAGTCCGTGGTGTGGGAGTCGCTGCGCCTGGACCCGCCCGTCAAGTTCCAGTACGGCCACGCCAAGACGGACCTGCAGATCGAGAGCCACGACGCCGTGTTCCAGGTCAAGAAGGGCGAGATGCTCTTCGGCTATCAGCCGTGCGCCACCAAGGATACGCGCGTGTTCGGCCCCACGGCGAGAGAGTTCGTCGGCGACCGGTTCCTCGGAGAGGAAGGCAGCAAGCTGCTCAAGTACGTGTACTGGTCCAACGGGCGGGAGACCGAGAACCCGAGCGTGGACAACAAGCAGTGCCCCGGCAAGAACTTCGTGGTGCTCGTAGGCAGACTTTTCCTGGTGGAACTGTTCCTCCGATACGACACCTTCACCGCCGAGATCGACACGGAACTGCTGGGCGCCAAGGTTATTTTCACCGACGTGACGAAAGCTACCTCCGGCCCTGCCGTCCAGTGAAGAAATTAAGCTGCACCCTGCACGCTGCCATTGTGTCTATATGGTTCGTGCATGGCTGAATGAATTGAATATGCATGGTTTGGGTGGGTGCCTTCTCTTTGTTTGTTTCCCCAGTGCAATAAGGTAGTACGTCCTCCTCATGTACTATAATGGAAGATGTATCGGTCGTCTTTTGTAATGTATGTTTCCGTTAATTACTCCCTTGTTGTTCCGTTAATCACTACGCAACCATGTTCATTCATATCCAAGACACGAGCGTACGACGTCGAAAACTCGATCAGGTTATCTGGATTATTACGACTTTTTTGCGGGTAACGACTATTACTGCTGTGCGGCTTTAATGACGGCTATCCAGGTATCAATGCCATTCGCGTACCACCAAACAAAGTTAGGCGCGATATCTGTGTTCTTATTAGAGACAGCGGCAACACATGGTACACTGACTAACAGATTAAGAAGGCGTATTGACTCAATGTTCCGGGAAGCTAACCGTCCCTATAGAGAGATAATGTTACACAATCAATGCAACTTTTCTTTTTCTGTTTTTTGTACTACTAGGCTACTAGCTATGCATGCAAATATATATCATATCCAAATCCAACACAGTATGAGTTTTACTATCTTTTACCATGCTTGGGGTGGTTAGTACCACCATTTGATTATAAATTGCAACAAGACGCAGCAAATTGTACCCACATACGAGCCCAGTGTTCAACTATCAGGTCCAACAAGTAAGGAACAAGCGTAGGCGCAACCGCAAGTAACGGATGGTTGTATCTAGAGATGAAAACGGATCGGATATGGACGGATATAGCTCATCTCATATTCTATCTTATATTTTTTTTTCTCAAATCCGGAGTCAGAGCCGTTAGCTAATCTTAGCACTGAGGTTTTGTCACGGACACGACGGATGTACACTCTAGTCGGATGTATAACATTATTGTAAAATATATATATATATATATATATATAGTGATAATTAAGCACGTTTCTGCTATGCACTTTTTTACCTGCATGTGAGCAGCTCCCCTCATCATTGCTGAGGAAAAACTTGCATACTGTAGGTAGCAGTACTAGACAGCTTGCATTATCGTCCCAGAATTATTGGTAGTCTGTCACAGACTTTTTGTGTTCATCGGCTCAAATTAAGGCAGGTTATATTTCATGTCAGTACGGCCCTTTAATCTGCTCAAAGACTTTGTGTGCACCTAGTACTAATAACTGTAGCAAAATGAGTTGAAAACGGCAAAACGCGCATAATGGAAAATGAGTCACACAGGCTAACCGCTCTCCTAGTGTTTTGTCATACCAAGCTAGTCCTCGACAAACTGTCCTTGTCGGAAGGATGAAGCATGTAACATGTGGCCAGTTTTTTTGACACGTCCCATCCGAAAACTCGTACCGTGTTGATAGAGTAAATTGCTATAGTAGGTTCTCTATTCCCTCGCTATAGACGTCAAATAATGTAATGCGACTTTTATCCGTCGT
Source organism: Chloris gayana (assembly GCA_031894775.1). NCBI lineage: Eukaryota > Viridiplantae > Streptophyta > Magnoliopsida > Poales > Poaceae > Chloris > Chloris gayana. Next base: position 12,294 of record JAUNZO010004425.1, on the reverse strand, counting down.
GCAGCCCCTGTTTGGGCACATGCAAGTGGGCGCGGCCATGACAAAAAACTGGCTGCATTCATCCAATGGAAACCACCGCCTGTGTGATGGTGACCCTGTCCTTGCAACGTCTTTGCCGCAGCAGTGTGTGGCGTTGGCAGCCTGCCGCGTCCTCGTCGTGGACCTCGCTAGCGGCGTCTCTGAAGTGCCGAGTCTCCTGTGATCGATGCCCAGGCCCCGGGAGGGCCGGGACCTGGAGCTGGAGGAGGGTCACATGTGATGAGTTATTTCCGGGTTTGAAAAAATCTTCTTCGATTATACTTCTTCTTTCTTTTAGTGATGCCGTTCAGACATGCTCAATTAGTTCAACTTTAGACTATTCTTCTCGTATGAAACGACACGAATTTCAGAGGTACAAATTTTGTTCAATCTACGTTCTTTTGCTGAGGTCGCCTTCAGCCGTGTAGGTACCAGGCAGGTGTGGCCGGCCTTCTAGGCGATCGATCATCCTTCCAGAGCGCCGTAGGAGACAGCACAAGATTTTTTTTCCTTCTATTCAACCGTACAATGATGACTGGATAGCAGATGGAATTGTACTACCGATGACGTGTTTTGTTTGAAGCGTGGCCGTCGCTACTTCAACCAGAAACTTATGCCGCTGTTTACTCTACTACAACCGTCGCTGCGCCCGCCCCCAACAGTCTTGAACACGTTTCATTTATTGGTAGATCCATGAGCCGTAATGATCTACTTAACGTCGGATGCGGCTTCTCTCCTCCTGTTTTCTCCTCCCATGCGTACTCCCATCCAGGTGGTCAATTCTCATTGGACCTCATTTTCTTTGTGGACCCAGCCCAACGGAGCTCCGCGACTATGCGTGCGTAACGTCATTTGGTCCAATTTCGATCAACGATCTGCGCAGCGCCGGAGCGATGAAACAAATCATCAGGCTAGGCTATTACTTCTTGCTTATGTGTGGTACGTGGAAGTGGAAATAGGAAAAAAGATGCCCCTATTTTTGGGCCTCAATATGTAAGTAGAAAATTAATTTGATCTAACCTAGCCCGTACCCCTTCCTCTTCGGCCTTTTTTTTCCTCTTCTTCTTCCTGCGTGAGCCAACAGGCAACAACCATGAAAAAACTCGACAGCAGGGGCATGGACTGCCTGGCGTGGGACAGGAAAAGGGGATCTCGCCGGCGGGTAGCTGGGGCAGCCGCCCCACCCTGCCGTATGGGGCGGTCCGACCATGCCAGCAGGCAAGCTGTGGTCAGGGAGACAGTGCGAAGGAGCGGCGCCATGGACTGCACGAATCAGGTCTGCATGCTCTTTTGAGGCTTCGTTGCCGCTAGACGGAGTCAAATAACCGGCAACTAAACGTCTGGAGCATTTTCCGTTGGCTCGGTGAAAAGAGAAAGACATGATCCAATAAGAATTGGCCACCTGGATGGGAGTACGCATGGGAGGAGAAAATGGGAGGAGAGAAGTGCATATCTCATATAATGGTAAACAATATATAGAAATTTTAATTGTGTGAAATAATAATGTGTCATTTGGATCTAACACTGAAAAAGACATCAAAGGGCATTAGATGTTTCGTTTATAACAGGGAAATATTAGAGACTGCTTTATGAGCATAGATGTATGTCCACCTAATTTAATTATTAATTAATAAATATCAAATCTTTTATGATACTATTAAATATGTCAAATTAGTTGTAGATATGCCTTATTAATGTGTCAAATCATAATTTGGAGTACAGAAATGTCAAATTATGTTAAATTAAAGTACATTTGACAGAATTTATTGGAGTTGATAGTTCTGTACTTTAAATTATGATTTGACAACATATCTACAATTTATTTGACATATTTAATAGTATAATCAGATGTTTGATATTTATATTGAACCAGAATTAATAATTAAACTAGGATGGGCACATGCCCCTATACTCACTGAAGTATTTCCTAAAATATTATGCAAATTGTACGTAGATATCATGGGTTCCTAATTACAGTTTGTAGTCATAGTGGGTAACATTGAACTTGTTTGCATAAATCTCACTCACTAGAGCAATTTATTGACGGCACGGAATAGCTGGAGGGCCACATGTGGTGAGTTATTTTCGAGTTTCTTTTCAAAAAAATTCTTTGATTATACATTCTTTACCTAGAAAACATTTTTGTCTCGTGCCACTTTCCGGAATATGAAATGGCGTGATCGCAAAAAAATGTCATAAAGTAGATGCAACCTTTCTTGCCTTTATCATGCTACTAGGTCACCAACCATGCATCCGTACGAGGCTAAGACATATTCTTTATTCTCACTATTTAATATTAAGATATAAAAATATTAATTAATGCTACCATGATTCATAATTTTTCAAACTTCATAATTTTATTATATAACTATTTATAATAATAGATTTGCTAGTTTTAGGTTAGCTGGTTTTTTTTGTCTCATTTAGATTTTTTGAACGATGAAATTATACTAGTTGAACGATTATAATACATTATTGGAACAATGAAAATGTGTAACAATTAATTCTAAGGGGCAAAAGTTTCATTTTCTCGAGAGAACTTTAATTTTACACAAATGAATAAAAGATCTAGGTGGTTCGATCAAGATTCAATGGCTAGAAAAGGTGACTTAGAGATAAGCAAATCTAAATCACCTTCTAACAAGACAAACCCTTATAGTAACCGACATTGCTATTAGCAAGTAGATGTTGTGTGTAATTTTGTTGGGTGGTAATTGAATAGCGAAAAAAATTATGACTTGTGAATCCACATGAGCATATGCTCCCCCATTGTCCAAGCCATCGGACCATGGATGAAAGGTGAAGGATCAAGGTTGAGCCACATCATATCCTGTTGTGTGTGATGTAGCTCAATCTCACTCATCCATGCAGGATGTGACGATCAATGATTGGCCACATCATAGGGTGAGCACAACTAGATCCAAAACTTTAGTTTTCGATCGTCTTCAATACATTCATTTTTCTAGACAAAAGGAGACTTGTATATCATAGAGTAAATACATTGCCTACATGTATAAATGAAAATTAGATGTCACCCCCACATTGTTGTAGGATTTTTAAGAGGATTTCAAAAATTGATGAGAATTTTTTTTGAGATAATGTAAAACATCCTAACCTTAAATAATATTATAATAATTCAAAGATAAGGTTGTACAACATCCTAAACTTTGTGTATGCATTGCGGTGTATATAAAATGTTTTCATAAATTTATCAAAATTACAGAAGATTCTGCAAATCTAGAGCACTGAAAGTAGTCCGATGGATCAGGTTCCAATTTCATATGGATTTGACTGACAGAGGCCTATTTGTTTGTTTGTTCGATTCATGTAGTGTACGTTTGAAAATAGAAAATAAATTCACAACAATTAGTTCTTGAACGTAAGAAAGAAAAGGAATTTCAACTAGCATCTACAAATGCGTGATTATTTAAATTAGAACTTGGAATGCTTAAAATAAAGGGAAAATCCCCTAGTGTCCATCAAAAAAATTTCTTATCCCTTATTGGCCATTACAAAGTTTCAATTTTCTTAGTTGTCATCTATTTCAAATTTTATGCCTTAGTGGCCATTTTCATCCAATTCATGTGATACTTGGGAGGAAAAAGACGAAATTGCTCCTAAGACATTTTTGACAACAAAATGTGGTCACCAAGTGAAAGTTGCCTTTGGGGGGGGGGGGGGGTTTGGATAGGCAATTTAAATAATTCTTGAAAATCACAACACAAACACGCGGATAAAACCTGCCAGGATGGAACTTCCGTCAAGGCTCGAGAGGGAAAACCAAAGGGAAAAAGGGTTGAGAGTGATTCTCACAATTCCGCTTGAATGGAAACTTCCCTCAATCTCCTAGGAGTGTTGTACCTGCAGGAATTTGATAGACACACACAAGTAGATCGGGCAATATAAGCAAAAAGACAGAACAAGCAACAAAAACTCAAGAGAGAGAAGAGAAATTTTCACCGAATTTCGGCCCCTCACAAAGATGTTCCTTTGTCTCCGTTGAGGAGCTCACAAAGAGCCAAGTCTCTCTCAACCCTAATCCTCCCCAAGTGACCACCAAGGTCAAACTTGGTTTTATTCTTCTTCTTCTTGATTCCTTTCCTTTCGGAGGCGAATCACAACCTTCACAAACTTCCCAAGGCTCACCACTAACTTGCAAGGGGAATATGTGCTCAAGGTTGGGTTGATGCTCTCAAGCTTGGATTTGAGGTTAGGGCTCTCACAAATGTACTTGGATCTCAAGATTGAGTGAGGGGAGGTGAGAGCTAGAGCTCGAGGAAGATGAGAGAGTTCAAAAAGCACCAGCAAACCTCCAACCGAGATGGGATAGGGTATATATAGGAGTGTGTCAAAACTCGTTGTTAGGATTAGATGGGGAATGACAGAACTTCGTCATTACATCGAAATAGGTATTGGCATGGTCGGATGTGAAGTTCCGTTGCACACGGAACTGTTGTAAAAACTCTCTAGATTTGACGGAACTTCCGCTAGAGCCCACATAACTTCTGTCGAGTCCAAATAGGCAAGGTTCAAACGTTAGGTCGGAACTTTCGTCTGGGATATAACTTCCGTCCGAAACCTTACGCTTTTGGCGGAAGATCCGTCCTGATGACGGAACTTGCGTCTTTGCTATGAAAGGCATGATTAGGCTATTTGGACTTGGCTCTTTTTAACAATTTTGTTTTCCAAGGATTTTGTAGTATTTCTTGAGCACATTTTTATTGCATGTAAGATCGTTCACCCCTCTTGATAGTTTGGCATACCTAGACTCAAAAAGCTATGAATCTAGTCTTTAGCTCTTGCTTTTGAGTCCAACTTTTAGCTTTTGTATGAGGAGCTACCAATATCACAACGTTGGTTAGTAAACTTTGATATCCTACACATTCACTTAAATGCACATTAGATATTTTTAAGTCTTTGTCATTTATCACCAAAATCCACTAGGGGGGGGGGGGCTAGGTTGCATCTTCACTAAGACATAAAATTTTAAATCGATGGCCATTAAGAAAATTAAAACTTTTTGATGACCAATAAGGAACAAGAATTTTTTTATGTCCACTAAGGAATTTTCCCAAAATTAAAAGAGCACACAATATTTGCTTGTTGAACACGGAAGGACGAGGGTAACTTAACGATACACATAGATGTAGAGGTTGATTGCATTTTATTTGCGGAATGACTCACCAAATCTATCCGACTATATTCACAGGGGAATGATTTACGTGGACCAACTATATTTTAGTATTTCAACTAGCCACCTCCACCTCTACACGTGCAGAGGTGAGTAAGAATGTAAAACCAAATCACATGGACCGTCTATAGACTTAAAGAGGTGGCTATGCAGGAATTTAGAAGGAGAGATGGATGTAGCGACATGATAGCTCATTAAACCATGGCTAATAATAAGCTCCAAAGCAGGTGTACAAGTAGTACAAAATGAATAAATAGAGTGACTGGTACAAGAGTGAAACCAAAAGCAGTAATGTTTTTTTGAGAGAGAACCAAAAGTAGTAGATAAATGACAATGGCCAATACCAAATGGACAGCAATATATTAAGGCGGGTAGGGCACCTTTGCAAAGGAGTCTACGGTAGAGTGGTAGATACCATTGGCTAGGGAGCTCCCACGGTCCCACCCACAGTTCAATCCCTAGGCGGTTCTGCATCATTTGTGGAAAAATAAAGAAATCCACACGTGTGTCCCATTTACTCAGTTGAAACCGACCTATGGTTTTTCTTACCGAAGTTAGCAGGAGAGGCCCCTACCTAATTTAATATTAAATTTTGTGTAAGGAATATGTACAACAAAAAAAGGTCGTAGGCCCAAAGAAAATCCTAAGCTAAAGAGTATCAAATTGTAAAATTACATAAGAAACTATCAATCAAAGCTTTCACCGCATGTTTTGCCCTTAAAGTCACCTATCCTAACTCCTTTTTAAATGATATCTTCCAATTTTGGAGAGAGAGAGAGAGAGAGAGAGAGAGAGAGAGAGAGAGGTTTATTGTCAAAGATAATCCCATTTCTATGGCATCATATTGTCCAGCAACCAGCTATCAAAATTTCCCTAAAAAATCTTGAATTGAAGGTTTGCCTTGCAATCAGCAGTGTATCATCTAGGGTAGTATTGGTGTTCCAATGAATGTTAAGTGAATGTCAGCATCACCTACTAAATCTACATTGGAAGAACAAATGGAAGAGAGTTTCTTTTGTGTTATCTTGGCAGAGGACACAATTATAGTCATCTAAGTGTTGATTCGTCCTTCTTAGCAGATTCCTAGTATTTATTCAATATCTCAATACCACATGAAAAAGAACTTCAATATGCTTCTACAGCATGAATGCCACATCCATTTGAACCCGGGTGAGGCTGTGCAAGTGCCGGTGAGTTTTAGATAGGCATTCTTTATAGAGAAGGTGTTGTTGCACCAAATATAGCTCCACACATCATTTGCCTCTAAATCAAGGTCAAAGTTTTCCTAACCGACCTATGGTGGGTGGGCCCTCACGTATGGGGGTAGGCTCAGCATGAGTTAAGGTTTGATCCATATGCGACGGCTCGTTGAGAAGGGAACCATGTTTCGTGGATTTTCTCAACCGGAGAAGATTATTCTTCTCTATCAAAGAAAGCCGTTGGGTCGGTCTTACCCATCTATAAAAAAAACTAAACAAGACTTGTGTGCATGCGAGAGCAATAGAGCATTTACACTATCATTAATCACGGCGGTTAAGAGCAGTGAAACGGCTCATGGTGGCTCACTCGTCTAAAAAAAATGGAGTTTGCATTACAAACGACAAAACATCTTCCACTGCACGTCAAGTGGACGTTTTATTACACCAGGGGAAAACTAGCGAAGAGACCACACCGAAACCATATTTTCATCCAGTCATGCACGTACGTACTATCCATATGCTAGGCACTATGGCTGCGCGTGCAGGATGCAGGACTGCAGGGTCATTTACTAGACGGCAGGACCGGAGGTAGCTTTCGTCACTCCAGTGAAAACAACCTTGGCCCCTAGCAGGTCTGTCCCGATCTCGGCAGTGAAGGTGTCGTACCGGAGGAACAGCTCCACGAGGAAGAGCCTTCCGACGAGCACCACAAAGTTCTTGCCGGGGCACTGCTTATCGTTCACGCCCGGGCTCTCGGTTTCCCGGCCGTTGGACCAGTACACGTACTTGAGCAGCTTTCTGCCCTCCACCCCGACAAATCGGTCGCCGACGAAGTCCCTCGCCGTCGGCCCGAACACGCGGGTATCCTTGGTAGCACACGGCTGATAGCCGAAGAGCATCTCGCCCTTCTTGACCTGGAACACGGCGTCGTGGCTCTCGATCTGCAGGTCCGTCTTGGCGTGGCCGTACTGGAACTTGACGGGCGGGTCCAGCCGCAGCGATTCCCACACCACGGACTTCACCAGCTCCATCTTCTCCAGCGCCGCAAGAGTGACCTTGCCGCCGGCCCCGGCCACGGCGGCGCGGATCTCAGCCGCCAGCTTCACGTGGAGCTTCTCGCCGGCGCTGGCAACGTTGGCCAGGATCCCCGGGAAGAGCACCTTGAGGCCCCCGTAGCTGTTGAACGTCGTAGCGAATAGCAGGTTGTGGCATGCCTCCTCCCGCGACAGGCCGAAGCTCTTGGCGGCGTCGAGCACCTGCGCCGCGGCCGTGGAGAAGTACTTGTACAGCGCCTTGTAGTCGCCGCTGACGAGGAATGGCGGGAGGTGGAACGTGTGGAGGAGTGGCTCCTCGATGAGCATTGGCTTGCCCAGCGTGATGAGGGGTGGAGCTGCCAAAGCAGCCATTTTGCCGCCCTGTCCGACCCCTTGTCTCCCAGCCCCGTTGCCGAGGGCCGCACGCCGAAGTAGGCCTCCCCGATGAAGTCGAACGAGGTGGCGTTGTTGAGCTTGTTGAAGTCGGCCTTGGCTCCCTGCTGCGCGAGCTGCGACTCGACGGTGGCGAAGAGCGCGGAGAAGTTGGACCGGAAGGTGGGGACGACGGCGTCCTTGCGGGAGGCCAGGAGGGAGAAGAGCAGCTGCTTGACCTTGGCGTGCGTGGGCTCGGACGGGTCCAGGTAGGAGCAGACGCGGTAGCCTCCGGTGAGGGACGTGGAGGGCATGTAGGTGCCCGTGAACAGGTCCTTCTTCTCGACCTTGGTGACGTCGAACAGCACCGGGAAGCTCTTGGCGTCGAGCAGCGCCACCACGCGCGGGTCGCGCGCCATGAACGGCCCCGGCGGCACGTTGATGCGCACCACGCTGGAGCCGTAGCGCTCCACGCGGGACTCGAAGTACTTGTCCTGCCCCTGGAAGTAGTAGAAGTCCAGGCGGTCGCGCACGGCGCCGATCACCGGCAGGCCGTAGCTGCCCGGGACGGGGCGTGGAGCGCCGGAACTCTCGGAATTGGCCATGCAGCCTTCAGACGAGGGAGCAGGCACCTCTCTCCTGTCACGTTATTACACAAGCTAGTTACGAGTTCTACGATGACTCGCTGGATCTGGTGGATTCGTACTAATCCACTCGAGCTGGAGAGCTTTGCTTTACTTTGCTCTCTACACTGTGCTCTCCCTTTCTGAACGTTTCACAGTGCTTGGAACAGGCGCTCCTTGTTGCTTGTGCATTGGAAAGGGCTAGAAGGTGGGGTATAAATAGTCGGGGAAAGGTTTTGGACCGCACAACACCGTAACGTGCTCCGCGTGCTTTGAAGCTGCATATGCGGTGAGATGAAGGTAGAAGATCCGCGATCCACGAGGATCTCGATTCTTGTTTTGGATTATATTTGACACGACGCTGATGTGCTCTCTGGGGGCATCACCCGCTGAGCGTTCTTCAAGTTCACTGCTTCCTTTGGCCGTGTTCGTACGTGCTGTTAGCTAGCAGAACAAATCACGTATATTGTTCCTTGCAGTCTATTCAAGCCAATTGACCCCTGTGATTAAATTAAGCTCGGTTCTCCATTCACCATCACTTTCGACAACAGATTAAATGTCTACAAGAGTGGGGCGGTGGCGTTAAATGTCTTCTAATACCGCTATAATAGGGTACAAGTTGGTTCGTACAAGTCGTTGGGATATATTTATTATTTCTGTGTACTACATACTATGAAACTTATAATTTATCACGGGTAAAAATTGTCTCGGCAGAGGTCACAAATAGCACATCACTTATGTTCTCGTTTATTGTAACAAAAGTTTTGTACAAAGCCAAACAAGGCAGTCACAATATTATACTATGGCATCTTGGATATTTTTTCATCATGTGCAAGTTCACTGTAATGGAGACTGGCTACAACGTGAAATCGAAGTTAACTATAAATTTTACTCCCCTTTTTTATTGTTGACGTTAAGCTAGTTCATTTTTGAAGAATCACTATCACAACGTTAACTAAATAAAAATGGAGTTAATAACAATAGTTTATTTCGTAATACTACTATACATATGGATTGTACATAGTAGATTTTTGTCATAAAACATATATTGGCGCAGTAGGTGAATTCAGCAGATGATTTTTGTGACGCTGTTGTCCTTCAATGATTCTGCTGCGGGCAGACCACGACGTTGGCTGCCTGGGCAGCCGCGTCCGTCCGCGATGCGTCGTCGCCAGGTTGCGATCACACAGGGTCATGTCATGTCTCATGGTGCAGGGTTGCAATAACAGGATCACGCATGTGATGGTGACCCCATTGTCCATGCTTCACGTGTGCGTGGTGTGCGTGGAGGCATGGATGCGTTGTCCTTGCAACGTTGGATTAACTGTACCATGGAGAGTACGTGGCACTATTACAATTGTACGACTGCGCGGCGACAATTCTTCATTTTCCACATGCAAAGAATTTTTTTGTATCGGGCTGCGTACAAAAGAGGATGGAATATGGACCGGTACTCGCTTCGTTGCAGGCGACCTGATCGTATCATTTGTAAACTGATTCACTCTAACTCCGACGTCCAGCTTTAAGTCATCGATATCGTCTTCCGCAAGTTTATTCATCCTTCGCAGCGGTCCAATTGCTCCTCTGCGACTTCCAAGTTCCAAGCGATACGATGAGATAGCTTTTTTTTTTTAAGGTTCATCACCACCCTTTATTAAACACTTGGGTGATGAGAGTTACAGACTCCAAACGGAGGGGAAAGAAGCCACACATGTCTACCTACAACTTCATAGATCGAGCTCCTTGCTATCATATGGGCATCGACATTTGATTCCCTCCTCTCATGAGCAAAATCAACTTCGGAGAAACTGGCCTTCATTGCGTTGATCTCCCTAACAATGTGTCCGTAGTTCCCCATTCCAGGGCCCTGTAGGTTCCGTATTACATTTAAGGAGTCACTAGCCAGGCGGAAATTTCGAAGCCCGACATCAAGTGCCAGGCAGACGCCTTCCCGACAAGCCATTGCTTCTGCAGTTTCAGGATCATAAGCCCCTGCGAACACCACTGCTGATGCACCTAAGAAGGTGCCGCCAGAATCACGAGCAATAGCTGCTACTGCTATAATATTTGAATTCTTGGAGAGGACAGCATCAACGTTGATCTTTGCTTTCCCTCTTGGAGGCGGTATCCAACTTGGAGCTTTTCCTCGTGCCGTTTTTTGATCCTGCCCTCGTTTGATCTCTTTTGGAAATTGATTGGCTAGCTCCATGTCTGTTAGGAATCTTTCCACAAAACAATGTGTAGACAATGGGCTCTGAAAAGTGCTCTCGTAAATAGCTTTTCTACGGGCATGCCAGATCGCCCATAAAAGCACTGATATTCTCGCAAAATTCAGAGCTGTCGTAGCCGCTATGACTTCAGTAATCCATCCTCTTGCATCTGTAGTTTGGATCCGCCAAATGAATTCTGTGAGATCCTCATCTTGGAGTGCCTAGACGCACCGAGCCATGTGACAGTCAAGCAGTGAATGCCTCCAAGAGTCAGCAGCCCCACAGATCGAGCAACTGCTTGTAGGTGCCATATTCCGGTGGTTGCGAACATCACCGGTTGGTATTGATTGTCTGGCTAGCCTCCACAAAAAGACTCTGATCTTTGAGGGCACCTTGACGTTCCATATATTGGTCCACTCCCTCTCTTCACTTCGTGTGTCTGATCTGCTCGCTCCACTTTCTAGCCAGTCAGTCCTTTTTAATTTGTTGTGTATCAACATGCGGTACGCCGACCTGACCGTGAACATTCCAGATTTCTCATAATGCCATGCCCAAAAATCATCTTGTGCACGGGTACTCAAGGGTATTTTCTCCACCACCTCTCTGTCCATGGGAATAAAATATTGATGCAACATGAGTTCATTCGAGGACTTGTTGATCTGATCAATCAGTTCAGAGACTTGCATTGGTGGATTTGCACTTGTGCATCGCAAAGGGCGTAGGAGCCCATCTCTTGGTAGCCAGTTCATATCCCATATATGTGTGGTCTCTCCTGTGCCAATTCTTCTTATTAGGGCCTGTTCGTTTCCGCCTATCTAATTTTTAGAGGGGTCAAATCAAAGGGAATTTTATCATTTTGGGGTACTAAATAAAGTCTAATCTCGAAACTAATTGCAGACCCCCTATCTAATTCACGAGACGAATCCAACGAGGATAATTATAGTGTTATTAGAAGATGTTTACTGTAGCATCACTGTAGCAAAACATAGATTAATTAGGATCATTAGATTCGTCTCGCAAATTAGAGGGGGTCGCGACATAGGTTTTGTTATTAAATTAATAAAATTACTACTAAATAGTAAGATTCTCTTTGATGTGACGAGTATCTAAATTTTAGAGGGTGGAAACGAACGGGCCTTAGTCCCTCTTTCAATACTTCTTTTCCATCAACAATGGCTCGCCATACCCTGGAGGGCGACTGTCCCAACGACGCATCAAGGAAGGTACTGTTAGGGTAGTAAACCGCCTTCAGCACCCGTGCGCTGAGAGCTTCTGGCTCCTTCAAAATATGCCAGGCCTGACGTGCTAACAGAGCTAAGTTGAAAAGTTCCATATCCCTGAACCCCAATCCTCCATAGTATTTGGGACATGTCATTTCCTCCCATGCAACCCAACATGTGCGTCGCTTGCCTCCCTTGCTTCCCCACCAAAAGCTGCGCAAGAGACCATCTATATGCTGGCATAATCCTCGAGGGAGTCTGAAGCACGACATAGAAAACGTGGGCACTGCCTGCGCAATGGACTTTATGAGGACTTCCTTACCTCCTGATGACAGGATCTGTTCCATCCAGCCTTGCACTCTTTTCCATACTCTATCCTTGAGATATTTGAACGCACCATTGACAGAGGAGCCAACGTCCGTCGGCA